>OY282512.1:21147131-21507131 GCA_958296145.1 Hydrotaea cyrtoneurina
GTTGTTGTTGTTGTGATGACGAGTAAGGACTCGTTTGTATTCGGTATTTCAACATGGCTACATTTGTTGTTGTTGTGTAAGTGAGTAACAAAAAAACACAAAAGACTTAAGAAATAAATACGTAGGATATTCAAAAATACGAAAGACTGAAGACACAGGCGTGATTTTAATACGAAAGACCTAAGACACAAACGCTGTTCGTTAAGGCACCTCGGGATTCATCGAATCCTAGGCGGATTCGGTGGCATTCGATAGTTCAGTAGGTACATTTGTTGTGCTTGCAGAGAAATATGAAAGACTCAAGACACAAGTGTGATTTTAATACGAAAGCTTTGAAAAACAAAAGCGCTGGGCAGATCCGATGGCATTCGATAGTTTAACAAGGACATTTGTTGTTGTTGCAGAAAAATATGAAAGACATAAAACACAAGCGTGTTTCATATTAACGGCTTGACACGCGATGTCGAACAATAACATTCGCTTTCTTTCTATGCGACATACAGCTGATTTGCGATCCATTTTTGTCTTTTTTTTTTGAAGACTAATACTCAGGTCATTCCTCCTAGTCATGCAATGCTCTGGAGAAAAGAGGGAGCAGTGTTTTTTTTTGAATTTTTTTTTTTGTTTCAGAATGTCACAAATGACAGAAACCACACTAACTGGAAGAATATTCTACATAGGAACAGCTGAAGAACGAATTTTCAGTATAGTGTGACGTCCGAAAGAAAACGTAAGCATATCAGTCAAGAGATAGCGAGCCGCTTTTTCATGCGAAAGTGAATGAGTGGCTTTCATTAGTGGTTCCGGCTGAAAATCTTTGTCCCTTCCTCCACAGAGAAAGAGTGAACCATCTGCTAGCTTAACAGGAAAAACACGCTTGTTTTTCTTTTAAGTTTTTGGTATTGGTGATTTTGACATTTGGTATGAATTATTTGTCCTTTTATTTATTTTTATTTTTTAATTAATTGATTTTTTTATACACTCCATCATAGGATGGAGTATATATTAAGTTAGTCATTCCGTTTGCAACACCTCGAAAGAGTGATCTGCGACCCTATAAAGTATATATATTATCGGTCAGTGTAACATTCTAAGACATTCTAGCGATGTCCGTCTGTCCGTCCGTCTGTTGTCTGTTGAAATCACGATAGAGTGAGAACGACCAACGCTAAGAAGCTGAAATTTTCTAGGAAGATGTTTTTTGCCCATAAGCAGGTTAAGTTCGAGAATGGGCTATATCGGACCAAAGGGGAAAAAGTTCCCCTTTACGGGACTAAATATATCCCGGCCATAATCAAATTTTTCAAATATTTTTTTTCACTACATCTGATTTTATTTGGTAAAATTGTTCTAAGTTTATATAATTTATAGATGGGGAAAAAAATGGGCGTGCTCATGGGTTCCGTCGACCCTTGGGGCCCAAAAAAGGGCCCATGATAAACATGCGCATATGGGTATCGAAGTGCAACGAAATTTTCTCACGAATCCAAATATGCGGCTATTTTCATGATTTGGATAAAATTTGTGATCGGATTCCTGGGACCATAGGGTCACCAGCGGCCCAAAAACCGGCCCCTGACAACACTTTCAAAGCACTTACTTTCTTCATAGTTTTCTTATTTATTGACCTTTTAAGGATCCATGATTGAGGGTATATAAGATTCGGCCCGGCCGAACTTACTATTTGTCCACTTGTTATTTATTTGTGTGTTCAATTTGTGTTTATTTTGTTTTTTTAATTTTTTATTTAAGTTTTTTTTTATTTATTTATTAATTTCTTTATTTACTTACTTTTTTATTTATCTTTTTAAATTTTTTTTTTTTTTTTTTTTAATTTAAGATTTATTTCTATTTATTTCTTTATTTACTTACTTTTTTATTTATCTTTTTAAATTTATTTATTTTTTCAAATGTATTTATTTATTTTTTTTAATTTATTTATTTACTTGCTTTATTATTTTTTTTTTAAATTTATTTATTTTTTTAAATTTATTTATTTTTTTAAATTTATTTATTTTTTTTAATTAATTATTTTTTACTCACTCACTCACGTACTTACTTACTTACTTACTTACTTACTTACTTACTTACTTACTTACTTACTTACTTACTTACTTACTTACTTACTTACTTACTTACTTACTTACTTACTTACTTACTTACTTACTTACTTACTTACTTACTTACTTACTTACTTACTTACTTACTTACTTACTTACTTACTTACTTACTTACTTACTTACTTACTTACTTACTTACTTACTTACTTACTTACTTACTTACTTACTTACTTACTTACTTACTTACTTACTTACTTACTTACTTACTTACTTACTTACTTACTTACTTACTTACTTACTTACTTACTTACTTACTTACTTACTTACTTACTTACTTACTTACTTACTTACTTACTTACTTACTTATTTACTTACTTACTTACTTACTTACTTACTTACTTACTTACTTACTTACTTACTTACTTACTTACTTACTTACTTCCTTACTTACTTACTTACTTACTTACTTACTTACTTACTTACTTACTTACTTACTTCCTTACTTACTTACTTACTTAATTACCTACTTGCTTACCTACTTACTTACTTACCTTGCTACTTGCTACTTACTTACTTACTTACTTACTTACACAATTTAGAGGGAGCCATAATTTAAAAATAAATAAGTGATACTTTTTTTAAAAATTTATTTCAAAGAAATCGGACAGTTCGTTTTCAAGTTATGGCCTTTATGCAATAACAAAATTTTAATTTTAAAAAATAAAAAAACGTATCCATAGAAATAAAAAATGTCGGTCACTTTTGCACTCAGGGGATGACATTACTTCCGCATTGCATATTGTTTATTTTTATTGTTGCATCGTGTAATCTAGAAGCTTACAAATTAAGTGTGACAGTAAGAGGTGTATAGTTTTGTTGAACTAAAACAAAAGACTTAAGACACAAACTACAAGTTGGACAATGAAAAGAGCCCCACAGCCAACACTGCTGAGTCGGAGCCCACTTCATGATGTTGCATGTGAAATCTGCAAACTCACTTGCAAATAAATATATCTGTTAATGACAAATACTGCACAAAATAATAAATAGCAATTACAGAAGTTCCATTCGCAACCTCTGGAAATTTGGTTAAACGAATTGTAAATTGTTTATAACGTCTCCGACACGTAGCCCGCAAACATGACATGACACAATTGGACATTTCATGTCCGGACTACTGGACTGAATTCGGATCGACATGCACGATGACCAGCGTCATTACAACAACATTTGGACATTTTAATTAGCGGCCATTGAATGGGAACAACAACAAAACGTTAGTTAAGCTGAACATTTTCGCAGATGGAAAGGGAAAAGATCAGGAGCGTTGCCATGTCACAAATAAGGGGACAGACAAAAAAAAAGAAGCAATTTTCTGTGCAGTGTCCCATAATTTGAAGCGATATTTGGGATATACTACAGAACAGAAGCACTCAAAGCCTCAGTTGGGAAAGTGTGGTCAAATCTGAGCCATGAATTGCCAATTTATGTGAAATGTCCATCGATTGCCAGAGATCCCAAATATTGCAATCATTTTGCCAAATTGAGGGCCCTCCTCGGCCTATGACCTCTGAGAGTCGGAGTAGTCCAAATTATGGGAAAAATCCCTAACTTATGTCAAATGCCCAGCAATTGCTAGAGATTCTTCGATATTCTCCTATTCAAATGCAAAATATTGCCCTAATTTTGGCCCAAATTATCGGCCATTCTCTGCCTCTGACCTCTGTGGGTACGATTAGCCTAAATTGTAAAAATCTCACTCAAGAATTGTTAATTTCGGTAAAGGCTTCCTCAGCTCCCCCCGACTCTTGGAGATTCTCCATATTTTCTCATTCGCCACCATTTTTTTTTTTTTTTTTTTATAAATGACCATTGTGATTCCTAGTTTTGATTATTAAATGCGTATTTGCATTATTTGTGGGTAGTACAAATGTAAGTGAAATATTTATATTGTTTTCTTTGCGCACATTTGGGATATATAGGGCCAATAATTTGTCAATGTTTTTATTTATTTTGTTATATATTGTTTTAATACATTTTAGTTTTAATTTATTTATATTAATTATTTTATTTTGAAGTATTCTGTAACTATATATGGCCTAAGAGGCTCAGTTACCAACTGAATTGAAATAAATGAAAAATGAAAAAAAAAAAAAAAAAAAAATGTAACTACCTGTTTGATTACCCTTTAACTGTCCGTCTGGGATTTCCGTCGTTCCAAAGGGGCGTTCTCTGTGATTTAATAGTCGTTTATGAACAATAATTATTTTAACTAATTTTGTAAATGTGTTTTTTTGTTTTTGTTTTGTAAATAAAACAAAAGTTACAAAACATGCAAACAATCCAAACACAACGCATCTGACTAAAACTGACCAACACACTCACACATACGTATGTGTGTGTGTGTGTTTATGGGAGGAAATAAAAAACGTCGGTAAGTTCGACCGGGTCGAATCATTGTCAGCCTAAAGTTCGACTGGGTCAAAACTCACACAAAGTACGTACATTTCAATGGATCATTTGGGGGGCAAACCGATTTCAATTCCATTGTTGGACAATCTGCCAAATAAATTCATATTTGGATTCGTTCATATCGCGGTTTTACTTTCGTCTATCATGAGGTCGCTGCCAGGGCTTTCAGTTGAGTTCCCCACAGTTCAATGTTCCTGGGAAAGATTCCCTAGAGTCTATGGTTCACAGTTGATTTTTTTGGAACTATTTTTATGAAATACGAAAATTTTGGATTCTTCTAAAAAAAATTTGTTTCGTTCGGAAACACCTGTTAGGGTGGGGAACGGTTTGTCGACACATTGGGAACTTAAACTCATTTTTGAATTCAGGAAAAATCACAAAATGAGGGGTCGATTTTTGGGCCTCAAAGGGCATATGGGCGAATAGCCACACCCCCTTTATGGTACTTTCTCATGTTAATGATCCAAATAAAAAAATAATTGTGTCTCAGCGAGGAGATATTCGTAGGCGACATTAAATCTCAATTTTTTTTTTTGGCTAGAGGCCGATTTTTGGGCCTCAAAGAACATAAGTCCGAATAGCCACGCCCTTTTATGGTAATTTCTTATGGCTATGATTTATTAATAATGTCTCAGCGAGGAGATATTTGTAGGCGACGTTTAAACCCAATGCCATTTTTCCTAGGGGCCGATTTTTGGGCCACAATGGACATATGGGCGAATAGCCACGCCCCTTTATGGTACTTTCTCATGTTAATGACCCACATTAATGATGTCTCAGCGATATTCGGAGAAATATTAAATTCCAATGTCTTTCTTGGCCAGTGGCCGATTTTTGGGCCGCAACTGACTAATGGGCGAATAGCCACGCCCCTTTATGGTACTTTCTCATGTTAATGATCCAAATAAAAAAATAATTGTGTCTCAGCGAGGAGATATTCGTAGGCGACGTTTAAATCCAATGTCATTTTTCCTAGTGGCCGATTTTTGGGCCTCAAAGAACATATGTCCGAATAGCCACGCCCCTTTACGGTTCTTTCTTATGGCTATAATTCAAATTAATTATGTCTCAGCGAGGAGATATTCGTAGGCGACGATTAAACCCAAAGTCATTTTTCCTAGTGGCCGATTTTTGGGCCACAAAGGACATATGGACTGACTATCGCCCTTTTAAAGTACTTTCTCATGTTAATGACCCAAATTAATGATGTCTCAGCGATATTCGGAGAAATATTAAATTCCAATGTCTTTCTTGACCAGTGGCCGATTTTTGGGCCTCAAAGGACATATGGGCGAATAGCCACACCCCCTTTATGGTACTTTCTCATAATAATGATCCAAATAAAAAAGTAATTGAGTCTCAGCGAGGAGATATTCGTAGGTGGCATTAAATCTCAATGTTTTTTTTTTGGCTAGTGGCCCATTTTTGGGCCTTAAATGACACATGGGCGAATAGGCGTGGCCCTTATGGTATGTTCTCATATTAATGATCCAAATTAATATTGTCTCACCGAGGAGATATTCGTAGGCGACATTAAATCCCAATGTCTTTTTTCGCTAGTGGCCGATTTTTGGGCCGTAAAGCACATTCGAGCGGATAGCCACGCCCCTTAATGGTACTTTCTTGTGGCTATGACCCAAATTAATGATGTCTCACCGAGGAGATATTCGTAGGCGACGTTTAAACCCAATGCCATTTTTCCTAGTGGCCGATTTTTGGGCCGCAAAGTACATATGGACGATAGTCACGCCCTTTTAGGGTACTTTCACATGTTTATGATCATGACATCCGGATGAAGTTATTTGGTTCCAAAATTAATGATGTCTCACCGAGGAAATTTTCGGAGGAATATTAAACCATTTTAGTTAGTGGCCAATTTTTGGGCCCCCAAAGGACATATGGGGATTAGGTACTTCCTTAAGGACATATGTGTACTTTCTTAATGGGGACTTTAATACCTCAATGTAAATGATTTTCCAAGTGTTGCAAAATACATAATAAAGCCAAAAGTGGAAAACATGAAAAGGATTAAAGGCGCCCCGGTAGGCGAGTCGATAGCGTGGAGGTTGAGGGTTCGATTCCCATCAGAGGCTTTGATCTAACCATATGGTATGTGTTACCCTTGGACCCAAAAGTAGAATATAAATTTACTTTGTATTGTAGTTAAACAAAAATAAAATGAATGAAAGAATTTAAAAGACCATAAGTAGTAGACTGGAGAGGAATAGAAAAGGATGGAGGACGGGTAAAAATAAAAACTGTAAGAAAACAATTCCAAATTTATCTAAACGGAGGAAACGGATTAATGGGACTAGAAACGGGCTAAAAAGGGCGAAAAAAAAATATTATAATTTTTTTTTACTTTTTAACGATGTAAAAAAAATTATAATATTTTTTTTTATTTTAGGAAAAATTTTCCTTTATTTATATTTTATAGAGTAACAAATGTGTAGAGTGTTACAAATGGTTGAAGAACTCAATACACATTTCCAAGTCTATGGCGAAATCAAAACTGGTGATACCAAAAAACAAAAAAAAAAACTCAAACCATTTCATTTTTATAGGGCATTAAAAAGTGAAATATAATTTTTATTTTCCATTTAATGTCAGTGCAAACACTAAACTTAGTATCGTGTACATGGATCGCCAGTGCACACTTGTATGTACAAGTCTATTTATTACACAGAATTACTCAAAAGCTACAGGTTTGCTATAACCCAGCGGCCCAGCTTCGATTCAAACGCAAATCGACTGTGACAACGACAATAACGTTTCAAAAGTACAAAACGAAAAGAAAAATCTAAAAAAAAAAACAAAAAAATTAACTACAATTTAGAACAATTCTCTAAAGTCAAAAGAACATGTGGGATTTATATAAACTAGAGGATCAGTACGCTCGCTATCCGGAAATTCGGCCCGATGAAATCCACAAGCTCATGCAGTGGCTGCAGGCCCAGCCGCACATGGGCCCGTTGACCACCCAGGAGGCGGTGCTCTTCTTCTACGCCTGCAAATGCAGCATGGAATATGCGAAACAAGTGATCGACACGTATCTGACGTGTCGCACCCACGTCGATGATTTCTTCGGCAATATGGACATGGAGCGACCGGAAATGAAGCGAGCCATGCGCACCATGTAGGTTGACCTGTGAGGGTGGTGGGGGGACAAATGAAGCGTTTGATTGAGGTGTGATTTGAAATTTCAGTGCGTGTTTTCCGTTGCCGCAGCGGACACCCGAGGGCTATGGCATCATAATGGGCAAGTTGGTGGACACGGATTCGGGAAATTTCAATTTTGCCGATTCAATGAAATTGTAAGTATTTTCTGTTCCACCATTTGTGTTGTTGTTGTAACACGAGAGTCTCTGTCAAATTCGAATTCAAAGCGCCGAAGTCCTTCTTAATGTTGGGTAGAGTCACAGACTTTTTATTAGTTGAGGAAATTCTCACATTTCGCCCCACTGTTGAAGGATTATAACTGAGGAAAATGTGCTGGCGAGAATGGAAGTAAAAGACAAAAATTAAGGGGCTTGTACAACAAATTAATAACAAAAGAAAATCGGGAATCGGGTTTTTATTAGAATTTTTAATAATTTCCCTGGAGGCATTCAAGAGGAAACAAGTAATGAACAAAAAAGAGTTAAATGCGATTTAAAATTTAGCAGGAAACGGATTTACAAGAAGCAAAATGGGCCAAAAATGGGGACAATAGGACAAATGATAAAAAAAAAATTACCCAAAAATGTATGTCATAAGTGGACAAAATAAAAATAAATGAAGAATGAATGTTGGAGGCAGAAAAAAAATAGAATGGGGTCAGAAAACAAAAAATGTGAGAAAACGATTCAGAATTTACACAGGTAGTGAGAAACCGATTAGTGAGACAAAAAGGGCCAAGACAAAAGTCCAATAAAATCACAAATGTTCCATATCGAACCCTCACCCTCACCGCGAAAAAGACGTAAGCGCCACTTTTTTTCGAAACTCACTTTTCAATGAAATTCGATAGCAAATTGTCCAACGCTCTTAATACCAAAAAAATATTACAAATTAGTCATTTATAATTACAGAGATATAGCAAATTCAATTGTATCGTAAAAAACCCCCTCCTGTAACATTTTCTTTGTTCGAAAAAAAAAAAATCAAAACAGTAAGAAATTATGAAAATTTTAAAATAAGTAAAGGCGAACAATGAACAACTCACTTGACCGTGATTTAGCGACGATTTCTGACTGGGGCCAAATGAACAGAGTCGATTTTAATGCACAAAAGACCCAGTGCTGTTTGTTGTCACACAAAAGGTCCACTGATCCAGCATCGTTGTCAATTTCTATGGGTGCTGAGATATCGACGTATCTGATACTCTTGATGTTCTCGGCATGAAGATCCCGGGTGATGCTCGCTGGGCTAACCACGTATTCGAAGTGTCGAAAGAAGCATTCAAGTGTTTAGGCTTTTTAAAGCGTTGCAAGAAATACAGGGTCCGCCAAATGTTCTCAATTTTTTTTTTTTTTTTTTTTTAAGTACAATCCTTCCGGTTAATTAGGGAAAATAATTTCGCTGGGCTAACCACGTATTCGAAGTGTCGAAAGAAGCATTCAAGTGTTTAGGCTTTTTAAAGCGTAGCAAGAAATACAGGGTCCGCCAAATTTTCTCAATTTTTTTTTTTTTTGAAAGTAAAATCCTTCCGGTTAATTAGGGAAAATAATTGCATTGGCTGGCTCACTGCTTCTTGGTAGCCCGCCGTGGCCAAACATGGACAGGGCGTATTTGCGTGTGCACGGCCGTGTTGTGGTTGGTAGTGTGTGTGTGTGTGTGCGACTATCACACATGAGAACTCAGGTTCGACCATCAAACATTTTTCAGCGACTAATGTTCCACCTCGAAATGCAGGCGAGTACGAGCCCCCAAAAAAATCAGGGAAATTGGGGGGAAATTTGATTTTTATAATTAAAAATTTCCAAAAAAAAAAAAACAATATTTTTTTGACATTGTCAATTTATTACACCGTGTTACACACATTCTGTCCTATTTACCAAATTTACTTTTTCGGAAAGGGGATAAAAAATAAAAATACACGTGTATCGGCGATTTTCGTGTACACGTCAGAATTTTTTTTTTTAAGTTTGAAGTATGAAGCTCGTAGTGGCCTGTGTGAAAGCCTTTGGACCGATTTTTAACCCTTTTCCAGTGATCCAATCGAGTTGATTTTTTGCAGGCAGACTCGTGGAAATGTCTGTATCACGGCAAATTTTTTAAAAAATAGATTTTTATCAATTCTCGGATTTTACTAAATTTTTTTTTTTGTTAAATTTTTAAATTTTTTAAGGTTTCAGTTCAAAAAACATTTTTTTTTCGTAACGCTTAAGTAGTTTAAAAATTTGGAGTCTCTTCAAGTTATGCTAAGAAAAGTGAAAAATTTTTTTTTTTAAAATAATAAAAATTGGGGAAAACCTCTTTGGAGTCTCTTCAATTTATGCTAAGAAAAGTGAAAAAATGTGAAAATGTCTGTATCACGTCAAATTTTTTAAAAAATAGATTTTTATCAATTCTCAGATTTTCCTAAATTTTTTTTTAAATGGTTATCGTTTTTTTTTAAGGTTTCAGTTCAAAAAACATTTTTTTTTTCGTAACGCTTAAGTAGTTTAAAAATTTGGAGTCTCTTCAAGTTATGCTAAGAAAAGTGAATAAAATATTTTTTTTTCAAAAATAATAAAAATTGGGGAAAACCTGAGAATTGATAAAAATAGTTTTTAAAAAATTTGACGTGATACTGACATTTCCACGAGTCTGCCTGCCAAAAATCAGCTCGATTGGATCACTGAAAAAGGGTTAAAAATCGGTCCAAAGGCTTTCACACAGGCCGCTACGAGCATCATACTTCAAACTTAAAAAAAAAAATTCTGACGTGTACATGAAAATCGCCGATACACGTGTATTTTTATTTTTTCCCCTCTTTCCGGATATGTGCATTTGGTTCATAGGACAGAAAAAAATCAATTTTTTGTAACACGGTGTTATTGTTTATACAAAAGAAGAAAAGAACTTCACAAATAGGCAGGTTTTTCAAAAGAAAATGCCAAGAGAATCTCTGGGGGCGGGGGAAGTCATGGTGTAAATTGGGACTTGTTTGTCGTTCATCGCCCAATAACTAAAGGTTTTTCATTTTGATTGTCCAATTCATTGTTTACATTTCAATTGTTAATTTAGTTACGTTTTTCTATTTCAAATGTCGTATACATTTTCGTATTGAATTAGAAAAGAAAAAGGCAAACTTACAGCCTGAGACACGATGTGGAACGATGGCGTTCGCATGGCTTCTAAGTGGCAAACAGCTGATTTGGAAGCCACTTATCAGCTGTTTGTCGCTTAGCAACCATGCGAACATGGTGACTTATTGCCTGTTTCCATAAAACGAATTTGTTCGTTCGTTACAAATCGTCAATTTTGAAAGCGTTATAAAATGAATGTCAGACATTATTGAATTGTGATTTTCAGATATATTTTAGATATCGACATATGGAACACAGTTCCAAAAAAATAATCTCTCAATACTGATAAGAATCCATTTAATTGGGCATTTAATTTTGACAATTTGCAACGAACCAACAAATTCGTTTTATGGAAACAGGCAGTTAGGCTGTAAGTCCCAATTTATATGATGACTTTTTGGCTTGGCGTTTTTTTTTGTAATTCGCTTTTGGATTTGCTCTCACAAGTCTTATGAATTTATGTGTTGACTTTTTGCTGGCGACTCCGTTTGATTGTTGTGATGTTTTTTTTTCTTGAATCTTGTTGATTGGCAAAATGTGTGAAATCAAAAAAACCCTAAAAATTTAAGACATTTAAAAAAAAACATCAAATCAAAGTGACTTATTTTCTAGCCCACAATCATCTCTACACCTTTCACCTGTAAACTTGAAAATCATGAGTTTAAAAATCAAGCAAAAAGTCATCGTGTAAATCGGGTCAACAGTATGTTGGGGCTCTCAAAACTATACAAAAATAAGTTTTAGTTCTCCAAAAATGTTGTCATGAATTGGAACTTTCTGCTCCCAAAATGTTGTCATGAATTGGAACTTTCTGCTGTCATATTGGGCTTTTGAGGGGATTTTTCAATTTTTTTTTTTTGGGCCATTTTTCATTTAGTTTGTTTTGCAAAGTCTTCCAGGGATCTAGTCCGAGTCAAATGGAAAATGGGCCACCTGAGAAAGAGGTTAGCGTGGAACTGTATGGCATCTCAGCACTGAGCTTGAAGGTCAACGATTTTTTTCTTCTAATTTATGTCTATAAAAATCCTTGCATTTAAGTGAGACTGAAAATTGTGCCTTTTTCTAGCCCACAATCTTCCTCTACATCTTTCACCTACAAATTTGAAAATCCCGAGTTTAAAAATCAAGCAAAAAGTCATCGTGTTAATCGGGACGAAACTATTTAAAATAAGTTTTCGTTCTCCGAAAATGTTGTCATGAACTGGAACTGTCTGCCATTTCTATATTTGAATTTGACAATCAAAATACCCAGGGTTGTATCTGTGTTTTTTTTTGCGCGTCCACATTTAGTTATTATGCCAGCTGATAAGCGTGGCGTCAACTTTGCGTTTTTGGCAAATTAGCGTTTATTTTTGGAATTGTTTTGTCTATTGTGTTTCTCGGCATCAGAGTTTTTGCGAAACATTGTCACAAATTTGAAGTAAACAATTCTTAATATAAATTCTAACTAACAATTTGTAGTCTCTATGTGGTCTGTCAACCCAAAATTAGATTACAAATTTACTTTGTATTTTAAATAAAAAAAAAATAAAATAATTTGTAATCCAAAAAATTTGAATTAAAATAACCATTACCCTCTGTCCCCCCTTAGGTGTTGTTTGCTGCAAGATGTTTGGCTGCAGGAGATCGGTGTGATACCCGGTCTTATATTTATCATCGACTTCACCGGTGTCACCCTGGGCCATATTGCCCGCATCGGTATTTTGCAAATGAAAAAGTTTCTCTACTATCTGCAGGTAAGAGAGACACATACAAAAATCACCTCTTAATCTGACACAACATTCAAATAAAATTCCCCTTTTCCCCCCCCCCCCCTTTAAAAGGAAGCCATCCCGGCCCGTCTGATCGGCCTGCATTTCATCAATATCGTGCCGTTCATTGACAAACTCTTGGCTCTGATGAATCCATTCATGAAAAAAGAACTGCTCGACGTTTTTCATGTGCACAGCAACATGGAGACATTTCACAAGTTCGTACCGCTGTCTATAATGCCAAAGGATAATGGTGGCCCCGAAATGCATTCCAAAGATCTGAGAGGTGAGTATGGTTTTTGGTTTGGGCCAAGAACAAATCCACATTTTCAATTGTGTATTTGTTTTTATTCTTGCAGAGGTTTTCTACAAAAAGCTGCGCGATAATCGCCTGGATATTATTGAATATGATCGCAGCCGTCGCATCAATGAGAAACTACGACCGGGCAAACCGAAAAATGCCTCCGATCTGTTTGGCATTGAAGGTAATTTCAAGAAGTTGGACATTGACTGAGGCATAAAGTGAAACTAGACCATAAGCATCTGAAGAATTCAATAAAGCAACAAGCGAATGGGTGATCAGAAAAGAAATTACAATAATCTCGAGAAAAATCCAGAACGAATCTAAATTAAAATATATCTAAGAACTCCCTCATAAAATATATGTTCTAAGAAAAAATAAATATTTCAATATGCCGAGAGTTTTAGCCAACACATCTGGGGTGGCATCGCTTATAGTGCGATGACTCTCCTTAAATCCCATCCTTAACTATTAGATCTGAGTCAGATTGGTTCTGACAAAATTTAACATTCTAATTCACGTTCGTGTTTTAAGTCTTTCGTTTTTTCTATGAAAAATGGCCCCCCAAAAAAAATTAAGAATTCCCCAAAAAAAAATGGACAGTTTTGCAAAAAATTTAAGTAAATTTATTTTAATTTTATTTTTTCGTACCAAAAAAAAAATTCCCCAAAATTAAAAAATTGGTGAAATTTTCATTGTTAAATATTTTTCAATACCCATGAAACAAAATTCCATAAAAAGAGAATTTTTTCAAAATTGTTATAGTTTTTTTTTTGTATTTTTTCATATGAAAAATGCCCCAAAAAAAAAAACAAAAAATTTTTGAATTTTTCATTGTTAAATTTTTGGGGCATTTATTTATCCTATGAAAAAAATATAATATTTTTCAATACCCCCAAATTGGGCTCTCTGAGAAATGCCCCCAAAAAATGAAGAATTCCCCAAAAAAAACTCTAAAAAAAATTGTGTAGTTTTTCAAAAATTTTAAATAAATTTATTTTATTTTAATTTTTTTTTTCTTTGAAAAAAGCCAACAAAAAAAATTCCCAAAATTAAAAATTTTTTTAATTTTTCATTGTCAAACTTTTGAGGCATTTTTCCTATAAAAAATTGGCCTCTATGATAAATGCCCCCAAAAAATGATGAATTCAACAAAAAAAAAGTCTCATACAAAAAAAAAATTGGGCCGTTTTTTAAAATTTTTAAGTAAATTTATTTTATTTTTTTTTCTGAAAAAAACGAAAAAAAAAATTGTGCCGTTTTTCAAAAATTGTAAGTAAATTTATTTTATTTTCATTCTTTAACATGAAAAATGCCCCCCAAAAAAAAATTTCCCAAAATTAAAAACAATGTTAATTTTTCATTGTCAAACTTTTGGGGCATTTTTCCTATAAAAAATTGGCCTCTATGAGAAATGTCCCCAAAAAATGATGAAAATTGGGCCGTTTTTCAAAATTTTTAAGTAAATTTATTTTATTTTAATTTTTTTTTTCTTTGAAAAATGTCAACAAAAAAAATTATTTTTCATTTTTATGAAAAATGACCCCAAAAAAAAAACAAAAAATTTCCCAAAATTAAAAAATTTGTGAATTTTTCATTGTTAAACTTTTGGGGCATCTTTCCTTTAAAAAAAATTAAATATTTTTCAAATTGGACTCTATGAAAAATGCCCCCCAAAAAAAAGTCTCATACAAAAATATTGGACAGTTTTTCATAATTTTTAAGTAAATTTATTTTTTTTGGTAATATTTAATTTTTTCCTTTTAAAAATGCACCCCCCAAAAAAAAAAAAAATTCCACAAAATTAAAAAAATTTTAAATTTAATTTTTCATTGCATTTTTCGTATTAAAAATTATGAAAACTGACCAATTTTTGGTATGATTTTTTTCTTCATTCCTTTTTTGTGGCATTTTTCATGGAGCCCAATTTGTGTGTTGTATTGAAAATATGAAAGACTTAAGATACGAACTTGAATGATAATGTACGTTAGCCAAAAATTCCGACCAATGTGAATCGTATATCGTGTGATTTTGTTTTTATAATGTGTTGGGGTTGTAAAATAAATGTTCTTCTATATCACCCTGTTATGTTTCACAACTATCGAATAGTTTTAGTACTAACGTACGACTTGAATATGCAACAAAGACTTCAAGTCACATTGCTTATTAATCGTACACTCTCGTCTGTAACAACCTTTGAATAGTAAAGTTCACTTTTTTGTTCTCATGCACTTATTCGATTTTCATTCAATACATCGACTGCTAACAAAAAGTGGCCCCAATTGGGAAATTTTGCTGGGGCCATCGATCATTTTGAAATTGGGGTAATTTTACAAATGTGATTATTAGGGTGGCAACCCTAGCACATTTAAAAATATATATGATCTGCATTTGCTTTGAAAATATCCCAAAAAAAATTCCTTAAAATACAATAATAGGGGAATTTTTTATTGCTGTGCACTAGAAAAACAAAATCGTCTTTTATTCATTTTTCACTTTTGTTTGGGGTTTTTTTACATTTTAAGTTAGGGTGGTATAATATGAATGTTTTTTTTTTTTTTTTTTTAAAAAAAATCACTTTTTCCGAATCACGAAAATCTATTCTTGGGGTATTTTTCATAATATTTGGCAGATTTTTGTATTGGGTAATTTTTCATAAATTGTTTGAAGGATTTTTAATATTTGGCCTTTTGGGGGTATTTCAAGTATCTCCTGTTCTGTCACGCCTTCAGCTACACTTTATTGTATTCTTTAATTTCAAGCGTTCGCTTTGGAACGTTTGGCTTTGTGGCAAAGCTGTCATTGGACTAAAATCACAACTCTTGGAATAATTTAAGCAGAAATGCTGTTTTGAGAATTGTTTACTCTGTTTCAAACAGATTTCGTTGCACAGTGGCTTGGAGTTCTGAACTTCACCACAGTACAGCACTCAGCGTAGCAATTTGGATTTTTAATTTTTAAATAATTTTGGATTTTCTTTCAATGAAATTTGAAAATATTAAAAATAAGAAATTTATATTAAAACGCCAATGTATTCGAAATTGGAAAACAAAATAAAACTGTGTAAACAAACAATTGGAATGTAAGCAATGAGTTTGACAATCCAAATTCGATGGAAATGAAACAAATTTTAACCTTCTATTATCATACCAAGTCTCCAGTCTTCCTTTCAACACTATCTTTCACCTCCGTCTTTTGTCTCCACGCCAACAATATCTCCTGATGTCCATTATTCGTATCAAGTCAATTACGTCCAAGTTTGTAAAAAAAAAATCCCCTAAAATCGAAAAATACGAAATATTTTGATTGTTAATGTGAGGACAGATCAGTAGCTCCTCGACTTTTCCAACTTGCCTCGTAGTCGTATGAAATGCAACACTGCTCCCATCAAGTGCCATCTGGTAATAGACTACTGTCAACTTTTGAGAGAGTTCCGTCATTTAGTTTGTGTTTAACAGCTGTATTGAGCTGAAAGCAAAGACCATTTAGAGGGCAGACGTCGCAAGTCATTTTCTGAATATTTCCAAGAGGGCATTTAAACTGTATTTGTTTTAAAAAAGTAGGTAACAAAGTAGGTGACGTCTGCCCTCTAAATGGTCACACTTTCAATGTGGTTGTATTATTTTAATTATGCTTCAGTTTTTTTTCTCGTCTGCATATTTGAATGAAATTAGTAAAATTTAGCCAACGCTCATTTTGCTTTAGGGCTAAACTTTGATCAGCTGTTTCCAATAGCTGCATTAAATGCCCAAAACAAAAACAACAATTACTAAAATCGGCACATTCTTTGAAGGTCATGCCAAAATGTGTCATAAATATTTAGTTTCATTTACGTAGTTTTGTTGATTTTTTTTCTCTCCCATAAAAAATCGACTAAATCTCCCATTATTGATGTTGGATCTTAAATTTATTTTATCGAGCGTTAATTAGAATTTTAAATCCAGAATTGTTTATATTAAACAAAATGTTTAGCACAATTTTTTTTTGTTTTTTTTTTCAAGATTTTTTGAAATGTTGTTTAAATTCTTTAAGTCTTTTTAAAATGATCTTAAATTTTTTTAAAAAAAGTATTTTTTTCCAAATTTTTCATATATTTTTATTTTATTTGAGCATTTTTTAGAATGCTCTGTTCTCTTCAAGTTCGCTGATATTTTATTTTAAATCTAGAATTTTTTTTTAACAACCATTTTTTTTGGTTTTTAATTTTTGTCATTTTTTGTTTAAAGATTTATTGAAATGTTGTTCAAATTCTTCTTAAATTTTGTAAATGGTGAAAAGAAAAGTTAAAAAAAACATGTTTTCCCATTGTTTTTAAATTTTTTTTGTATTATTTGAGAATTTTTTCAAGTTCGATGATATTTTATTCTAAATCTAGAATTTTTTTATATTAAAAAAATTTTTTTTAACAATTTTTTTTTGGAATATAAGACTTGTATGTTTTTACTGATGGCCGACTTCAACTTTTTCACTGTTTTTTTTTAATTTTTGTCATTTCATATTTTATTTCAAATCCACAATTTTTATATTAAAAAAGTTTTAGCACAATTTTTTATCATTTTTTTTTTTAATTTTTTTCATTTTTTGTTTAAACTTCACTGTTTTAAATCTTGAAATTTTAGCACTTTTTTTTTGAAAAAATTATTTTCTCAAAATTGTTCATATGTATCTGATTTATTTGAGAATTCTTTTAAATGCTCTTTTCTCTTCAAGTTCGTTGTTATTTTATTTTAAATCCAGAATTTTTTATATAAAAAAAATTTTTTTTAACAATTTTTTTTTTGGTTTTAATCTTTTTATTTAATTTTTGTCATTTCATATTTTATTTTAAATCCACAATTTTTATATAAAAAAAGTTTTTGCACAATTTTTTTTTTTAATTTTTGTCGTTTTTTGTTTAATCGTAAATTTCTTAAATCCTGAAATTGTAGAACTTTTTTTTTTAAAAAAGTTTTTTCTCAAGAATTTTTATATATTTTTGTTTTATTTGAGCATTTTTTTAAATGCTCTTCTCTTCAAGTTCGGTGTTATTTTATTTTAAATCTAGAATTTTTTATTTAAAAAAAAAATTGTAGCACAATTTTTTTTTTTTTTTTTTTATAATTTTTTGTTCAAATTCTTTATTAAAAATTGTTATAGATTGCGAAATGGTTTGTAACCGCCAACCAATTTTAGGGATTACAAAAAAAAAAAATCCTCAATTTTAACACATAATTTTTTTTTTTTTTTTTTGAGACCTTTTTTTAAAAAAAATCTTGAATATTTTATTCAAAACCTAAAATTATTTATATTTTTTTTAAATCTAAATTTTTTTAAGCCCAAACATTTTTTGGGTTTTAAATAAATTTTTTAAAAAAAAAAAACAATTCGTTTCCCCCAATTTTGTTTTTTAAAACGTTTTTAAAATTTTTTTAAAAAAAATGTTTTCCCCAATTTTTTTTTAGAAATTTCGCGAATATTTTATTTATCATTTTTTTTCAAATTCTTTAATACTTTTTATTAAAAATTGTTATAGATTGCAAAATGGTTTGTAACCGCCAACAAATTTTAGGGATTTAAAAAAAAAAAAATCCCTAATTTTAACACATAATTTTTTTTTTTTATTTGAGACCTTTTTTTAAAAACAAATCTCGAATATTTTATTCAAGACCTAAAATTATTTATATTTTTTTTAAGCCTAAACATTTTTTGGGTTTTAAATAAATTTTTTTAAAAAAAAAAACAATTTGTTTCCCCTAAAATTTTTTTTAAAAACGTTTTTAAAAATTTTTTAAAAAAAAATGTTTTCCCCAATTTTTTTTAGAAATTTCGCGAATATTTTATTTATTTTATTTATAATTTTTTTATAAATTCTTTAATAATAAAATTTTTTATATATTGCGAAATGGTTTGTAAACGCCTACCAATTTAAGCCATTTTTTAAAAAAAAAAAAAACATTTTTCCCCCAGATTTTAACACATAATTTTTTTTTTATTTGAGAACTTTTTTAAAAAATTTTCGAATATTTTATTTAAGACCTAAAATTATTTATATTTCATTTAAAATTTAAGTCCAAACATATTTTGGTTTTAAATAAAATTTTTAAAAAAAAAAAATATTGGTTTTCAAACAAATGGTTTTCATCATGTCTGTCTACACCTGAAGTTGCGAGCTGTTGCAAGTCTTCCATTACACTTTAATTTATTGTCATCTGTGTTGACGAGAAACTGAAACAATCATTAAGTAATCGCATATGTTCTATCTAACTGTAGAAACCAACTGGCGTATAAGATCGAAACTAAGGAAATCGTGCCGATTAATAACCTTCAGAATAAGCAAAAAAAAAAAACTGGTATTTTTAATTATAGTAAATAAGTTCTCATTCAAAACCCGTAGTTGCTGTTAATGCGAGGCAACAACAAACTAAAAAACAATTACCTTTTTGCTTTGAAATCTGAAACATATGAATAACGTTTCTTGTTTTTTTTTTTCCTCCCAACAATCCAAAGGTTTGTTATGGAATTCGCATAAATCGGAATTTCAAACGGAATTCATTGGCTTAAACGCGCGAAACGTTCAACGGGCAGCACAACACCGACCAACACCACCCAGTTGCAATTGCAATTGCTAGCGGAGCACAACATGTTGCCCTTATACAATTTAGAAGAGAATTACAAGCGATTTCCGGACAACAAACGTGAAGAGGTCCAGAAGTTACTGCAATGGGTTCGCAATCAACCGCATTTGCCCAGCATTGGCGAGCATGAGGCCCTGCTGTTCCTGCACGCCTGCAAACAGTCCATGGAGTACGCGAAGCAGGTCATCGATTTGTGTTTCACCTGTCGCACGCATTTCGATGAGTTTTTCGGCAATGTCGACATCGACACTCCCGAAATGAAACAGACCCTGAAGACAGTGTAGGTTGTCCCCAGATGAATGGAAGACATTGAAATTAATTTGTTTTTTTTTTCTTGGATTTTTGTAGGGCCGGCTTTCCCCTGGAGAAACTGACACCGGAGGGATATGGCGTTGCCATAGGCAAACTTATTGATACGGATCCAGCAAATTTCAATTTTACCCACTCGCTGAAATTGTAAGTAGTGACTGAGATAGATGTACTAGTCGATCGCTATGGCGTCGTACGATACGCAAAAATCACGCATTTCCCCTAAAATTCCATTCCACGCAACAAACGGGCAACTTCTCTCCAATCAGTGAGCTGTGCACGATTTAATTGTGTCAAACCAAAAAAAAAAAAAAAAACATCAAGGATTTTGTAAAGTATTTCTCATAAGGTTATCAAATGTCCCGGTTATTCCTCACTTAGAAAGCTCTTGTGTCCGTGCTTCCCTTCAGCTATCCACTAGTTTATGAGCCGTGTGTCCGGGCCAAATTTGCTTCAAAAGAAAAACTGTTCATATGCTGGGCGTATTTAAATTTGATTTTCTTACAATGGGCGGTTTTTCTGCCCCTATTGCCGGAAATTGAAGAAAAATGGGCGGGTAGGAAAATTTAACTAAAAGTTACCCAATTAGGTGAATGGTATCTGTGAGAACATTTGCTTTTTATATCGCACGCGTTCTATTAAAGAGGCACAACTGAATATCAAAAAAAAAATACAATTTTTTCACAAAAAACTAAAAAAAAAAAACGATTTTTGCAAAAAAAAAATAAAAAAAAATTTTGGTTGTAATTTTTAAATTGGAAGCTGACGCTGTGACACTTTTTTTTTGAATTTTTAAATTGAAAGCTGACACTGTGACACCTTTTTTTAATTTTTTTTTTTGGAATTGTGGAAGCTGACACTTTTTTTTGAATTTTTTTTTTTGGAATTTTTTGCCGCTCGTTATAATTTTTAATACTAATTTCCCTTTTTCAGTAAAACACAAAATTTTCGTTTAATTGCATTGGTTAGGAAAAATAATACTGTGTACTAAAAATCATTAGCCAATTTTTGGCAATAGAATTTAATTTATTTGTTTGTTCCTTTTATATACTGTTTTGTCCATGTTTCTTTTCTTTTCTTTCTATTGACCACTTGTTATTGAAAATTGTTGTTATCACCTTTATATTTTCCATTTTCGTCCCTTTTTTATATCATTTTGTTACCATTTTTTATCGTTTTCCATTTTTTTCATTTTTCGTCCGTTCACTAACTACTGTCGTCTTGTTGTTATCGAAAATTGGTTTCACCATTTTATATATTCCCCCATTTTCGTACAGTTTTGGTTCGTTTTGGCCCTTTTTTCGTCACATCCCTAACTCACAGTCAGTCACACAAGCATATCAAATTCTCGTATGTAGATTATATCTCATTTGTATTATAAATGTACCAGTTTTGGGCCCGTTTTGTACCCTTTTTCCATTACTTGCAATTTTTAGCTAATTCCTGTAGATCACAATTGTCTTTTACACATTTTTTGGTTTTTCCCCATTTGTACCTTTTTTATCCCTTTTTGGTACGTTTTGCCCCTTTTTTCGTCCCATTTCTAAATCAGTTCCAAATGTTGCCAAAAATGGGTTTCACTATTTTTTTTCTTTCAATTTTTTCCCCTTTTTGGCCCTTTTTTATGCCGTCTTCGTACCATATCTAACTCATTTCCACCCGTTGTTGCCAATCGTTGTTGTGGACCAGTTTTCCAAAAATAAATTGCAATACAAATCGAACCTGTTGCATTTACTGAGATTGTTGCACTTAACGACCCCCAAATATATTGTCTAAATTTTGAAATCGAAAAATATGAGATGAAAAATAACAAGAAAACAACGGTAAAATAAACAAACAAAATACAAAATTTCAGCGCATCAGAAAAAAGTTGCACTTATCACGACCTATTTTCTATTATTAGTATTACTAGTATTTTTATCCGCTTGTCACAGACATTTTGTGAATATTGCGTTCTTGTTTTGTGCCATAATGCATCGTGTTCTCATTTCCTCATTTTTGTGGCTGCCAGTATTTTTACGCCCCAGTCAGTCCAGACATTCCATGAATGTTAATGAACAACACGATGCATTAGCTGCAAGAAAAGTTCAAACTTCATTACAGTCAATCGGTCGAATCACATGAAGTCTGTACAGCTCAGTAAATTATTTTATTTGATTTCAATAATTACAAGATAATTAAGACAATAACAGCAAATTACTTTCTACATAATACACTTTTATAAATCGTATCAATAATTGGACAAAACACAAAACTTTTTTTTCTCTGAAAAAAAAAAAGGAAACACACAAATGTATAATTGGCCGGTATTATGAGGGATTACAGCCAGATATATTTTTCCATCCACTTTACAGAGTAAACTCGACATAAGAATACTAGTGGGTACCCAGCAATGGAGGGCTTTTGCTTTAGTTTCCCACATATATTAACCACCTCGTGCCGCCTTTTATTTGAACTTCTATACCGATCGCTCCTTGACCATTTGAATGTTTCTCTATTTACCGCAGATATTGTATGGCCCAAGATATGTGGCTGTTGAAGCGGGGCCTGACGCACGGTATTTTGTTTGTCATCGATATGCGCGGTGTTACATTTGGCCATCTGACACGTCTCGGCATAATGCAGCTGAAAAAGGCCCTCTACTATTTACAGGTTTGTCAGCGCCTCTGCAAAAACATAAATAATTTGTATTTTACAAAATCTGTTTCCGTCCCCCCCTTCCAAAGGAAGCTATACCTGCCCGGCTTGTGGGTTTACATTTCGTCAATGCCGGCACAATTATCGATAAACTAATGAATCTCATGAATCCGTTCATAAAAAAGGAACTTCACGACATCCTGCATGTGCACAGCGGCATGGAGACGTTCTACAAATTTGTACCGCGCGATATGATGCCCGCCGATTTTGGTGGATCTGACTTGCCGGCAAAGGAGCTAAAAGGTATGCGAGACGCTTGTCTTTTGTTGTATTTGTGCGTTATCGGTGAAATTCGTAACTTTGCAGATAAATTCTATGAAACCGTACGGGAACATCGTCTGGACATCATCGAGTACAACAGCACGCATCGGATTAATGAGAAGTTGCGTCCGGCCAAAGCAAAACCAGCGTCCGATCTCTTCGGCACCCAGGGCAATTTCAAGAAATTGGACATTGACTGATGTGGCGGGCAGTCATATGCCATGGTTGTGGTGTAAACGTGGTAACTCGTATGTTTAGTTTATTAAAAAAAAAAAATGTTAATCGGTTTTAGAAATTGCAATTGCATTGGATGATTGTTTATATTTTGAGAAAATTGTGAAAATCGCCCAATATTATCGCTCTCGATCATACAATTTTTTGGATGTATTTCATTAAATTAATTGCAATGTGATCTAAAAGTGATTATTTGAAATTAAACCAAAAATAAGACTCTGTTAGTCTACAAAAATAAAACCATCATTTTGAAATTGACGGATAAGGATGGCTAAAAGTCAAATCCCCCACCAATCTTCAACCCTTTCCCACCTTTTCATCAAAACAATAGGCCAATACAAGAATTCCAAGTGCACCCGCTATCTCGAGCCTGCAACTCATTCCTAATCGCCTGCTCCAAAAATTCAAAAAAATGTAAGCCGTCGGAAAAATGTCAGCAGTCAATAAAATGTCAGCTGTCAATAAATTTATATAAAAAATAGTCTTAGTACAAAATATGAAATTAAGCTCCAACAAATTAAATAAAATGTCATCTGTCAATAATATGACAGCTGTCAATAAAATGATAGAAAAAATAGTCTTACTACAAAATATGAAATTAAGCTCCAAAAATTGCAATAAAATGTCAGCTGTCAATAAAATTACACCTGTCAAAAAAATTATATAAAAAATAATCTTACTACAAAATATGAAATTAAGCTCCAAAAAATCAATAAAATGTCATCTGTCAATAATATGACAGCTGTCAATAAAATGACATCTGTCAATAAAATTACACATGTCAAAAAAATTATATAAAAAATAGTCTTACTACAAAATATGAAATTAAGCTCCAAAATTTTAATAATAGTCAGCTGTCAATAATATGACAGCTGTCAATAATATGACAGCTGTCAATAAAAGGACATTTACCAGTAAAACGTCAGCTGTCAATAAAATGATAGAAAAAATAGTCTTACAACAAAATATGAAATACGAAAAATTAAATAAAATGTCAGCTTATCAATAAAATGACAGCTGTCAATAAAATGTCAGCTTAACAATAAAATGTCAACTGTCAATAAAATGTCAGTTATCAATAAAATGTCAGCATATAAATAAAATGACAGCTGTCAATAAAATGTCAGCTTAACAATAAAATGACAGCTATCAATAAAATGTCATCTGTCAATAAAATGTCAGCTGTCAATAAAATGTTAGCTTATCAATAAAATGTCAGCTTATCAATAAATAGACAGCTGTCAATAAAATGTCAGCTTATCAATAAAATGACAGCTGTCAATACAATGACAGCTCTCAGTAAAATTACACCTGTCAATAAAATGATATAAAAAACAGTCTTAGTACAAAGTATGAAATTAAGCTTCAATAATTCAAAACTTTATTAATATAAAGGAATGAACTTTATCAATTTATCATTTTGTGCAAAACCTAGAACGCAAAATGGCCCCAAAATAATTTAGAACTTTTCTGAATGTAGGACAATTTTTCAAAACCGAAAATTGTCCGAATTTACAAAAAATAAATTTAATGAGAAATGACTTAACCGAAATGGCCTCAAGGCCAAAACGGGAAAGAAAATTCATAGACCCTGAGCCTGTCACTAATTTAAAGGATGTCATGCTTCATTCTCCATCCTATCAATATGCCAGTGCCTCAATGTGCTGTGCCGTTCGGATGGTTTCTCTCACAGAACCTTTAGTTTGGTATCACCCAGTGTTGTTAGAAGTGATTTGTTAATATTCAGATATGGCCGAAGATAGCTTTTCTTGTCTACCTTGTGGACTCCAGGTAGAGTTTTTGCCCTAGGTTTATTAGCTGTATTTGGTTTCCTATAAATGATGACTACGTCTACATTGATCTCTTTCAATATTTCTATTCAAAATTGTATAATCGAATAACTGGTTTTTGCTTCTCCATGAATTCATGCATCATTGTCTATGCCCGTTACTAAACCTTGCCAGAAAATCCGAGCGATCCTCGTACATAGAACAACCGGACCAAATAAACAGTTCACCGACCACATCAAAGCCAGTAGATCAAATTTAATTAAATTATACTTCATTTAATGGCCAGTTGACAACGCTTAGAAAACAATGAAATGAATAATACGTAAAAATTGTTAGCAATTTACTTTTAGCTGAGCTCAGCACAGCAGACAACAAGACTAACAGGGCTTAACGATTCAATACAGAGTCATCAGATCCCACAAGCAGTTTGAAGCACAACGCAAAAACTCCGACGCAAATAATGAAATTTAATTTGGAACAGCAATATGCCCGTCATCCGGCCATTCAACGGGAAGAGGTACAAAAATTACAGCACTGGATAAACGCTCAGCCCCATCTGCCCGAGGTGAGTGAACATGACGCGCTGCTGTTCTTTCATGCCTGCGGTAATCAGATGCAATATGCGAAGCAAGTGAGCGATGCCTATTTCACATTTCGCACGCATGACGAGGACTTTTTCGGCAATGTGGACACGGAGTCGCCGCAAATGAAACTGGTCCAGAAGACAGTGTAGGTTTGGGGGTGAAATACGAAGACTTTAAATACTATTGTATTTGTTACAATCCTCTAGAACTGGCTATGTGTTGGAAAATCAGACACCGGAAGGGTATGCGGTTGTTATAGGCAAACTGGTGGACACGGATCCGAAGAATTTCGATTTCACGGGTGCCTTCAAATTGTAAGTACAACAGGAAAACAAAAGTAGTGAAAATGTGATTTTGATGTGTCAATTAAAATGACAGTTGTCAATAAAATGACAGTTGTCATTAAAATGACAGTTGTCATTAAAATGACAGTTGTCATTAAAATGACAGTTGTCATTAAAATGACAGTTGTCATTAAAATGACAGTTGTCATTAAAATGACAGTTGTCATTAAAATGACAGTTGTCATTAAAATGACAGTTGTCATTAAAATGACAGTTGTCATTAAAATGACAGTTGTCATTAAAATGACAGTTGTCATTAAAATGACAGTTGTCATTAAAATGACAGTTGTCATTAAAATGGCAGTTGTCATTAAAATGACAGTTGTCATTAAAATGACAGTTGTCATTATAATGACAGTTGTCATTAAAATGACAGTTGTCATTAAAATGACAGTTGTCATTAAAATGACAGTTGTCATTAAAATGACAGTTGTCATTAAAATGACAGTTGTCATTAAAATGACAGTTGTCATTAAAATGACAGTTGTCATTAAAATGACAGTTGTCAATAAAATGACAGTTGTCATTAAAATTACAGTTGTCAATAAAAATGACAGTTGTCAATTAAATGACAACAAATGAATTATATTAACCAAAAATAACACATTTTCTTTAATGTTCTCTTGATCTACCACAGATTTTGCATAGGCCAACATCAATTTTTGCTTGAAAGCGATCTCATCGCTGGCATTACAATTATCATCGATATGACGGGCGCTACTTTTGGTCATATTGCCCGCATCGGCTTATTACAATTGAAACATATAATGTACTTTTTACAGGTAAGACATAAAATCGAACAAGGGATAAAGCAAATGAACAGGGGGGTGGTGGAATTATAACTTAAAAAAAATTAAAGAAATAACGAAAATAAAATAAAAATGAAAGTACAAAATAAATATAAATGTATGTGTATAACAAAAAGGGTCAATTTCCATAGAACAACTATTCACTAAACTCTAAAACTAAACAAGGAAGCTGAAAATGTATTTTCTAGCTGGGATTACCAGACTCTCTACTATTCCTACATCCATTATGATTTATTTATCTTTTTTTTCTATTTCCGTTTGCTTCACCAGGAAGCAATTCCCACACGCTTCGTAAGTTTACATTTCACCAATCCCGTGCCGATTATGGACAAACTAATGATTCTGATGAATCCATTCCTTAAAAAGGAACTCAAAGACGCCTTTCATGTACACAGTAGCCTAGAGGGGCTGTACGAGTACATACCGCGTGATATACTACCGGAAGACTTTGGTGGTCCCGGTCGGCATTCCAAAGACGCATGTGGTAAGAGGAATTGAAATTGTTTCGAATTGGAATTATCTTCTAATGTTCTTGGGAATTTCGTAACTCTTTCAGAGATCTTTTATAAAAGATTGCAAGCTAGTCGCTTGGAGATCATAGAATACAATAACAGTCATCGCGTCAACGAACAGCTGCGTCCGCTAGAACAGAAAGCCACCTCCGATCTCTTCGGCACTGAGGGGAATTTTAAGAAATTGGACATCGATTGATTGAAATCAGCAGAGAAAGCGGAAGAGGAAATTGTATTTAAGAACAATTGGGGTTTGTAGGAATTTGAATAAAAACTGAAGTCGAAGAATAGATTTTTCATTTTGTTTTTTTTAAATCAATTAAATAATTAAAATGTTTTCAAGGGTGATCAAATATTGTTGGTATGCAACAAAAACATCTCAAGTCACATAAATGTTGGTCTGAGTTATTAAAGATTTAAAACGAATGGAAACTATTTGCTGACAACCCACCCCTGTCTGACCCAGATAATACAAAAAAGGCGTCTTTGAAAGTAAAGTAACTCCTTTACAGTTCAATTTCCTGACAGCCGAGCAATCACGCGGATCCAGCTGAAATAATAAAAGGCGTCTTCGAATCACCACAAGGATCAAGTCAATGTCCTCAATCTCCGACCACTCAAAATGGTTTAGCTGGACTCTATAGCTCTCACTGTTTTGTTTCAGGTCGTATCATGTGATATCCATCTATCCTCTTGCCCTTAGGCTGAGGCGATACAAATCCAAATGTGTCATTTGTGGAGTCTGCTGAAACAAAAGACTTAAGACACAAACAAATAACTAAAACGTTTCGTTTCTTGCTGAAATGAATCACAATGAAGGTTATCTTTATTCACCGGAAGATTTTTTATGAAGCAAGAAGTTTGAATACTTGTTTTTGGGGTGAAAATTGTCCTTGGGACAGACTTTTCCTAAACGCAAACCTAAATGATGACCTTGTCGTCTCGGGTAAAAGTTCACTTGTCTATCCTTCTCTTGTTTTCAAAAGACATACCGGACAGGACTAGACCAAAAACAAAAGCGATTGCAATCAATGTTTGTATAAAACGAAAGTCAACCGAAATGATCACACTGACCTTCAGAATAAATCGTCGCAGAGGGGGAATTGCATCTTAGCTGTCTCTACTAAAAATCAGTTAGACAACAACAATTTTTTCTTTTTGTTCTGTATCGTAATGTTTATTTGTTTTTTTTTTATTTAGATAATAAAATTAATTTAATTATTTCAACCGAAATGACCGGTACACAGTAACAGCAACAACCACACCAAATGTTCTACACTACAAACCGGAATTAAATTCGAATATTAACATTAGTCTACGTCTGAGTTAGTTCCAACCAATCAACAAACAAAAGACAAATTCACTGGCAGCACAGGTTTACGTTCAGCACATCGACAACACTTCAATTGTTAAACGACATCAACTGGTCACAACTAAATCATAGTCCACAGTATCGGGTTACAGTGCAGGACGTCAAACAAAATGTGGAATTTGTTTAAGTTGGAAGATCAGTACAATCGTCATCCGGAAATCAAACGTGAAGAAGTACAGAAATTGGTGCAATGGCTGCATGCCCAACCGCATATGCCCGATTTGACGGAACAGGAGACGCTGCTGTTCTTCTATGCCTGCCAGTGCCGCATGGAATACACGAAGCAGGTCATCGAGACCTATTTGATGTGTCGCACACATCTGGATGATTTCTTTGGCCAACTGGATGTGGAGGGACCACCAATGAAACGCGTCCTCAACACAGTGTAAGTTTAAACGATTACTTTGCGGAGACGAAATGCCGTCTAACAGATTTTCAATCGAATAATGTAGAGCTGGTTATCCGCTGGCCAAAATAACGCCCGACGGATACGGTGTGATCATTGGAAAACTTATTGACACGGATACGGCGAACTTCAGTTTCGGCGATGCCATGAAATTGTGAGTAATTTAATTTTTAGTTTTTTTTTTTAAAAAAAATGCAAACCATAAAACTTGTCAAATAAAAACGGTTAATGGGTCGTCTGTGGATTGGTGCAAAACAAAAGACTTAAGACACAAACATGAGAAATGACAAATAAATCTGTGATTCGCCGAATAAATCTGTGATTCGCCGAATAAATCTGGAATTTGCTAAATAAATCTGGGATTTGTTAAACAAATCTGGGATTTGTGAAACAAATCTGGGATTTGCCAAAAAAAATCTGGGATTTCTCAAATAAATTTAAGATTTGGTAAATACATGTGGGATTTGCCAGATAAGTCTGGGGGTTTGAGAAAAAAAACTGGAATTTGCCAAATAAATATCGGATTTGTTAAATAAATATTGGATTTGTTAAATAAATCTGGGATTTGTCAAAAAAAAACTGGGATTTGTCAAATAAATCTGGGATTTTCCAAGTTAATCTGGGATTTGTGGAATAAATCTGGGATTTGCCAAAAAAAAAAACTGGGATTTGTCAAATAAATCTGGGATTTGCCAAAAAAATCTGGGATTTGCTAAATAAATCAAATAAATTTGAGATTTGGCAAATACATGTGGGATTTGCCAAATAAATCTGGGATTTGTCAAATAAATCTGGGATTTGTCAAATAAATCTGGGGTTGGTCAAATTAATCTGGGATCTGGGATTTGTGAAAGAAATCTGGGATTTGTTTAATAAATCTGGGATTTGTTAAATAAATATGGGATTTGTTAAATAAGTCTGGGATTTGTTAAATAAATCTGGGATCTGGGATTTGTCAAATAAATCTGGGATTTGTTAAATAAATCTGGGATTTGCTAAATAAATCTGGGACTTTCCAAATAAATCTGGGATTTGCTAAATAAATCTGGGATTTGTTAAATAAATCTGGGATGTGTTTAATAAATCTGGGATTTGTTTAATAAATCTGGGATTTGTTAAATAAATATGGGATTTGTTAAATAAGTCTGGGATTTGTTAAATAAATCTGGGATCTGGGATTTGTCAAATAAATCTGGGATTTGTTAAATAAATCTGGGATTTGTTTAATAAATCTGGGATTTGTTTAATAAATCTGGGATTTGTTTAATAAATCTGGGATTTGTTAAATAAATATGGGATTTGTTAAATAAGTCTGGGATTTGTTAAATAAATCTGGGATCTGGGATTTGTCAAATAAATCTGGGATTTGTTAAATAAATCTGGGATTTGTTAAATAAATCTGGGATTTGCTAAATAAATCTGGGATTTGTCAAACAAATCTGGGATTTGCTAAATAAATCTGGGATTTGTTTAATAAATCTGGGATTTGTTTAATAAATCTGGGATTTGTTAAATAAATATGGGATTTGTTAAATAAGTCTGGGATTTGTTAAATAAATCTGGGATCTGGGATTTGTCAAATAAATCTGGGATTTGTTAAATAAATCTGGGATTTGTTAAATAAATCTGGGATTTGCTAAATAAATCTGGGATTTGCTAAATAAATCTGCGATTTGTCAAACAAATCTGGGATTTGCTAAATAAATCTGGGACTTTCCAAATAAATCTGGGATTTGCTAAATAAATCTGGGATTTGTTAAATAAATCTGGGATTTGTGAAATAAATCTGGGATTTGTTATGTAAATCTGGGATTTGTCAAATAAATCAGGGATTTGTCAAACATATCTGGAATTTGTTAAATAAATCTGGGATTTGTTAAACAAATCTGGGATGTGTTAATAAATAAATCTGGGATTTGTCAAATAAATCAGGGATTTGTCAAACATATCTGGAATTTGTTAAATAAATCTGGGATTTGTTAAATAAATCTGGGATGTGTTAATAAATAAATCTGGGATTTGTCAAATAAATCTGGGGTTGGTCAAATTAATCTAGGATCTGGGATTTGTGAAAGAAATCTCGAATTTGTTATGTAAACCTGGGATTTGTCAAATAAATCTGGGATTAGTTTAATAAATCTGGGATTTGTTAAATAAATATGGGATTTGTTAAATAAATCTGGGATTTGTTAAATAAATCTGTGATCTGGGATTTGTGAAAGAAATCTAGAATTTGTTATGTAAATCTGGGATTTGTCAAACAAATCTGGGATTTGCTAAATAAATCTGGGACTTTCCAAATAAATCTGGGATTTGCTAAATAAATCTGGGATTTGTTAAATAAATCTGGGATTTGTTAAATAAATCTGGGATTTGTTAAATAAATCTGGGATTTGCTAAATAAATCTGGGATTTGCTAAATAAATCTGCGATTTGTCAAACAAATCTGGGATTTGCTAAATAAATCTGGGACTTTCCAAATAAATCTGGGATTTGCTAAATAAATCTGGGATTTGTCAAACAAATCTGGGATTTGCTAAATAAATCTGGGACTTTCCAAATAAATCTGGGATTTGCTAAATAAATCTGGGATTTGTTAAATAAATCTGGAATTTGTTAAATAAATCTGGGATTTGTTAAACAAATCTGGGATGTGTTAATAAATAAATCTGGGATTTGTCAAATAAATCAGGGATTTGTCAAACATATCTGGAATTTGTTAAATAAATCTGGGATTTGTTAAATAAATCTGGGATGTGTTAATAAATAAATCTGGGATTTGTCAAATAAATCTGGGGTTGGTCAAATTAATCTAGGATCTGGGATTTGTGAAAGAAATCTCGAATTTGTTATGTAAACCTGGGATTTGTCAAATAAATCTGGGATTAGTTTAATAAATCTGGGATTTGTTAAATAAATATGGGATTTGTTAAATAAATCTGGGATTTGTTAAATAAATCTGTGATCTGGGATTTGTGAAAGAAATCTAGAATTTGTTATGTAAATCTGGGATTTGTCAAATAAATCTGGAATTTGTCAAATAAATCTGGGATTTTTTAAATAAATCTGGGATTTGTTAAATAAATCTGGGATTTGTTAAATAAATCTGGGATTTGCTAAATAAATCTGGGATTTGTCAAACAAATCTGGGATTTGCTAAATAAATCTGGGACTTTCCAAATAAATCTGGGATTTGCTAAATAAATCTGGGATTTGTTAAATAAATCTGGGATTTGTGAAATAAATCTGGGATTTGTTATGTAAATCTGGGATTTGTCAAATAAATCAGGGATTTGTCAAACATATCTGGAATTTGTTAAATAAATCTGGGATTTGTTAAATAAATCTGGGATTTGTTAAACAAATCTGGGATTTGTTAAATAAATCTGGGATTTGCTAAATAAATCTGGGATTTGTTAAATAAATCTGGGATTTGTTAAATAAATCTGGGATTTGTTAAATAAATCTGGGATTTGTTAAATAAATCTGGGATTTGTTAAATAAATCTGGGATTTGTTAAATAAATCTGGGATTTGCTAAATAAATCTGGGATTTGCTAAATAAATCTGGGATTTGTCAAACAAATCTGGGATTTGCTAAATAAATCTGGGATTTGCTAAATAAATCAGGGATTTGTCAAACATATCTGGAATTTGTTAAATAAATCTGGGATTTGCTAAATAAATCAGGGATTTGTCAAACATATCTGGAATTTGTTAAATAAATCTGGGATTTGCTAAATAAATCTGGGATTTGTCAAACATATCTGGAATTTGTTAAATAAATCTGGGATTTGCTAAATAAATCAGGGATTTGTCAAACATATCTGGAATTTGTTAAATAAATCTGGGATTTGTTAAATAAATCTGGGATTTGTTAAATAAATCTGGGATTTGTTAAATAAATCTGGGATTTGTTAAATAAATCTGGGATTTGCTAAATAAATCTGGGATTTGCTAAATAAATCTGGGATTTGTCAAACAAATCTGGGATTTGCTAAATAAATCTGGGACTTTCCAAATAAATCTGGGATTTGCTAAATAAATCTGGGATTTGTTAAATAAATCTGGGATTTGTGAAATAAATCTGGGATTTGTTATGTAAATCTGGGATTTGTCAAATAAATCAGGGATTTGTCAAACATATCTGGAATTTGTTAAATAAATCTGGGATTTGTTAAACAAATCTGGGATGTGTTAATAAATAAATCTGGGATTTGTCAAATAAATCAGGGATTTGTCAAACATATCTGGAATTTGTTAAATAAATCTGGGATTTGTTAAATAAATCTGGGATGTGTTAATAAATAAATCTGGGATTTGTCAAATAAATCTGGGGTTGGTCAAATTAATCTAGGATCTGGGATTTGTGAAAGAAATCTCGAATTTGTTATGTAAACCTGGGATTTGTCAAATAAATCTGGGATTAGTTTAATAAATCTGGGATTTGTTAAATAAATATGGGATTTGTTAAATAAATCTGGGATTTGTTAAATAAATCTGTGATCTGGGATTTGTGAAAGAAATCTAGAATTTGTTATGTAAATCTGGGATTTGTCAAATAAATCTGGGATTTGTCAAATAAATCTGGGATTTTTTAAATAAATCTGGGATTTGTTAAATAAATCTGGGATTTGTTAAATAAATCTGGGATTTGCTAAATAAATCTGGGATTTGTCAAACAAATCTGGGATTTGCTAAATAAATCTGGGACTTTCCAAATAAATCTGGGATTTGCTAAATAAATCTGGGATTTGTTAAATAAATCTGGGATTTGTGAAATAAATCTGGGATTTGTTATGTAAATCTGGGATTTGTCAAATAAATCAGGGATTTGTCAAACATATCTGGAATTTGTTAAATAAATCTGGGATTTGTTAAATAAATCTGGGATTTGTTAAACAAATCTGGGATTTGCCAAATAAATTTGGTAGTTGTCAAATAAATCTGGGATTTTTTAAATAAATCTGGGATTTGTTAAATAAATCTGTGACTTTCCAAATAAATCTGGGATTTGTCAAATAAATCTGGGATTTGTTAAATAAATCTGGGATTTGTCAAACAAATCTGGGATTTGTGAAATAAATCTGGGATTTATTATGTAAATCTGGGATTTGTCAAATAAATCTGGGATTTGTCAAACATATCTGGGATTTGTTAAGTAAATCTGGGATTTATTATCTAAATCTGGGATTTGTCAAATAAATCTGGGATTTGTCAAACAAATCTGGGATTTGTTAAATAAATCTGGGATTTGTCAAACAAATCTGGGATTTGTGAAATAAATCTGGGATTTATTATGTAAATCTGGGATTTGTCAAATAAATCTGGGATTTGTCAAACATATCTGGGATTTGTTAAGTAAATCTGGGATTTGTTAAGTAAATCTGGGATTTGCCAAATAAGTGTGACATTTCTCATGGACTATTGTGATTTAAATTAAATTTCACATGGGCCGAATTAAAGTGTCGCCGAGCTTAAGTCTGGTAGATGAGCCCACTCGGGGCAACCGGAGCTCAGCTGTGTGGTTTCAAATTTGCTTCTCTCGATTCTCCAGATAATTTAAACATCCGCCTAAAATTCTATTCTCAGCTCAATATGGCAAAATGTTATACATACACAAATTGTTCGTAGAGTCCCGACGATCACAAAATTCGATTGTCAAATCGAAACTCGTAGGGGGTCATTTGGAGATTATGACAAAACGAAAGACTTAAGACCCGAACATGAGAAATGCCACATAAAGCTGCGATTTGCTAACTAAACATGTTATTTCTTACTGACTACTCCGATTGCAATGAAATTTCAACACAACCTAGAAAAAATGTCTCCCTTATTAAGTCTGAATGTTGAGCCCAATGTGGCTCACAGGACCTGACCCATAGCCGTGCAAATTGGCTAATCTCACGGTTACAGAATAATTTCAAAAAATCCGGAAAAACATAAATTTGTACCGACTCTTACAACTCACTGCAATCGCCCTTTATCCGCCAAACTAATACATCTTCCCTTTCCCCAGATACTGTATAATCCAGGACATTTGGCTGCAGCAGCTGGGTGTAATCGACGGTCTCATATTTGTCATTGATTTCGATGGCATCACCTTCGGTCACATTGCTCGCATTGGTATTTTGCAAATGAAAAAGTTTCTTTATTATTTACAGGTTTGCATGTCTATGCTCTTAGTGCTTGAACGTATAATTTAGAATATTTATCACCGCAGGAAGCCATTCCCGTGCGCCTGGTCGGTTTACATTTCATTAATATTGGACCGTTCATTGATAATCTCTTGGCGATTATGAAACCATTTATGAAGAGGGAGCTGAAGGACATGTTTCATGTGCACAGCAGCCTGGAGACATTCTATCCGTATGTGCCCCGCGATATGCTACCGAAGGAGATTGGTGGTGCCGAGAAGCACTCCAAGGACTTGAGAGGTGAATGGAGGAAAACACACACACTCACACACACATAAACATTTTGTATTTATTTTTTGTATTTCTTTGCAGAGGTTTTCTATAAAAAGTTGCGTGATCATCGACTCGATATAATTGAATACGATTGCAGTCGACGCCTTAATGAGAAACTGAGACCGGGCAAGCCAAAAAATGCATCGGATCTCTTTGGCACCGAGGGAAATTTCAAAAAATTGGATATTGATTAAGAGACCACAGTTATGGGTACCACAATGGACCTTAGCCCAGTTTGTAACAGACTACAAAACTTTTTCTATATCTTTATGGAACTTTCATGGCTAGTTCGAAATATTCCATTTAGTTTAATTAGTTTAACAATAGGCTATTTTTAGTCGAATTTTGTGTCCACCCTGGCGGAACTTAAAAAGGGGTGGTGGAGAAGTTTAGGTCAAATACGACGAAGTTCAGGTCAAAGTTAATTATAAATTAAAAAAACTTATTTAATTCCTAATTACCTAATATTTCTTATTATTTAATGAAAAAACACTAAAACCTTGTGATCGAGATATCGACCGCTGGTACACAATGGGTTAAGGCCTGCGAGTAAACTCACCGCAAGCGGGCAACCCCTTCAACCTAACCTAAGCGAACAGAGACGTGAGAGAAAATGAATATTTTATCTATTAACTTTCTCTCAATGGCAGTCAGCTAAATTATGAGAATCTGAGTTCGGCTGTTAAATTAATTGTACCGGGTTCTCCAACAAGAGGCCGACCATCAACGACGTCGTGTCTTTGCTGATACCAACGATACCATTGTTCTTTTATGGGACAGGTTTCCGCACCGTGTTATCTCTCGAAGAGGTGATCACAATTGGCCAACGAGATCTTGTGATTCAAAACACCTTGCGACTTCTTCCATTGGGGCCAAGTGAAAGATAAGGTCGACGCCAACAGCCCAGCCTCGATTCAAGACCTCAAAGATAGAATTCGTAAGGCTATCCAGGACATGGGGCAGCCACATTGCGCGATTTGGTTATGGAAAATTTCATGCAAAGGACATGGTCCTGTAAGCGTGGTCGTGCTGGCCATTTGGCTGATGTTGTGTTTTCATTATTAACGGCATACCTTCCTCTTTCTTATGAAATAAACACCCGATCATTTATCGCAAAAATTGCAATTTTTTCATTGAATACCAAAATAACACCTCTTGTTGGAAAACCCTGAGTCTGATCAAAAAAAAAAATGACATTCCTCGGAAGGTCAATTTTAAAGATTAAGATTAGGTCGAGAATTACAAGATTTAAAGGACAGCGCGATGTAAGAAATGCTATAGCGCACAGTGGGGGAATTCGAAATAAATCTGCCATTTGGAATTGGCCTGTACGATTCGATTGAAATTTCACACACACCTAGCTGAAGTGTGTTCGAGTTTATGTCTGTCTGTGTGTGAGTTTAGTCGGAGATGAGCTGCAAGGGCTGAAACTTCCCGGACCGTGGACAGAGGAGAGGAGAAAGTAGGGTATCCGACTCTATTGTCTCCCTTCAGCATCGCTGGAATGTCGGTTATACATCGCTGTTCTATAGATCGCTGCTCTTCAGATATCCGTCGTCTAATCTCTAAAGGCGATTGGTCACAGAGAAATTATTGGAGGTCTTCATAAACCAAACCAACTAATTGTCATAATAGAAACCTTGCAGTACGTCCCTCGTAACTTCATTTTAATATAAACAATTCTACTGCTTACTTAGCTAAAGCAGTTGACAAAAAAAAAGTACAATATCAAATAATAAAATTGCAAGTCCATTATTAAGAATGTCGTTCATAAATCCTAATAATAATCCAGATACAGTACGACCACGATTTGCTCAACCAATGGTAATTTAAATGTAATAAAAAAATTATTTATTTAAAATGTGGAATTCGTGTCAATTCCTTTAAGAGATGTTCTCTCTTAAAGGAATTCCGAACATCGGATCGTACGGGTAACATGAGAGGATGGCAATGGATTCTGCAGGCTAGGATTTTCCCATGAACAAATGTGAATAATTGAAAGGAGTGTGTGTCGGAAAGTGTGATTTTTTCAGCATAGTAATTAGTATTGTTTATAGTGTAACACATAGAAATATCCACATTAGAACCCAGGTCCCTTTGAACCAAATTCGATTTATGACTTTCTGAATCGTTTGAGCCATGTCCGTCTGCTGCTGCTGGTACGCACGATAATTTTCGACAGCGTTAAGCAATCGCTCTGAAATTTCACATGGCTTAATATTTTCCCAAAACTGCTTATGGGATTGCATATGGGCTATATGGCCACACCCCTTCGGGTACCTGCCATACAAAACTGCTATTTCGCCCACTTTATAAGTCGTATAATAATATCAATACGCCCACTTCGATCTTGGCCAAATTCCGTATTTAGTAAAGGTACAACTGGACAAAGTTTCGGGCAAAAACTTGGCAGTCTGGCAACTCCCCTTCTGGTACCTGCCATACAAATGCACCATCCCGCCTACCTTAGAAATCTTGTAATACTATCAATATGACCGACGCGATCTTGCCCAAATTTTGTATTTAGTAAACGTATAGTTAGGCTAAGTTTTGGACAAAAACTTGGCAGTCTGGCAACTCCCCTTCTGGTACCTCCCATACAAATGTACCATTCCGCCTACCTTGGAAATCGTGTAATAACACCAATATGCCTCACGCGATCTTGCCCAAATTTTGTATTTAGTAAACGTATAGTTAGAGTAAGTTTTGGACAAAAACTTGGCAGTCTGGCAACTCCCCTTCTGGTACCTCCCATACAAATGTACCATCCCGCCTACCTTAGAAATCGTGTAATAACACCAACATGCCCAACGCGATCTTGCCCAAATTTTGTATTTAGTAAAATTATAGCTGGACAAAGTCTCGGACAAAAACTTGGCAGTCTGGCAATTCCCCTTCTGGTACCTCCCACTTTAGAAATCCTGTAATCATATAAACTCGCTCAACGAATCTTTCCGAAATTCTATATTTAGTAAAGCTTTAACTACATACATTTTTCTAGTAAAAACTCTGCTTTATATTCCGTCCTTCTGTCCCTAGTCATAGAACAATAATTTCCCATCATTTTTGTACTCAGGGGGACCATGGTAGCACGTCTGAATTGTACAGACATAATGTTTTTTTTGGTCGCATAGTGTAATCTTTGGTTGCTCATATCAAGCCGTACTGTAATTTATGGAGTAGATATTTATAAGCACTTGCCAGACAGGTCCAGAATATATGTCGACTGTACGTGACACACACACGCACATCAGGTATATGAGAATATACCCGTATCGACAAATATCCAACAAAAGAAAAGATTGCAATTTTTTGGAATATTTTCGCACATCATCAGATCGTTTAATATAATTCAATACAGCAGTTTTGGTGTTGGCCGTGTCATATATATTTTTTTTATTATTGAAATACAAACCTTTTCGAAATTTTTTTTAGAAAAGAAACACAAAATGTGGGACATCTACAAAGTGGCCGATGCATATAGACATTTTCCCGAAATCCATCGCGACGAAGTATTAAAATTCCACACATGGATTCATGCTCAGCCGCATATGCCCGATATGCCCGAGCACGAGGCCCTGCTCTTCTATTATGCCAGCAATTGCAGTGTGGAATTCGCAAAACAAGTTGTCGACACCTATTTGACGTGTCGGACACATATCGATGAGTTTTTCGGTGATACAGATGTGGAGCGGGCCGATATTAAACGTGCCATGAGAACGATGTAATGAGACATTTGGGGGGGGGTGGTCTTTCTTAAAAAAAATAATAAAAAAAATTAACAATTTGTACCATTGTAGTGCAGTGTGTCCCATGCCCAAGACTACGCCCGAAGGATATGGTGTGGTCATGGCCAAACTTGTCGATACGAATACATCGTATTTCAATTTTACACATGCCATCAAACTGTAAGTAGTACGTATGTAAAGTAAATTACTTGCCCAAAGAGGGCAGGAATTAAATTGAAATTAAATATTTAAAAAAAAAACCAACAAGAGAAACACAAATTTTATAACAAAAAAAAAAAACTGATAAAAGAAAGAAAAATTGTGCCTTATGATTTGGTCTATTCAAATATTTTTTCTGTGTGTTGACTTTCAGCATGTATTTTGGCGAACCACCCTAATGTATGGGCGTCATAACAAAGATAAGAATAATAGCATTTAAAATGTATGATATTCAAGGCGAAAAATTCCATGAATGAAGTCAGATAGATCCCCATTTTACGGCGCTTCCAGTATGGACGATTTGTAACGAACGATCGAATTCGTTTTGTGGAAATGGACTGTAAATTTTTTCAAATTTCGAAATTTGACAAGGGTGAACATTTTTAATGTGCAAAAAAGTGTTTTTTTTTGTCGAAATGAGTAAAAAAAAAATCGAAAAAAAATACTCTCAAATGTTTGTACAACCAAATGTTTGTGCAATCAAAAATTTTACCAACCAACTATTTCGCAAATGTTTGCCCAAAACAAAATGTGTTTACAACCAAATGCTTGTGCTACCCACATTTTGCGCGAAACTAAATGTTTGATCAAAACCAAATATTTGCGCAACTAAATGTTTGTGCAATCAAAAGTTTATGAAATCAAATGCTGGGCGAATTCAAATGTGCAACTAAATGTTTGTGCAATCAAATGTTTGTGCAACCAAATGACAATGCACTAATTGTTCTATGCGACGATCATTTTTCACAGGATTGATTGTATATTCTACACTGAAAAGAAACTCAATCAATGAAAACGATTTTTCAATAGTTCTACATCAAATAGATGAATAAATTCATTGACTCGATGAAAAAATTCGTCAATTTGAAGTACTTTTTCTGCGATCATCAAATGAAAGAGTGGGTCATTTTAAAACATTTTTGTCGATGGCAAACAAACACATGGTTTTGCCTTTAGTGCCTGATTTTTTTGGGAATATGCGCAACTAAAGAGTAATTCTCGTTTAAACGATAAAAACTATTCCTTAGATTATACCAATAATTGTAGTAGGATTCATTGCAAAGGGTACCGATGAAGAAACGAGGTAGCTTCCGAAATGGATTCGTATACCTTGGGTTGCATAAAAAATGCATAGCATAACACTCGTTAAAGACAAACAAATAAAACATTTTTATTTGAAAAATGGAAATGTTTTATTTTTATCTTTTTTTGGAATATAGAAATGTATTATTTTTACAGAAATTATAATTGATGTGAAATTGTTCATCAAATTGGCGTACAAAGTTCATCAAATTGAGGTAAAATTCCATCAAATTGATGTACGGAATTGAAATATTAATAAAAAGTTCTACATCAAATTGATGAAAAGTGTAGTAGGTTGGAAAATGATGTCCAAATTGAAACTATTTGGCCAGTTTTTCAGCTACGAAATAAGGTATCGAAGCGAGTGGTGGGTATCAAATTAAAGCTAGACTTTAGGATTACTATTAACCCACTGAGAGCTATACGATAATTATCAAAGGATTTATTGGGTATACAAATGTTTCGCAAATAAATGTTTGTGCAACCATATGTTTGAGCAAAAATATATTGAAAATATCCAAAATTTGCGCAATCATATGTTTCGCCAATAAATATTTGCACTGCCAAATGTTTAAGCAACCCAATGTTTGTGCAACCAAATGACAGCTTACTGATCATTTTCACAGATTGTTTAGGTATTTGTTGGGATACTCTTAAAATGTATTTTTTAGCCATTAATCTGCAATGGCTAATGTTACATAAACATTATTTGGTTACAATTACATTATTTCACATGCAGAACACATCCAAGGGCAAAATATTTAGAAATTCGAAAAAAAAGATTTTGACCAAAAAAAAAAACAAAGGGGTTAACACATCCAAATTGGCGATTTTTTTTTTAGAAAATATATTTTCTTACAATTTGGCTCATGTATAGCTGACCTTAACCTGAACAATGCGATGTTTTAATTTTTTAGATTGGGAGAAATTGGATTCATAAAATTGTTTTTTTTTTTTTCAAAATTAGTGATTCGAAAGTCACTTGAAATTTTTTGGCCAATTTTTAAGCTACGGAATAAGTTATCGAAATGGGTGTGGTATCAAATTAAAGCTAGACTTTAGGACTGCTATTGTCTCACTGAGAGCTGTATAATACGATGACTATCAAATGATTTATTGCGAATCTGCTGGTGCACTCTCAAAATGTATTATTTGAACATAACTCCGCAATAGCTTAAGTTATTAGGGGTTAACCCATCCAAAATTTAGATTTTTTTTGAAAAAATAGATTTTGTTAAAATTTGGCTCAAGCATAGTGGATATTAATCTGAACAAACCCATGTTTTTATTTTTTAGATTGGACAAATTGTTTGGGAGAAATTGGATTCAGAAAATGGGTTTTCTCATAATTTGAGATTCTTTTTTTTATTCAATTACAACAACTGCAACTACATCTATATCTACATCTACATATACATCTACATCTACACTACATCTACATCTACATCTACATCTACATCTACATCTACATCTACATCTACATCTACATCTACATCTACATCTACATCTACATCTACATCTACATACTAATACTAATACTAATGCTAATACTAATACCAATACTAATACTAATAATATTTGAAATTTTTGACCATAACTCTGTCCAATCTAAAAAATTAAAACATCGTCTTGTTATGATTAGGGTCCGCTATGGTTGAGCCATATTTGAACAAAATCTATTTTTTCAAAAAAAATCAAAAATTTGGTTGGGTTAACCCCTTTGTTGTTTTTTTGGTCAAAATATTTTTTTCCTAATTTCCAAATTGTTTACAATTTGTTTGGTCAAAATATTTTTTTTCGAATTTCCGAATTATTTGCTCTTGGATGTATTCTGCCTTCGAAATGATGAAATTGTACCCAAATATAACTTCTGTAACATTAGACATTGCAGAGCTATGGTCAAAAAATACACTTTGAGAGTGCATCATCGAATACAAAATAAATCCTGTGCAAAAAATCGTAGCATAGAACTCTCATTGTGTTGTTATTTAATTGCACAATCTTTTGGTTGTTCAAACATTTGGTTGCGCAAATATATGGTTGCGCAAGCACTTGGTTGCACAAACATTTAGTTGTGAAAACCGACTAGTGACTTTCGAATCTCTAAATTTTGAGAAAACCCAATTTCTCCTAAACTATGTGTCCAATCTAAAAGATGAAAACATCGCCTTGTTAAGATTAGGGTCTGCCATGCTTGAGCCAAATTTGAACAAAATCTATTTTTTTTAAAAAAATCAAAAATGTTGATGGGTTAACCCCTTTGTTTTTTTTTTTGGTCAAAATATTTTTTTCCTAATTTCCAAATTTTTTACACTTGGATGTATTCTGCATTCAAAATGATGAAATTATAACCACATGTAATTTATTTAACATAAGCCATTTCAAAAAAATACATTTTGAGAGTCAACCAGCAGATTTACATAAAAACCTGTGAAAATTATCGTAGCATACAACTCTCAGTGGATTAGTAGTCCTAAAGTCTAGCTTTAATTTGGTATTTTTCTTGTGGCGATTTCTTATTCCGTTACTAAGAAATTGGCCAAATAGGTTTAAGTGACTTTCGAATCTCTAATTTTGAGAAAACCAATTTTTTCTAAACTAAACTATTCGTTCAATCTAAAAAATAAAAACATCCCATAGTTCAGATTAACATCCGCTATGAGTGAGTCAAATTTAAGGAAAATCTATTTATTAAACAATATCGCAAATTTGTTTTTTTTTGGTCAAATTTGTTTTTTTTTCGAATTTCTAAATATTTTGCCCTTGCATGTATTCTGCCTTCGAAATGATGAAATTATAGCCACATATAAATTCTGAGACATTTGTCATTACAGATTTATGGTCAAAAATTTCAAAGTATTAGTATTTATTAGTATTAGTATTAGTATTAGTATTAGTATTAGTATTAGTATTAGTATTAGTATTAGTATTAGTATTAGTATTAGTATTAGTATTAGTATTAGTATTAGTATTAGTATTAGTATTAGTATTAGTATTAGTATTAGTATTAGTATTAGTATTAGTATTAGTATTAGTATTAGTATTAGTATTAGTATTAGTATTAGTATTAGTATTAGTATTAGTATTAGTATTAGTATTAGTATTAGTATTAGTATTAGTATTAGTATTAGTATTAGTATTAGTATTAGTATTAGTATTAGTATTAGTATTAGTATTAGTATTAGTATTAGTATTAGTATTAGTATTAGTATTAGTATTAGTATTAGTATTAGTATTAGTATTAGTATTAGTATTAGTATTAGTATTAGTATTAGTATTAGTATTAGTATTAGTATTAGTATTAGTATTAGTATTAGTATTAGTATTAGTATTAGTATTAGTATTAGTATTAGTATTAGTATTAGTATTAGTATTAGTATTAGTATTAGTATTAGTATTAGTATTAGTATTAGTATTAGTATTAGTATTAGTATTAGTATTAGTATTAGTATTAGTATTAGTATTAGTATTAGTATTAGTATTAGTATTAGTATTAGTATTAGTATTAGTATTAGTATTAGTATTAGTATTAGTATTAGTATTAGTATTAGTATTAGTATTAGTATTAGTATTAGTATTAGTATTAGTATTAGTATTAGTATTAGTATTAGTATTAGTATTAGTATTAGTATTAGTATTAGTATTAGTATTAGTATTAGTATTAGTATTAGTATTAGTATTAGTATTAGTATTAGTATTAGTATTAGTATTAGTATTAGTATTAGTATTAGTATTAGTATTAGTATTAGTATTAGTATTAGTATTAGTATTAGTATTAGTATTAGTATTAGTATTAGTATTAGTATTAGTATTAGTATTAGTATTAGTATTAGTATTAGTATTAGTATTAGTATTAGTATTAGTATTAGTATTAGTATTAGTATTAGTATTAGTATTAGTATTAGTATTAGTATTAGTATTAGTATTAGTATTAGTATTAGTATTAGTATTAGTATTAGTATTAGTATTAGTATTAGTATTAGTATTAGTATTAGTATTAGTATTAGTATTAGTATTAGTATTAGTATTAGTATTAGTATTAGTATTAGTGTTTAGATGTAGATGTAGTTGCAGTTGCAGTTGTTGTAACTGAATGAAAAAAAGAATCTTAAATTATGAGAAAACCCATTTTCGGAATCCAATTTCTCCCAAACTATTTGTCCAATCTAAAAGATGAAAACATGGGTTTGTTCAGATCAATATCCGCTATACATGAGCCAAATTTTAACAAAATCAATTTTTTCACAAAAATTGAAAATTTGGATGGGTTAACCCCTTTGTTTTTTTTTTGGTCAAAATATTTTTTTCCTAATTTCCAAATTTTTTACAATTGGATGTATTCTGCATTCAAAATGATGAAATTATAACCAAATACATTTTACATAACTTAAGCCATTGCAGGTTTATGGTCAAAAAAACCATTTTGAGAGTGCACCAGCAGATTCGCAATAAATTCTTTGATAGTCATCGTATTATACAGCTCTCAGTGAGACAATAGTAGTCCTAAAGTCTACCTTTAATTTGATACCACACCCATTTCGATACCTTATTCCGCAGCTGAAAAAATGGCCAAATAGTTTCAAGTGACTTTCGAATCTCAAATGTTGAGAAAACCCATTTTCCGAATCCAATTTCTCCCAAACTATGTGTCCAATCTAAAAAATAAAAACATCGCATTGTTCAGGTTAAGGTCAGCTATGCATGAGTAAAATTTTAACAAAATCTAGTTTTTCACAAAAATTGAAAATTTGGATGGGTTAACCCCTTTGTTTTTTTTTTGGTCAAAATCTTTTTTTTTCGAATTACTAAATATTTTGCCTTTGGATGTGTTCTGCATTCGAAATAATGCAATTGTTACCAAATAAAGTTTATGTAACATTAGCCACTACAGATTAATAGTTAATGAATACATTTTGATAGTATGACTATTCGTGATTTTACATTATTTAATCCTAGGGTTTTATTAACTATGGAAATCTGGATACAAGAAGCGGGTGTCCTACCCGGTCTCATACTTGTCATAGATCTGAAAGGAGTACAGCTGGGCCATGTGACACGCATTGGTATCCTACAAATGAAGAAGTTCCTCTACTTCTTACAGGTAATTAACTGAAAATGATAAATTTGGTCATCTAACCAATTCCTACCAAAACCCACTGCCCGAAAAAAAAACAACCAGGAAGCCATACCCATACGCATGCGTGGTGTGCACTTCATTAACATTGTTCCCTTCATGGATAAAATCTTGGCCCTGATGACACCATTCATGAAAAAGGAATTACAAAATGTTTTATATGTGCACACGTCCATGGAAGAGTTCTACAATCATGTGCCGCGTGAAATGCTGCCCAAGGAGAATGGTGGCGATCTCATGGAATCCAAGGACTTGAAAGGTGTTGTGCCACTTCAAACATTTAGATTAACATCGCAATCTTACTTTATATTATTTTTATATAGAGATTTACTATGATACATTACGGCGCAGTCGCAACGATATCTTGACATTTGAGCGTAATCATCTGATTGATGAGGCAAAACGTTTAGGCCAAGCGAAAACCGCTTCGGATCTCTTTGGCATTGAGGGTAATTTCAAGAAATTGGACATTGATTGAAATTCAGCAGATTCAATAATGGATTTTAAAAATTCTGTAATAAAATATTGGATTTTGTAAAAACGTGTTGCTTTTAATTTGATTTTCACTTCTAGAGGACACACGATATAACTGACTAATTTACTAGTTAGACGATTTTTAACAGAAGGATTTTTGGAGGTTTGTTCAAATTCAGGAATTGAAATTTCAATTGTAAAAAATGACCAGTCGAGTTTATGGCAAAAAAAAGTGGTCAACTGTATGGAAAATAAATCTCATCGTCCTGACTGAATGCTAAATGATAGTATAGAGAAGGTTTTACTACGAGGCCAACAACTAATACACAGGCAGCCTTACAGACTTCGAAGGAAAGACCATATGGAGTATTAAGAAATGAAGACGGCGCGCATACAACCGAAGTGTACAAACTCCATAACTTCTTAAGCAGTCGATAACCATCGTGAGTCAATTATTGGACAACAATTATTGTTAACATTATCTATAGAGAGTTTTCTGTGGAATTTTTTTCTTTCAATTGAATTTTCTATAGGTTTTTTGTCATAACACGACAATAACTTGTCTGATTGTTTTTGCAAAAAAAAATGGAAATAATCAATGATCTCGAACTCGACTAACAGAAACAAAACCGTATGAAGAATATAGATCAACAATACATAAACGAAATGAAGTTGCAATACATTTTCAAATATAATCACATTTTGTTTATGTTGTCTTTATGGCCTTTTCAACTGAGGCACAGTATTAGAGTTATAAAAAATTGTAGGCAAACCATTTTTTTGGAAATTTTGTTTAAACATATCATACAAATTAGAATATGACAAAAACAAGTCTCGATTTTCAAATAGTTTATCAAAAAACCACATATCTTACATTAAAAATGAGATTTAAATCATTAAAATCTATAGAGGATTTTAGCGTTTATTCACAATTTAGTAAACGCCATTTCGATGGAGGGAATTTAAAAAAAAAAATCAAAAAAAAAGTTTCTTTAGACAAAAAATGTCGATCACTTTTGTACTCAAGCGACAACAGAACTTCTAGTTGAAATCACGAACCCAGGCGAATAATTTTGCGGAAGGACGCCAAAATCTTGGAGAAAAATGTATCGTCTATCTGACAGCCTAAAATCTATTCACTGCGTGAATGTCTATTTTGGAGACATGCATTTTTTACGATGACCTTAGTCCAGATTTCTTTTTGGTTTGTTCACCATGTCCAAAGTTTGCTTTATGTGTTTATGCTGGCAGCGCCTGCATTTCGTAGCAGTGTGTTCCGTCTATTTTTGATTGTGTCGGATTCGGAAGTGAAATTGACCCGGAGAAGAGTTCATAACACGGTAGCTGAAATGGTCGTAGTTATTAATAGAGTATTCGGATACAAATATTTCAAATAATACCATCCAAACGATGCCATACTTTGTCTCCAATAGGAAGTAGTGTGACCAGAAAAGCCTGCAAGAATGAATGTTGGAAAAGAATGGAACAGTGAACGGAAGGGTCGGCACTAAAAAATATAAATTATACTTACAAATACCATTTTTTATCTTTGAGAACCGCCAAACATTAAACAGATCCACCGAAACCTGCAGCCTTTTTCAATTTTTAAGATAAACTCATGAACTGATACATTGTTAAGATTTGGGGTTTAAACTGTAGGCTCCGATATATTATCGGACAGAGTTCACATTTTCCATAAACAAATTGTCCATAATCAAATCAAATGTCCTCGACAGCCTCACGAATTCTCTCTTTGAGGTCTTGAATCGAGGCTGTGCTATTGGCGTGGACCTTATCTTTAATGTGGCCCCAAAGGATGAAATCGCAAGGTGTTAAATCACAAGATCTCGGTGGCCAATTGGGATCACCTCTTCGAGGTAACTTTTCTCGTAAAAGAGTAATGGTTTCGTTGCTTGTGTGGCACGTAGCGCCGTCATGTTGAATGTAAACGTTGTCCAGATCAATATCATCCAATTCCGACCATCCGCCATCCATTCACCGTTACTGTTGATCCAACCTCATCCAGTCCAGATAATTTTTCGATGGAATTCCGGATCATTTGCATGCATTTCAAGGATCCAATCAGCAAAGACACGACGTTGTTGATGATCGTCCGGCTTGAGAGAATAAAAGCTTCAAAAGTGGCAGCTACCAAAATGCCGGATGATTCAAAATATCTCCTTTTGTTGGAAAACCCTTTAGTTTGTGCTGTATGTTGGCGTCTTAAAGTAAAGAAAATTTTGAAAATAAATGTCCAAAAAAAGTTGTTCGTTAAAATTGCCATTCTCGTCGGATGTACCTTTATTATTATACATGAAAGGAGTCGTCCGATCACAAAATAATACAATATATCAAGTGAAAGGTAATAATGTGTGCTTCAGAATTTGTTGAACTTGATTTGTGTATAAGAACAAGTGCCACGCCACCAGAAGTATCACAATAATACAAACTACAAAAAGGGTCATAACTTCCACATTTTCGAATTTGAATTTTATTTCTATTTTGTAATTTAAAGCCTGACGACCAATTAGAGAAAATTACAATATGCAACATGTTAAATTAAACTACTCACATAGATTTTCTTCAAATGTATCCAGTTTTGTTCAGTAGCTATTCGGAACTGAAGTATAAAAAAAGTTTAGAATTTGCCTACCAAAAACGATTTTGTTTAAAAATAAAATATTATTTTCTTTTGGCTACTACTCGTTAGCCAGCCATTGTTTTTATATACAAATCAAAGTCACAATATTTTTAGCACACATATGCTTCCTCAGACGTCCGTCGGCTCGTCGCTGATTGTAGGACTTTTAGACGAAATACGCTGTTGATTGATCAGGCGACACAGTGTAGATACAATTTGAAACACTACCAGCTCTTGCCTCCTTCCGATACCCTAATTTCTTATCGCTTACGCAGTGCACATTGCATTTATAGGGGACATCCCCAGAGTGTTGGTAAACGGAAGGGTAACATCTCTCGAATCAGGGAGCTGTGCATTATATTTGTTATACTCACTGACAGCGACCTAATGCTTTTTCGAGAGATTTTTTTCAAATTGTTAGCAATTTCTTCGAATTTCATAAATTACCTAATCATTTTCTAGATACATATTGTCATTTTTTTTGAGATACATAGTAATGGCCCTAGTTTTTGGGGTCACTGCTGTCGTCCGGTAGATTCGCATTCTTGAGATCACAACCAACTCAAACAACATTTTGCAGGTATATGTTTTACAATTCATTTCTTATATTTTCTTGATGATGATACCATTTCGCAATGGTATATAATATAGATTCTGAATGTCTTCTTCTTTTAATATTAGAATTAAATAAAAGCTAATATTGTATAACAATACACTAACATAATATTCTTGTTTTCCTTTTTGTGTTTTCTTTTCTTTTTTTAAATATTAATATAAAATACAACATTTGTATTCATTAAATATATACATGTATATAATTAATTTGAAAAAGTTAACCTCGGAAAGAGATGTAGTCTGGGGTCCTAATGAGGGGAAAAATAAAGAAAAAAATTTTAAAAAAATTTTAGGGGTCGCGCCACTCCCTCGAAATTTGGAAATTATCACTATTTTGGCGTTGATTTTAGAAAAACCCTAAAAATTAACGACTTAACTTATTCGAAATTTAAAAGCTTGTTCAGTGCCCAAACAAAAGCATTTGAGGCAAATATGAGGATAATCGACTAATATTTGTAGCTTTGGTGGCGATTTCATTGTTCAGTCAATTTTCTGAAGAAGGGACTATTTGACTTATTTTACTTTTTGAAATTTTTGAACAATGAGAAAATTTTTTTTAAATTTTTTCATGCCCTTATTTCATTGTTTACGCTATTGCAAACATTTTTTGTTATAAAACTTTTTAGGATTTTTCTAAAATCAACGCCAAAATAGCGATAATTTCCAAATTTCGAGGGAGTGGCGCGACCCCTAAAATTTTTTTAAAATTTTTTTCTTAATGTTTCCCCTCATTAGGACCCCAGACTACATCTCTTTCCGAGGTTAACTTTTTTTTTTTGAATTTCACTCCACCCTAGTATGTATGCCATATAGGCTGATATCTGTGCCATAACGATTATAAACAAAATGAATATAAGACATTAACTAATAATAATAAAATGAAAAAAAAAAAAACGAATTTCATTTCTGTTTGTCGTTATCAAATTATTTACACCAGAGAAATATTAAAAATTAAGTGCAAACAATGAGCAGTGAAAATAATTTAAAACAGCCTTACAAACCGATGCTAAGTCAAAACGGGAAAACAATTTCCCAAACATGACTTAACTGCGGTTTGTAAAGCTGCTTCAAATTTGAATATGAATACGGAGGCTATTCTTTAATTGCTTACACATTACGGGCATTCATATTGAGAATGATGAATGATACAGGTGGTGTTCAACTAAACGAAGAAAATACTTAATTAAATTCCTTAAAGACTAAATTAAATGGTAATAAGAGTATACACAAAATGCACAATCAAGACATTTTTGTTGCATATACATAATTGTATGTATATATTAGATATATGTGTATATATACAAATCATAAATTCTATATTTCCTACAGATGTATGGACCATTTACAGGTGAAGTACGGAATTGAAAAGTGGACGAATTGAAAACAAGTTTCCAATGCAAACGGAAAAAAAACTATAGAGCAATCAATCAAATATTGTATATCACATTTCAGGTTTTCTTGTTCTCTTTCCCAGTGAGAGAATAGCATAGTGGTAGTAATGGAGGAGGGTCAGTTTTGTGTTTTTTTTTAATGATAACGTATTTGTGTTTTCGTTGATTTGCTTGCTGTCGTCGTAGTGCCACTCGAGCGATGTTGCGTTATCTGCGGTACACTAGCAATGGGCGCCGCTACAGTTGAACTGCTTGTGCCGGTATTAGCGCCGCTCATCACCCAACTATTGCCCTGGTGGAGTATGGTAAATGTATGGGGACCATTGGATGTGCCTTTGGACGGCGTAGTTATGGGGAGCTACAAAAAAGCAATTAGAACAAAAGGAAACAAATAAATTAAAGGTTCTGCACTAAAATTTTATAGTAAGGAAAGTTTATTGTCCGTCGGTTCGACTAGACCCTAGATTGTGAAAGAGAAAATAAAGGCGGATTTAGCTTAACAAAGCAAGGCCCTATCTAGAGGTACGGTCAAATATTTGACCAAAAAAAAAACACCAAATAATTTTGAGTGTCAAGCAGCAGAGCAAATGCTTTCCTTTTTTTCGGCAAATATTTATGTGGAAAAATTGTGAAAGAGCAAACAAAAGCTGTTGTCGTGTTGTCAGCTTTTTAAAACTTAATACATTTAATAAAAAATGTTGCCACAGAGTAAACTTTTATACTTAAGAAGTTTAAAAAACACCTTTAGTTGGCAGGGAAATCAATTAGAAAAAAGGTCCTTCTTTTCCGAATTACGGGCCTCAAATTGGCTCAACGAAATTTCGCCACAGAGTAAACTTTTATACTTAAGAAGAGTAAAAACACCTTTAGTTGGCAGGGAAATCAGTTAGAAAAAAAAGGTCCTTCAGCGAAAATTCTCCAGTACAAGAAACTTTCCATTGCGTTGGCCCCAAGGTATCCTAACTGACCTAACTGAACTGCACCTGACTTTTCCATGTTAGGTTATTGCAAACAGGTAGTTTACTAAACAAACCCAAAGAATTTTAATGATTTTAAGCAATGTATTCTAACAACAATTGAGACAAACCCGCTGCAACAACTCTCCAGGCTGTAATGAATATTTTTTTGTTTTAAATAATATGTCGCACATGTTTCACCAAGTAGTATTTAAAAAAAAACATTTAAAAGATTAATTATCTATGTTGTTTTTAAATGAACAACGTAAAAATAATTTATATGAATTTAAAAAAAAGTTGTTTGAGTTTCTTAATGTACATAAATCAATCGATAAAGGATTTAACAGCCTGTTTTCATAAAACGAATTTGTTCGTTCGTTACAAATTGTCAAAATTGAAGGCGCAATAAAATGGATGTTTGTCAGTAGTCTTTTGAGATTGTGTTCCAAATGTCCACATCTAACATATATCCGAAAACCAGAATTGAATAATGTCTGAAGCCAATTTTATAACGCTTCCAATATTGACGATTTGTAACGAACGAATGAAATCGTTTAATGGAAACAGGCAGTTAGTTTTTATTCATAATTTAGTGAAGGTCCTTTCTGGAATCCCCCAATTATAAATTTCTTAACTGAAAATTTAATTTTGTAAGAAACCTTTCTATTGAAAAAAGTCGAGGATGCAATTATGTCCGATGATGGGATCCTCAGCGAATAAGTCTGTCATCAATTGCTTTTACAAATCTACCTAGCATATTGTGCAAAAGATTGACTTCATTTCGAACAAATCTTCAGAAGCGAAACAAAACGTATCATATTTTCATCGATTACAAACCCACAATCTATGCTCCCACAAATTAAACATTATTTGCGTATGAGAGCCCAGCAAAACTTAATACAAAAATACCCTGAAAGTCCACTGTAATCTGTTTCACTTTGTTGGTTTTTCTAAACCATTCTGTCGTCTTATATCGATATTACACTTACACTGTAACGTTGCACGGGTATACTGTACGTTGTATTACACCGTAGAGTTTGATTATTCAATGGACTGGCTGATACCGGTCTCAAATAGGTATTTGTGGGCAATTTTAAAACATCGGCTGGGTTGCTGCTGGACCGCAATGCTACCGACGAAGCCCCCACTATAGGTGTTGGCAAGGGAGATGGGGACTTCAATTGACTGTTAGATGTTATGTTCACTAAAGTCTTGTCCTTCTTTGAAGGCAAAGCTTTTGTATTGACATTGGAGGGGGTAATCAACGATGTCGACGACATAGTCGATGACTTTGCACCGTGATGACGCTACAACAAAATGGGAATTTAAATTACAATTCATTTTATTGTTTACTTTATGAGAATTACCTCTTGCGTCCCTGTGGAGTTCTGTAAATTGCTGGCAGACGAACCTGTTGCTAGGCCATCTTGTGTATTCGGTCGAGTTTGAGCACAATTCGATGCATGTTGTCCCCAGTGTAGCTGCTGACAGGGATAATCACAGTAAGAAGTGTTCCAACAACAATAGAAATTCGCTTCACGACCACAGTGGGCACACCACTGTTTACGTTTGGTATCCTCAACTAAACGTTTCCATTCGAGTTCGCGTTCTTTCCACTCCAGCTCGCATTGCTTGCGCGTCTCATTGACCAGGCGGGTCTTTTCATTTTCCATACTCTTGCGCATTTCACAGAGCATCAGATCGGAGGTGCGTTTTATATCAGACATCTGTTGCTCGTGGGATAATTTGCTGCGTTCTAATTCCAACGTGGCCATCGTTATTTTGGCCTGAAGGCTGGCATCGTCTCCTAGAGCCATTTCACCCATGGTGTCTTCCATAACAGATATGAAGAAGTCAGTTAGCTAAAGAGAATTACAAATGTTGAATGTTCAAGTAAAACCAAAATGCTCTTCTCCCCGCTTACCTTATGTGCATTATCTACCAAACGTTTACAAACAGGTCCAGCCTGTGAGGGAAACATAGGATGGCCATCCGATTGTAAAGGTCCATTTGGTCTTGCCGCCAATTGCGGTGGACCTCGACATATAACATCCGTTATGGCCGATGCTAATGTTGGCGTTACCATGCCGCCCAAAATATGAGTATCCGGGCCGGCTAGTAGTTGTGTTCCTGCCACAGTTGTAGGTACAAACGCTGCAGTTGTCTCCAACACTGACATTATACTGCCTCCATTCGGCAGAGCACTATTCAAATTCAAACCCGAAAGACCCGCCAGAGGCGGAGGAGCAGACATTATCAGAGGATTTGCCAGGTTTGACGTGTTTGTAGCTATCGCTGACATTGTCGTTGCAATTGTGGATGTTAATGTGGAGGTGTTAGTGGTGGAGGCAGTGGAGGCAGTTGCTGTATTGCTCAACACAGTAATGGGCAAATTGCTTGTCAGAACTGTTGGCGTTGATGTAGACGACGACAACGATGCTAATGAAACCAAAGGTGTTACTAAGGAAGCAACTGTTGCGGCTTTTACGGACATCGCTGGTGGCGTTGAGAGACTTCCCCCAGCTCCTGATACCGTCATAGTGCCAGGCGTATTACGGGATGCAATAGAATTGTATGCACTGGTGGAGGGGTTGGTTTTAGACACCGCCGTCAATGGTGGCACGGGAATTGAACCCAACACTGTGCCCATAGAGCTGGACGTACGTGTCGTTGCCGCCACATCTACCGGTATAGCCACCATTGTAGTTTTGGCCATAGATCGTTTACCGGCATCCAAATGTTGAGTTAATAAATTTACATGGCCCGGATTTGACGTTGTCAAAACTGGAACACTTGTACTGCCATTGCCAGAGGTGGCGGATTTTAATATATCCGTTGTCGGTGATTGTTGAGGAAAGGATTTCTTAGCTCTTGGCACCGTCCCCACCATATCGTTCTGTACGGAGGAGGAGGAGGATTCTGCACATATCTTGGAATATGCTGAAGCCGGTAGTGGGCCATGGGGAATACCTTTTAAGGGTGGCCGTTTCACGCTACTTTGTTGTGTGCTATTCTTGGTCGATATCTTCTGTATTGTAGTGCCACCCACAACACGTACCTCGTTAGTGGCATTAGAAATGTTTGATTTTTCTGTCTGTGCCAATGCGATCTGCTGCTTTGAAGAATCTGTGATTGGTGATGAAGTTTGGTTTACTTGCTCTTCATCGGAAAATACTTCATCTTTAATAGGAGTTAATAAAGACGGCGGTGTGTATGTATCTTCTTCGGCAGAATATTTACTGGATAATATCATCGCATCCGTTGTGGTTTTCGTTGTATCTGGAGTAGAAGAGCTGGGCAGCTCAGGTGTTATCCGATTAACCAGCCTCTCCTTAGCAGTAATTACCGGTGGATCTTCTTCATTGTCAGATGTTATTTCCTTTTTAATTTCTACGAAAGGCACCAGACCTTTCAGTATACTAATAACTTTCTGCTCCTCCCGGTGTTTCTCCTCATCCGACTTGGCTTTTCCCAAACACTCCTTGGACTGTACTACAGCTTTCGGAGACGCATTTTGTGATTCTTTTAAGTTAGACCTATTGAACTCAATCGAATGTGTCAAGGTTGCGGGAACAACAGTAGAGGCAAGTGTACCAGCAACAGAAGGAATGGAGTTGGTAGTTGAATCAGATATGGTTGGAGCGACAGTATCTTTGAGAATCTTTTTTATGGTAACGCCTTGTTTGTGTTTAACAACATGTTCAACCACCATCTGTGTCGAGGCAGAGGTATCACTCGGTGCCTGCGATTTCTTTGCAGCTGGTAATGTTGATGGCGGATTAACAGAGACAACTTCCTTGATCGCCACGTTCACCTCCTTAGCTGTCTTCATTGGCTCAGTTGTAACCTTACTCAGATCCTTATTTGTTGTTATGGTTTTTATAGTAATCACGGGAATCTTGTGGTCCTGTTTCGCATGTTTCTCTTTTGATTTTTCTCCAGTTCCGATTTCTAATTTGCGTTTTGCCGACTGTTGACTGTTATTTAGTCCATCTTCAGCGGAAAGGCCTTCTATCTTTTGCATTTTGGGCAGTGGCAAATCGAGTACAAGTTCTTCGTCTTCTGCAGTTTTTTTCGTATCACCGTTCGCAGACTTACGCTTCAGTATAACTGTGCTCAATTTGGAAGAGTTGCTATCGTCCGAGGTTACTTTCGAGATAACTTCATACTTGGCCGAGATCGAAGGGTTGGATATCCCTTCAGTTTTCTTTTCCTCTTCGGACGAGGAAGAGTATTTCTTTTTCTTTAAAGTTGTAGGAAAAATATCATCAACTTCCGTTTGTTGCTGAGCAGTTGGAAGTTCCGGCGTACTAGAGGCTTTCTGTACAATCGACAAGTGATTGTCGGCCGTTTTATAAATTTTAAACTGTAATGAGGGTTTAGACCTCATAACCTGCTGATTTTTCATATAATCAACAACGCCGGGCATCATTTCTTCCAGTTGTTTCATTTCATCCGAAGGATCGTAGTGTGTTTTGTAGGGGGCATACTGAAAACTACCTACTTTACACATAATCTTTTCTATATGCTCTTCGACCTCCTTCATACAATCTACCAATTTCTTGGCTGCCTTCTTTCCCGTCTGTACGTTGGGATCAACAACGGAAAGAAGGAAACAATCTTTGATCGACACAAATGCCCGATCGTGCTGACCAAAGAAATGAACATTGACCGTTGAGTGGGGACCTAAACCCATAGCTTTTGCCGGCCAATAGGGAAAGCCTTTCAATTTAGCCCACAGCAATATATGCGGCTGAGAGCAAACATCGACAAACCAGTCGTCGCGGGTATTGGCATTTAAGTAACACTCAGCACATGTATCAATTTCATTCAACTCTTCCCGGCATACTTTCAAAATAGCCTTGGCGCCCATAACTGTCTTTGCATTGTCTGTAAATATAAAAACAACGAATGTGTTAATGTTCAGTCGGTCTTGGATTTATGATAAAAATTACTTACTTCCCGAAGTCAAAATATACGAATTGTGTATCATCCATTTGACATCATTTACAAATTCTTCTGTGCAACGATATTCCTTTGCGTCGATCTTCAACTGGAGCATGCCAAAGTGTACTGGATTAACGATAACTTTTTTATAAATTTTAGCTTTTTCATTAGGAATCGCAAAATTCTGAAATATGAGAGGAAAACAATGCATTTTTAATTAAAAGTCAAACGTGTGACCAGACTTAGAATAATCTTATGCCAATTACTATCCACCAGAAATTGCGAAAAGAGCAAGCTTGGTTTCGCCATAGCAGGTCTGGCATCGGCCACTTTAGCAGTCTTAGCCTATTTGTGAAATATAATATATATAGTAGACAACATGGGAAACCTCATAATTAAGGCCAGAGCTGCATTTCATCAGCTTAAAAAAATTTGGAAATCGAGCGAACTTTCTCCAACGACAAAAATCAACGTTTACAACGCATATATAAAATCTGAGCTACTTCAAGGCTCATTAAGATGGCTTGTCTGAGAAGTATTCTGAAGATCTGGTGGCCACGACGCGTTCTCTGACCGAACCGTCGAAGGGAAATCGGATATTTTGCGGACACGTCGCACATATTTCTGACCGAATTCTGAATTAAGAGAAATTCGAAATGTCAATTAGAATTCGGTCGGAAGTATTTTCTTATGGAATTCGCATATACTTGCCGACTCGTCGTTGGGAATTCTAACCGAATCCTGAAAAACAAAAACACAAAAAAATTTAAAAACAAAAAATCCTCCTACATTCGGGTAAAATGTCTAAAGGTAAATACTTCAGACATGTCAGAAAAAATATGCCTCCGACACCGCGATCAGAAAACGTTCAGAATTCGGTCAGACGTTTTGGAACTTCATTTTGGAAATCATTCAGAATTGACTAAAACCGTTGAAAGAAAATATCCCTCAGAAAAGTCGAACAGAATTCGTAACGAAATCGATAAGAATTGTCGGAAGAGATGAGACATTGTTCAGGCGTGTCTAATATCCGACATTTGGTTCTGGGGACGCTACAGTAAAAACTCTGTCCTGAAACAATAATGGCCAGAAGAGTAATAGTTAAATAGTCCAAAGGATCGTCTATCTTTAAATGTATTCGGGGAATGAAAATGCGTAGTTCAAGCACCGAAACCTTAGGCCTTAGGACCTTAGGCACGAAATTTTAGGATTGAACTTTACAAATCATGGAACCCTAGAGAAAACAGAACGAAATAGTCATCCCTTTGAAAGAGACTAAAAGGAAATTCGAAATCTGGCATTACAATCCTCATACTTGACATCAAGAGCATTATCAAATGGAGTAACCACCGTTCATTTAATATATTTTCAGCAGTTGTTTATTTTTGTACAAATCTGCTGGTTCAAAGAAAATTTCACAATTCATAAAAATCACTGATGCAAACCGGTTTTGAACCGAATCATTGTTTTTGTTAGAACAAATTGTCGTAACGAAAAAAACCAAACAAATTTAAACAAAATTGGTTCGGTTCCTCAGAGAAACACGTTAACCAGGAGAACCTAAAAACCATTATAACAACCCAACCAACTCGAATTCTGTAAAGGTCTGGTAAAAACCGTGAGGATTACAATTTTGCTTTTGGGTACATCGCACAGTGGGGGAATTCGAAAACTTTTTGGGAAAAAAACTGTAATTTGAAATAGGCCTGTCCGGTTTGACAAAAATTTCACACAGACCTAGCTGAGCTGTAGTCGACATGATTTTCTAAAATAACGTCAAATCCATGTCACAGATCCCATGTGTCTGACCAGCTTAAGCGAAAGCGCTTATTTTCAGTGCAACGATCTCTCTGATATCGTGGTGTGATAGAGAAATTTCAAATTCCGAATTTGGCTTTAAAAGAGCTGAAACGCAACTTCGGTAATCCAGTGTAGTATACAAAAACATTTGTTTTTGCAATTAGCTATTCACACAAAAATAAAGAAGCAACATAACCTCATACATTTTTTTTTTTACCATACAAATTACATACTAAATATTGACAACAGACACACGTCCATACATATGGATGTATGTATGTAGGTATGCATGTATATGTGGGAGAGAAAGAAAGAAATAAAAAAAAAATAACAAGAAATACTAAACAGAAAAAGACTACAACAAACCCACACTCGCGTACTCAAAAATTATTAGTATACACACACACACACTTGGGCACACAATTAAAAACAAAAATAAAACGAATAGGAGCGATAAATAAAATTGAGAAAGTAAAACAAGTGATACTACACCTTTGCTCATTCTACTCTATATCTCTGTATATAGAAATAACAAAATAAAAACATAAAATTGCGATTGCACTGAATGAGTTCGTCATTTTCAATAGTTATGTGTAAAAATTTTCAAACTTCATGTTCTAATTTCGAAGACCAACTTTACGGAAATTTATTAGTTCCCAGGGCACATTGATATGAGGTATACAGTAGGGTGAAGTGTAATATACTTTCACACTTGGAAAAAGTTGTATTTTGGGATCCTTAATAAGGAATACAATTTTCAATTTTTTTTAGAGGCGCCCCTTTTAATATTGAATTTTTTTTTGCTATTTTGGTGTTGATTTGAAAAAAAATCCTGAAACTTAATAAATTAACTTATTCAAAATCTACAAGTTTAAGTCTATAAATGAAAAAAACTTGAATTCAACAGCCAAATGGCGAAAATTTCCAAATTTTAAGAATGGCGAACACATTCTTTTAATTTCACTCCAACCCAAGTATACATACTTACAACTAAACAACAGAATAATTAGATTTCGATAGCATCGAGCCAACGAAGGAAAAAAAGAAAACATTAAGCAGCTGGCCCCGTAGGCACAGCTTATTCGAATACATCTCGATTAGTTCATATTTAAAGTTCGCATACAGACATTATTTTTGATCTTAAAATTAAAAATAAATAAATGCAATTATAATGTATTTGTACTTACCCCTTTCGGACTACGCTGACGCATACGATTCAAAGCGAAGGAGAGTAATTGACTTAATAAATCCACAGATAGTTCATTACGTCGTGACCTGGAAATTCCAAATTCCACACAACGGCAAAGCAGCACCAATACAAACAGAAATAAATATAAAGAGAGGGGAAAAAACTCGTTTGTTTTAACAAAAAATACAGCATAATAACAGTCGCCGACTATATACCTTTTTGTACTGTTTAATATATTGTCCACCGTTGTACAATCCGGACATATCCACATGTCATCCACTTGGACATTGGCACACCTTGTATGAAAACTACGTATGCATTTGGAACACGACAGATTTGCATTAGATTGATGGCATTTCCAACAGAAAATATCCGATCCGGGCTGAAATGGTACAGGAATAAAAGCAATTATTAGGATACGAAATGAACAGCAGTAGTTGCTAATTTTTTACAACAATTTAGATCGCCTTTGACTAGAATTGTAAGAAAACGATGTGTGTATCCTTCACAGTAAAATAGAGTGTAGACAGAGTTTATCACCACGAAACATCACACCCCACACTGTCCAATGCTTAAGGCATTACCCACTGCTATACAAAAGATGAAGGTGAAATACCTGGGAAGTCATACTATTTTTCTTGTAGGTTTTGTCGAGTACAATAATATTTGGTGTGTGATACATTCCAAACACCGCCATAATCTTGATATCCGGTGTTGCTCAACTTTGTGCATTATCAAGCCTGTAACATAGTTTTTACAAATCTAGCAAACACATTTTAACATTTTTTTTTAATTTCACCGATGTTTTTACACAATTTTTGTGAATACGAGTTTTCGTTTTTTACAATCCGATTTTTTTTAACCGATTTTAAGTTTCTCGTCGAATTTGATCTTTCGAAAACTTTATTCAATAAAACTAGTGAATTGTGTGTGTACTTGTCCATGTACTATGAGGAACCGCACATGTGAATTTATTTTAAAAGGAATTGTAGAAATTGACCAGTGTACTAAGCGAAAACTTTATTCAATGGAACTAGTGAATTGTGTGTGTACTTGTCCATGTAATATGAGGGACCGCACATGTGAATTTATTTTAAAGGAACTAGTTCGATGACTCAGATATTTCTTCGAACACGTGATATTTTTTCGCTGAACTTATCGTAAACAAAACACCGAGAACGAATGTTAGTTCAGTACTTGTCTTGTTTAAGTGCTCTTCGACGCTAACTCGTCCATAGCGTAATCTTTTCGTACCGTGCTGGTTTTTTTTTGCCCCTTATATTGAAGAGTGTCCAATGTTCACCCGATCCCCAAATACTGCAAACTACCGCCCAATTGCAATATGATATGGTTATGGAGAGCATTGTTAACCACCATCTGGTATATTATCTAGAGTCTAACTGCCTAAATGATCGACAGTATAACTTCCGCAGATTTTTCTTAGAGATTCTTATCGATGGCGTCTAATATACCGTCGAGGCATTCGTTAGATAGGTAATAAAACAGTCACTAGATTATTGGAAAATTGGGTTGACAGAATGTGCCTTCAATTCGTTGTCCACAATGTCTGTTCATTCTAATATAAAAATAATAAGAAATCGAGTTTTGTTCACCCGGTAAGTGTCAAACATTTTGCCGCGCTGGTCACTTAAGCCACCATGATCTCATCATGTAGGATGCACACGAATGTGTTTCGGATTGTGGAGATTTTTTAGGAAATTGTAATAGGTAATGGTTTTAATTTACCATCGGTGAATTCCGATATGAAAAATAATGTATTAAATCGTTGTTTTGAAAAAGAAAATAATATAAATTTATATAAGAAATATATCAAGAAAACCCTTACCTTCGGCGGTAGTTGTCGCACTTTCTTCAAATGATTCTCGGAACACTCTGCATCGTCTGTGGTGGTCGTTGTAACATCTGACGATGTATTAATAGTGGCCTCGGTAGAATTAATGCTATTATTTACAGAATTAGTATCGTCATGATCATCAGTAGTAGTAGTAGTACATTCCATGACAATACTTTGCGATAACGGCTTGTTGTCATCGTCTAGATCAGCTTTACTACGTTTCGATGATCTCTCCTTAGATTTATGATGTTTGACTTGACTCGGGTTGCCGTTTGTGGATTCAACGCCACTGGCATTACCCGTAGAACGTGAACGTGAACGAGATCGAAGACAATCTTTCACAACATCCGCTTCAAATTCAGCCGCAATACGTTTGCATGATTTCTCTTTGTATTTCGACGATTTTGTTTGGGTTACATTGCCGGTTAACTCTATGCCAGTCGAATGGGATCTGGATGGACGGCGAGGAGTGTCTTGCGTTGAATTTATGACATGTTGTAGAAAATCTTTTTGCTTCTGGACAAATTCTACATTTTCCGAACGCATATTTTTGCGCTTTCCTCCCCCAGGAATGTCAATACTTTCGTCGGATGGCCATTTTGCTAATAGTTTGTGTGAAATTGAACTGTTGCTGTTGTCACTGTGGTGCATACTTTTGCTGCGCGATCGAAGCGGACAATGCGGAGAGTATTCGCCACTAGTGTCCAGTTCTTCGGCTTTCAGGGACGCAAAGCGTTTGTTGTTAGAATGGCGTTTTGTTTGGCCTATAATAATACTGGGGCTTATCAAGTCTTTTTCGGGTGAGATTAGACTATTGTTGTTGCTACGCCGACGAGAGGTGTAGGAATGGTCGGTCGAGGTGGTGGATGTTGAGGGTGTCGTCGGTGTGCTAATGCTATTCTGTTCCCGCGCTCTTACTTTTCGCGTCTTTTCCGAGGAGTCTGTTACGAATTCTTTTAGAATTTTTGAATCGTTAAAAGATTTTTGTAAGGCCATATATTCACGTGACAGGGGAGTGCTACTGCGTTGTTGAGAGGATTTTTCATCTATTAAATTTGTGGGAACGACTTTCACTAACTTCTGTGTTTTGACAGAGGTCACGCTATTTAAGTTTCGGCCTAGTTTTTTAACAGGAATTTTAATTTTCTTTATTAAGCCACTTTCATCTCGTTCTATTAGCGGTTTCTCTGGTGTAGTATTATCGAAAGGGTCATTGACATTAGTTTGAAAATAATCTTCATCGTAATCATCGTCGTTGTCCTCGTCTTCCGCTTCCATAAGCAGTGAAAAAATCTCATCATCGTCATGGGGAAATTCCGTCATTTCTTCGGTCTCGTTATTGCCTCCATCATAATTTACGGCAGATTTGGAATAATTACGATCTACTTCTTCCTGTGGCTTCAAATGATTTATATCTACAACAGCTGATGCCACCAAAACATTGGGCGCAACTACGTTTTTTGCATCCATATTGTTATCGCCAAGTATTCCAGTTGCAGTAGCAGTAGCAGCATTAACGAAATCGTTCCTGTCGTCTATCTATGGAGAATTCTTCTAGAATTTTAAAAATATCATTTTATGGTGCATTCAGATATTATCTAAAAAAATAAGTAATTAAATTACATAAGTTAGACTGTCGATTGATGACGGCCGGCAGGGGCTCGTCGCATAGGAGCGGGCAGCAACGTGTGTTGGGCGGAAACTGTTGAAAGACGAATTCAGCTTCACGTCAATCCTCAATTTGTCGCCTTTCACTGCGAAATATTCTTCATCTATTGTTACTGTGTATTTCACCTTTGTCTTTGCCTGCTGCCTGCTCTTCTTTCCTTCCTTGCAGTATGGCCTGGCGCTGCTTGTATCTAGCGTTGAGTCGATGTCGTCGTGTTGAGTGGAACTTGGTTTGCTCAGAACTAAAAAATAACAAAAAAATAAAATACCGAATTTATTATTGAAAATGAAAATTATACCGACGAATCGTTGTTTTCGTCGTTGTCGGTGTCGTCGTTGATGGTGTAGTCGTAGTGCCGTCGTTTGTTGTCAATTTGTGTATGTCTTTTGTTGTACTAGTTTTAATACAATCATCATCATCATCGTCTCGTTGTCGTGGTCGTAATCAGAAGAGAAATGAATAAAATGTATAAAAGCAGCGAACAAAATCACAAAACGTATATGTAAGTAATATACAAACAAGCAAAAAAAGACAAATACGCAAAATATGGGAGCCAAGCAAACTGCTCTCCACAGCCCCCCAATACAATACAACAGAGTTGCCAGTCAGCAGACCGATGAAACAACAACAACACCACACAGTACCACATGGCACAGTCCATGGGAATTCGGAGTTCTCTCCCACTCTCTTCGAAACAGTGAGGTATAGTGAGTGAGAAATAGTGACACACACACACAAAGATTGGGTGGGAGCCTCTAATATGAATTTGTTTTGGTAACTAGTTGTGTGGAGACTTCTGGTCTCCACACGAAAATTAAAATGAAAAAGAAAACACTGCACCAGATTATGTTACCCAAATTTTCAAAATCATTTAGAAGAAGAATAAATGTCCCTCGAAATGGGTTCCACCACATTTGTTCGCCCGAAAATATGGTAATTTCGATACTGTTCCAACTATCGGGAGCACAATTAGTTCTTCAATTTGATCACATGACTTTGTGGTGCCACGCGAATAGTCGGTCTACTAAGTATGATAACTGTTTTAGGAATGATTTGAACAAGAGATACTTTAAAATGTTCACTGCAAATGGTGCAGAGTACATCCATAACTGGTGGTTCCTCCAATATATCCTCGCTTTGAAAAAATCTGTTTGAATAACTAAACAGAAAGTGTTTGATTAAAAAATGGGATATTTGAATATTTAGGATCAGTGTCTGTGTATAGTATCCGTACAAGTAGCTGCTTACTTTGTTATTTTATTTCTTTATTGCAATTAAAATTATAATAAACTAAAGATTATCGGTCTTTGGTGGTTAATGGTAAAAGGAACTGTGTCGTAATTGATCTGTTACTCCACTATCTATCCGATCAACACACATATTTATTTTATAAAGTAACGTATAGGTTGGAATCGTTAGCATATAGGGTGTTAAATTGTAAGGGACGATGTGGAATGTCAACTGCACCTAAACGTCAAGTTTTTTTTCTGCATTTCATTTGACATTTCTCAATTTCAGACTAACTCAATTGGAACCATGAAAGATACACAAGCGAGCAACGCCTTAAATTTATTCAGGTTTATTATGAAAATAGGCGTTCAAATCAAAATGCATATGGAAGAAAACCTCAGCAGCATTTCTGCATTTGGGCGAATGATAATCCAAGAGTGATTGTCGAAAAAACAATGCACCCACAAAGAGTGACTGTTTGGTGGGGTTTATGAGTTGGCGGCATCATCGGGCCGCATTTTTTCCAGGCAGGTCAGGCAGTTACTGTGAACGGTGTTCGCTATCGTGAGATGATAACGAACATTTTATGGCCCGAATTGGAAGATATGGATGTGGACGATATGTGGTTTCAACAGGACGGTGTCACTTGCCACACAGCTAACGAAACAATTGCCATTTGGCCGATATTTTGTTCCATACATAATTGAACCATACCAATATTATCATAATAAAAATAAATGACAATATAACCTAAATAATTTGTGTTTTATTCAAAATTAACATCGGCCATTAACATTTAACCACCCTTTATTTTAATAAATAAAATTCAGTAGTTTAAAGACTACTCATAAAGACTCATATTATTACCACACAAGTACATCAGATAGCTTAAATAGCAAAAAGTTTATGCAAAAAATGAAAAAAAAAACACATTTTTGGTGCGACTACTAGACGGCTTGGAGTGACTATCACACTAGCAAACCCAGTTTATATCCGATAGGTTAGCATAGGAAGGATGTTGCAATCGAAAAAACTGTTATCTTGAGTTTTACGGGCTACCGCCAAAGGGGGTGTAAAAGAAAGATATAGGCCATTAAAAACGAAAAAAATACCTCATAAGTAAAAATCCACTTCCGATTTTTGGTCTACAACATGGTATTGTTATAGTGCGTTGTACGATCTAACGGGTATTTGACAATAAACGGATGAGAATCCCAGGAATATCTGAAGAGTCGTTAAAATAGTAAATATTAAAATACATATTGGGAAGTATTTTTAGCACGGCTTCAAAAAGCATAAACACTTGAAAGGTTCTTTCGACATTTTGAATATATGGCTAGTCCAGTGAGCATCACACTGTATCTTCACGGCCAGACTATCGAAAGTATCTGATTCGTCGATATCCACACTAAACATAGAGATTGACGACGTTGCTGGATTAGTGGAACATTAGAGTGACAACAAACAGCATTGGGTCTTGCGTGCATTAAAAGCTTCTCTGTTCATCTGAGTCATCGCTCGTCTTTTGTCCACGACCGCCAGAGGTCTTGGCCGAAGGTCACATGAGTATGCATGACAGAGCTTGCTGTTATCTGCCAAAGAGTAGATTGGGTTCACAGTCTGGTCCAACAATGAAAATTGAAAAGAAGAATAGAAACTTGTGGCACTCCTGAGGTATAACAACTCGTATAGACAGATCTCTGATGAATCGAAAAAAGGTATTGACGACACCAAATACATGACATGTACATATGTGTGCACTGGGCCAGACTTTTAAAGGTTAAATACCAGCACGGTACGACATAATGAAAATATTAAGCAATGTACGAGCTAGCGTCGAAAAGCACTTACAGAAGACAGATACCATACGTGGCCGGAGTTTTGTTTACGTTGACATCTGCAAATGAAAAACTAACAACAGAAAACAACGTACCCTTCTTTGAGGTCGATACATTTCTTAAGAACCTATTTAGAGCTCCATGAAAAAACAAGCCGAATGAGAAATTCATTACCGAAGGCGGCCAGAAAAAAAGGAATCAACTATTCAGATAAATGAAAAGAGAAACAAAACGGTAAGCGGAGTTTCCGGTCTATGGGAAAATAATTAAAATCTTGTCTCACGGCATTACTGTAGAAATAAAAATGGGCATCTGGTGACGCAGACGTCGAGTGTGGTTAGAATTTAGAAATAAAATATTCTCCAATTTTTTCTCCGCCATAGAAAAGAAAATGAACTTCTTTTGAAAACGTGTTCAATAAATCGATTCTCATATAAGCAATCCATCCCGCCACTGAGGGATCCGGAGTCAACTAAAGTTTTAGATAGGTGAAAATAGAAAACACACATTACAGACCCGATAGATATGAATATAATTGAATTGTTAAGAGTAGGTCGCATATTTTCAATTTGCCTCAAATCATAGCACGTCCAATTAAGAATATTTAGGCGGAGTGAAAGTAAGACACTCAAAATTGTTCCAAACAAAAATTTCACAGACACTAACTGTCGCTCGAATGTTATCCAGTTAAGATCCCTGATTAAAGAGTATCCACAAGTTTAATTGGAAAAGTGCAGTCTAGAAGAAATCGAAAATCGACTTGATTAGGGACGCACGGGTCCAGGAATATACAATTCCAAATATACAAGAAAAAGTATGGTTTTTCCATTGCAGGTTCATTCAATGACCAAAACGGAACCCCAGGACACCTCACTATCGTATAAATGTGGCTACACAGGAAATTGCATAGGGATTCCAAAAACTCATATATTAAGGGCGCCCGGAACCGAACGGCCACAACCATGAAACATTTTCTTGTCATTTCCGTCACGGCCTCTAAAGAGCGCTTCAGTCTATTTAATTACCATTAAAAAGGTATGATATTTGCATACTAAGCAACTGTGCAACTGTGTAGACTTTCCATTTAAGACGATAAGTCTACAGTACGTCGTTAGTTCAATATGTCGTTGTCACCGGACAAACACGACAAGAAAACCCGAGAGCGAGAACTGGTGGCCAAATAGATAATCAGTCAGCAGTCAGACAGCAATTGAAAACAAGTTGATGTATGTATACACAAGAAATAGATAGACAAACATTTTGGATGATGAAAAAAAATTAAAAAACACGAAGACTTAAAACACTAGTACCAACCGCATCAACGACAAAAACCAATTGTTGATGAAAGAAGACGACTTATACAACCAAAGTCTCGGCGCTGTCCCATTCCATCATCATTGTCTGTTTTAATGTGTTAGTTGTTACACCAAGAAACTTGTATGGAATTAGAGATAGACTGTCTGATATGTTAGAATGTTCTGTTCCTTGTTCCTGTATTGAATACATACCTTGCTCCTCAGCTCTCCAACAAAAATAAGTCGCCTCTGCAATATTTCAAAATTCCGTGCTTCTCCACCACAAGTCAAGGGACTTTTAGATGTTCAATCCATTTCTAATTCACAATGCACGGATGCCGTCGACCAATGTCTTTCTCTTCAACGAGATTTCCTGTTTTTTTTGTGCGCTTCTTCTTGTTTTGTTGTTTTTTTTTCGTCTGGAAGGTATTTCGCTGTTTGCGCAAAATGCAACGCTTACTTTGGAATCTCAATTACTTAGTTGAAAGTGTTATCATCTCGTGTTGATGAAACGTTTGTGGGTTTCTTTATTTCGGTTTTTTCCTTTTTTTAATTCAGTTCATCAATCACAGCGAAGAAAATGATGCTTTATACCATGTTGATTTTCTATTTTCTATCACGCACACACACTAACAAATGTTTATACGCTTTCGGTAATATGGCAACAATGTTTTTCATTCCCTTTTCGACCAACAATCCGATTTCTGACATTTTCCTTTGCACACAGTGGACCGGACTCGATCCGGAGCAACATTGTTACTGTTTTGTGAAGTGGCAACATTCAACAGATGGAGAAATGATGAATAAAGCCCACCTTACAACTGCGTACATTTTGGACAAACACGAAGTTGGACAAACATCTGTATTGATAAGTTTTTTCCTCTTAGACTATCACATAGATGCGTGGGAATTAAAAGTGCTTTTATTGACTCCAGTTTAAATTTTGAACCGAATCAAACGGACCTACTGTTTAAAGACGGCTCTTTTTTCTAGAGAAGTTTTACATGGCATAAACATTGCTCTCTTACTCCTAAAGTCGCCAGCATTTACGAAGTGGAATCAGCCACTCAAAAATGTTTGATGGTCTGCTATGTGGTAGTCACACACACTATCTACCACACCACGGCCGTCAACACCACCATACCCTATCAAATATATTTGTGAAACACCAATGTTTGGCCAACATGTATGGTGTAAGGTGCCTTAAAGCACTTCACTGAATTTTTACCTCGGAATTTTACGAAACATCCGTTGTCGGTTATTTTATTAGAGAAAATAACTAATAGTAAAATCCATTTAATGATAGGCTTGTCAGGAGTTTTTAACTTCCTGCCTTTTTTTAATTTCGGGAATCGTAAAAAATCGCTAAATTAATACGGATTATGTTCCAATTACGAAGATTGTATTCTACCGTGTTATATACGGCAACGGGTGGCGTATTATCTGTTAATGACAGATATTAACTAGTGCCTGGAGGTTATATGTGGAATCTGCCATTTGTGTTTTAGTAGAATTGAGCGGATTTTTAACATCGGTATGTCTGTGGCCTTACAATGATCCCAGACATACGGCTCTAACGTCAAGAAATATGCGTTGTATCATACAAAATAACTGAAAAATCCTCTTGAATCGTTTGATGATAAACCCGTTAAGCACTTCTAAGATTGAATTGGCGGAGTAACGTGAACTTGCCCGGTTCATTGGCACCATTAATTGAACCACAATTTGAAAGATCTTTTGTTGCTCTAAAAGATTTAATGTTATGTTTTCATTGACAGCAATGGTAGTTTTCTCCTTTGGCCGTAATCGTTTTCTTTTGTCATGTTTGGTTTTTCATGTAAATGGAATTTACAAGTGTACTTTTTTTTGTCTACTTATCATTTTTGGCCTTGGAGTCTCATTATATTGGTTTAAATAAATAAATAATTGAGGGGGGAAACACGACAACTACATCAACATATTTTACCAGCCATAACTCAAACATTAAGGGCGAGTGTTATAGGTATTTCCGAGTATTTTTCTAGCTGATTTGATAGAGCGGCCATACAAATGCACCTGCCGGTTTCAAATATAGCCGACCTATATCACGAAATCTAAGCTAAAACCAGGCTGAACTTTATTTTCTCAAATTAGTGGTACAATTTCAGTCACTTTACCGGAGCGTACGGTACCATGACAATCAAACTGGACGTACAAATGGAATTGGACTTTCATTTACATGTATCCTCAAATTTTCAAATACAGAGTACTTGCTCATAAGAGGACATCTAAGGGACTGAGAATTTTGTTCACTTATGAGAGAAGTACACAAGAGGACTGAAAAAATGTGTCCGTTTATGAGAGGTGTCCGCAAGTAGTGTGTATACTGTATGTACATTCATACGAAGGATTTGTACCAGCTACAACCACTCCCTCGTCCAAGCGATAGATTGATAGAAGTGACTCCTTCTCAAATTGCCAACAAAAAACTGAAATTTTGTTATTTTTTAAAGTATATTTTCTTTATCTCTTGTTATGGAATTATATTGAGAAAGTTTTACTTTTACTCTTAAAAACTAACACAGAAATGCCTGTCACTGTCACTGCCCTGCATCAACAACAGCAGCGATGAATGTATTCTCCGTAATATTCTTGTTGATGATGTCGATATTTAGAGTTTATTCATAAACCCAGTCGACAGCAGCTGGCTTCCAGTCAACGAGTTCCTTCTCATTGAACCACAACGCAATTTCCTTGTTAGCAGATTCGACGGCATCGGAACCGTGCAGGATGTTGCGGCCAACTTGGATGCAGTAATCACCACGGATGGTGCCGGGCATGGAATCAGCAGGATTGGTGGCGCCCAACATTTGACGGCCGGTCTTGACAACGTTCAAACCCTCCCATACCATGGGAACGACCGGGCCGGAGCTCATGTAGTTGACCAAACCGGGGAAGAAGGGACGAGCGGACAAATCGGCATAGTGTTGCTCCAACAATTCCTTGGAAGCCTACAAATAAAAAGATGTATTTATTGTTTGAAGTTTCACAAATGCACGCATGCCAGACATAACCTTAAAAAAAATTTGCAATAACGTCGTTTTTGCAATTTCAAGGTTATATCACCAGATAAAGACCATTTAATAATTTAATTATATTCCAAGCTTGTACTTACCCACATGAATTTCATGGCCACCAATTTGAAGCCCTTCTGTTCGAAACGTTCGATGATTTTGCCAACGAGTCCACGTTGAACAGCATCAGGTTTGACCATAATAAAAGTACGTTCCTTGTTGCCAGCCATTGCGCTTGATATCAGAGAAAAGAATGCCAAAACGATGCCGATCATCAATTTTTTTTTTCTAACGCTGCCGCTAGCTCTGCCCGCAAATAAGTCGCCGGTAACCAGTGTTGCCAATAGATTTTTCATGTTGTCCCTACATGAACTTGAAAAATTCCCTACCTTCCCCTACACTCCCAAAAATATTTCCCAACATTTGTCCCTACAATACATTTCAGTTTTTTTTTTCTCTCACTCACATGTTGTCAGCTGTTTGGCGGTATTGCCAACCTAAAAAATTGCAGAGCTCACCTGAATGGAGAGAAATAGTCAAAATGTATGAATTCTTATTTAGGTAGACCAATGTGCGCAATGTACATTGATGGCAATATCGATGAAAAATCAACAGTGATGTGGACATATCAGTTACAATTTGTTATATTTATTTTTGAAGAGATTAGAATAATGGGGCGGATAGAAGGAATATTGGTTTCGGTTATATCTGATTGCGTTGGCCTGTGTGAAGCAATTTTCCAATTATCGAGTATATTTTTATATGGGTATGGAAAGTAGTAAATTAGATAATTGTGTGGAACAATAGATTTCCAAATGTAATCCCACCAATGTGGATTTGGGTGCATATCAGAAAATAAGAGTTGTCGAATGGTACTAACTCTGGTAATTGATTATAATATGATTTGTAAATATCACTTTGATAAGGATTTGCATTAGAAATTTTATCAAGATTATCGCCCTAATTGCTGAGATTATGGACTGGAATTTTGCTGACAGTACTTGATAAAGGCTGGCAATCCCGAAAACACTTTTTCTTTTCTCTATGAAGTTGCCAACCCTGTTTTCTTAAAGAAAAAGCGTTTATAGTGTCTGTTACAGTTCTATTTTATTCCAAAACAAATTTTCATTTTATTCAAAAGCAATTTTTACTGTATTCATTTAAAACAATGGCTTCCAAAAGGAAACATAGTGCTATATGGGTTCATTTTAATGAAGATGGCGAACAAAGGGCCAAATATAGGTATTTTCAGTCGTCACTAAGTATAGCTGGCGGCTCTCAAGGCAATCTAAGTAGCCACATGAAGTCGAAGCATCCATTAGTACCCATGGTCATGGACAGGCAAGCAAACACATCCACATTGGTTAGACCTGAAACTGTTAATGATTCGGTTTTGGAAGAAGGCCTAAATAAAAAGAGATATCTAGTCAATAAATTTATATTTTGTCTTTAATTGTTGTAAATTTATTACCTTGTTGTGTTTTTTCAGTTTATCTATACACAGCTGATTGTTTTTTTCATTTCAGTGTCATATGAACGAAACTGAAAATGAAAGAATCATCGAACGAAAATGACATAAATGAGTCAGTGAACGAAATTAGTCAGTGAACGAAAATGAACTACTGAACTATAAGAACGAACTACATAGTTCATTTGACCGAAATGAACTAAAAAGAGCGGTCACTTCACTGAACGAAAAAGCACAACCCTACCGGTAACAATCGAAAAATCGATTGCGAATCATTTTTCAACTTTTTCACTGAACACGTTTTACGTATCAGCTGACACGGCTGATTTGATGTTTGAGATGGTGTTGGTCAAACATGTGGACGAAAATGAATATGACATAGTGATTGTTATTTTGTACGTAGGCAAAAAAACTCCATACTTCGGCATTTTTTTAATTTTAAAGAAATACACGGTGAGACCCTTATTCCGTATACGAATATCGATTCGGAATAAATATAATACATATTTATTCCTTATAATTAATTACTGCATTCAAAGCCTATAGTCAATTAATTTGAGTAAATAAATGTTAAGGCCTTTAACAATGAGAAACAGTAAAAAAAAAGAACTAAAGATAATGTATATTCCAAAAAACTGTCGAAGATAATATCAAAGAAAATGAATTAATCTGATTGGTGAAATCAATAATTATTCCAAGGCACAAATTCTATCGAAACATCGTTAATAATAATGGCGATGTTATTTTGATAGATCCAAAACAAAGAATAAACAGGATCCTAAAATAAATAACCACAGTACGATATTATATGTACTTTTTAAATTTGAAGCGAATTACTTCAGTACTATTTTCTGTCTCATTCTGTGTACAATTTATTTATATTTATATTATGAATAAATGAAAAAATATGGTGTGGTGAGTTGAGAAAAAAATATACGGTTGTCTAAAAGTAGTCGGTACAAAAAAGTTTTGTTAGATTTGGCGATTCCTCGCCAGAGTTGACGAGTTTTCAACGGATGGATTTGCCACTACTACAATTTTGTCTTGGGGAAATGGAGATTTATTACTATTTTGGGGCATTTTATAGAAATGGTCCACTCATAATCAGTCAATTTATGGTCAAAGCTTTCGATTAGGTTTACATCAATGATCATAACGTTGAAGATATGTATAAAAGTCGACGTTTATAATTAAATAGATATGCCTACAAAATATTTTTTTTTGCCATTTTAAAACTCTTCAACCACACCCATTTTCAGATTTCTAGGTGGAAAAAACGTTTGCCATGTGGATTATTTTAATATCAGTCACCACTTAAGACTCACCCCATTCAGCTATTTTTGGGAAATTTAAATAAACAGATTTATTTACACTTTCTGTTTAATTCTTCCACAAAGCAGTTGTTTATCTAGAACTATTTTTAAAAGACAAACTTTATGATAATAATTGTTATATTATTATTATTATTTTGAACTAATTATAGTAGTACATTATTAATAGGTAAATGTTAAGTTTTGGAATCACAACGTTAAGTACATATCCAGTCCCATCCAGATGTAATCAAGAAGTAACCCATTGTGGCTACCATTTGCTAGTTAGCCATTTGTTCATTTGTATTGCGTCTATGGTTTTAAAGCTCAACATTATTTAGATTCGAACCCGAGGAGGACGGTAAATCGACATCGTTGGGCGGTATAAATGTACCCTTACTTTGAACTAATTTATTCTTTTCGGAAAGCTTTAACATTTCACTTCGCAACTTATCAAGAATTGCATGATTTGGTTGATTGATGGCAGCTTTACTTTGTAGCACCGTAATTTCCTGTTCCTCTTGTTTCTTTTCTTTGAATGTTTTTATGGAATTATTACCGTACAGACGTAAAAGGGAACCCCAAGTCTTAATGTGAGGATGTAAAATCTATTCATAGAGATACAAAAAAAAACCCACCTGTTAGTAAACGATAAATGGAATGCACTAGCACTTACTTGAAGTATAGCTTGTGAGGCCAATTGTTTGCCTTCACGTTTATTTTTACACAATACTTTGGCCGTATGCTTTCCCACAGTCATGGTAAACTCATTCTTTTTACTGTGGGTCCGATTGATCTCGTAGTTGATTTGTACATCTTCGCCTAAACCAAAGTTACGTTGCAGACAGGTCAGAAGGATGGCATGCGGTGTAGGTTCTGTGGTTTTATTACAAAATTCCGTGACTCGAGGATCTTCAATTCGTATGTCATCGAAGACCTGTAGAAGACAAAAAAAATAGTACATTTAGTGGCATTTCAATTCCATTTATGATTTAAGTGATGTAAGTGATATTTAGAGCATACTATTCAAAGGCGACGGAGCATACTTTTCAAACGAAAAGATTGTAAAGGCCACCAAACTCCAAGAGAGAAACACGATATCCTCGGATAAGGAAATACAACCAAAGATTGAAAGAAAGGCCACCAAACTACAATGGAAAAACGCGATATCCTCGGAGAAATAAAACTTCTAAATCCGACTACTGCAGTGGAAATAGCAAATGGACTGGAATCGAATGGTATTGCATCAGTCCATCCAGAAACGGTCCTCAGTGTACTGAGAAGTCACGGGTATCATAGTCGTATGTCCCGTGGGGTTTCATGCCTGCTGTTCGTAGGCACCGCGATGGATTGTTTTGTTTACCTCAATAGTCTCAATTAAAATATGAAGCAATCAGCAGAAAAAAAACGGTCTAAGAGTGTGGGTATTTCCAGCAAGAAAGCGATTCCGAGCGTACTGCAGCAGGAATGGATTTTATATACTCTGCGCTGGGTTTAGTATATCATATAGAGCTTTTATGGGAACAGTTAGACCGACGTAGCCAAAAAAAAGGCATATTCGAATACGCATGATCTGAAAAAGAGCTCTAATTGAAGAGTGGAACGGCATTCAAACTAGTCACGAAAAAATTGATATTAGGATTTAAAAATTGATTGATTTTGTGGCAGTTAATGGTGGACTTAGTTAAGTTTTTTTATGGCAAATATAGTGTGCTATTTTATAATTATGTATATAATTTTCTTTTGCCTTAAAAATAAATTGTTGGTATTTTAGTTTATAAATGTTGAACAGGGAGTAATGTAGACTTTTCTCTGACACTGTAATTCCACTTCTGTTCACTACTCGAACTACATTTTTACAATTCACAACTAGACCCCAACTTACCGATAAATCTTTCTGATTACTTCTCGCCACTGCACTCTTGTCCTGTTTCACACCCGTAATCTTATCCTTCATTTCTGGTATAAGTATTTCCAATGTTTCACGGGCCGCTTCGGATTTCGCTTGCCTCTTACTCGTACCATAACCAGTGCCATATTTCAAATCATTTATTGACACTGTGGCTGCATATGGTGTGGCAGCATTTTCCAACTCTTTGAATTCGTACGTCGGCTGTTTCTTTAAGGCATGCTGCACATATTCGTGCAGTATGCATACATAACTTTTACCGCTCGGATTCATAATCCATTCACGACGGGCACGCGGATTTGATTTACCATCACCGGGTACTAACACGGGAAACTTTATGAGCTTTGTGCCATCGGGCAGTGTGGGTCTTTGGATATTCTTTAGATTTTTGCGATTTTTGGTAAATTTACGACGAGCATTCCACGAACGAAAACGTAATACACGTATAACACGAAATTTAAATAGCTTCTGACAATACTGATTAAACTGTTCGGGCGTGAGAGATTCTTTTTGTATATTTTCATTGACAGTGACAATTTTGGCGGCTGGCACTAAACTGCGTAGCTTATCTTTGTCCACATTTGCATTGGCTTCAGCATTGCCGGAAGCAGTAGTAGTAGGGGCGGGAATAGTGGTTGACGAAGATTCATTAGTATTTTCTTTGTTGCTGGGCAGACCATTTTGTTCGCTGGCGCCAGTTGTGCTAACTGTAGGCACTGTCGTAGTGCTAATATCTTCGGTGTTGGAGGCGGAAAAACCAAAGGGACACTTTGTGGTTGTCACCGTGGAAGAGACGAGGTCGTTGCCATTCTCCTCTTTGTCAGGGGATTCTGCTACAGATTTTCTTTGTCCGATTTCAGCCTCCTCGGCTAAAGCACGACGATAATTTAAACAGGGTATGGAACCCACCGGTATTGCATGTTTCTAGAAAGCAAAGCATACAGAAAATATGTCGGCTTACAAAACATTGAGTACAAAATGAAATACATACCCTGGCACTTCCGGTACCTAGAAAATAAGGCCTAGTCGTTGTGACCACCCGTGTCTTTTTGTGCAGATACAAAGGCATACCACTGTTGTGTGTTACTTGAACCCAGCCCTCGGGTAATACCTCAAAATGGTTGTGCCTTTTTTCTTTGAAAGCGAAAAAATACAATTATGATGGAACATTCGAAATATTATGCACTTACCTTCCAGTACTGTTTTAAACCTTTCTTCATATTTTGGTTTCTTGGAACCTTTCAAATCTTCTGGTAAATTCTCATCCAGTAAATGCTCTATTTCGTCATCGTCCAAATCAAGTTCTGAGGATTCGTCAGCGGCATCGTCATCATCGCCGTTTTGTTGGCAACTGGCACCTCCATCTCCATTATCGCTGCCATTATCTAAAGTTTATAGAGTGAATGGGCTTTTAGACAAGTGTCAATAGATTGTAAAATGAAATATACAATTTAGTTTACAAAGCTGTAATGTCGTAAATGAATAATTCCGATTAACACTCTTTTTATTAATAACGACTTTCGTTTATAAATGGCATTGACTATTGTTAAGTCGAAAATACAAAAAAATCAGATAGATAAGACATCATTCCATCTGAAGACTCTTATTTTTACCGTGGTACTAACGTTACGCAGTGTCATTCCATACTGCGTACAAGTGTGCGCAGGCGTGGCTTTAAACGGGTTTTCTCTATTCTATATTTTGCACAGTTTATTTGAAAAGGTTTTAAGTGAGACTCATGGAGTAGTTGTGGCCTATTGGTCAGTAAGATGTTTCATAGGTTATGCATTCAATTTATAGTCTCGGGGTAAAAATAAATACTAATTCCACAAATAAAAATGTTATTGATTCGTTTAAACTCAAGCACATCACAATATCGCGAGGATTAACCATAATCTCATCCGTACGTATACTAAAGAATAAATATGTATCCAATTAAATACATTTCTATTTCTAGATCTAGGACCGTATGAACACGCAGAAAATTTTTATATAAAATATACGTTTTCGGCGGCTCTCTGAAAAATGTCGCCGGATTTTTATATAAATTATTAAAGGGATTTTTCGGATTTTTTTGGAAATGTTGGCTTTTTGAGAAATTTGTCATCTGCTTTTGGCCATTCCTAATTGTTTTGGGCATTTAGCTCATTTATAGGCTTACAGAAACCTTTTATAACTCAATGTATGCTCGTGACATATAATCCATTGTTTTGATCATCGAAAGAATTGATTTTAAACAACACGGGAGATGACCTGTTCGTCAACAGCCATATCTCTCACCGGCGAGATATTTCTTCAGGATTGGGCATGGACAAATTATTTATGTGAGCTCTATTTTTCTTCACCCATGTCAAATCAATGTGGACGGCCGTGGTGTGGTGTGTATCAAACATTTTTCAGCCGGCTGTTTGCCACTTCGTAAATGCTGGCGACTGGCATCTCTAAGCCATGTAAAACTTCTCTAGAAAAGCATTAGCCGTTCGGAGCCGGCTTTGAACTGTATGTCCCGGTCACTGAGTATACACAATTATATCGCGCTCTGCTCACTGATCCGAGGGAAGCTCCCCGTCTGTTCCATCATGGAATGGAAATAAGTAAGTAATGTCAATCGTTTTTAGCTTTTCAAGACGATCGTGTAAGTAAAAAAAATTTCAACATGATCTCCGGTGTATTGTTATGTTTCTCCATACAAAACCACCAACCATTTTAAACCACTTATTGATATTTACATCCATACAATACAATTTTCTTGTTAATATTGCGACAACCTAGAACATTTATGCTTCGCATTGATAATTATCTACTTGTTACAGTTTCCAACGTACTCCATAATTTAATTCTAAAATTGTGTATAAAAGGAAGAGCATTTGCAGCTCAACAAGGGCAATGCACTTCAAACAATAGAAGATAGCACAAGCAAATTCATTATAAAGGGACGTTGCTTTTAACGAACTAAGGACTGATAAGATTTCTTAAAATCAGCGTATTTGCTTTTATATGAGGAAATACAATTTTCGTAATGCAAATGTTTAAAAATTGACTGCCTGTTTCCATAAAACGAATTTCTTCATTCGTTACAAATTGTCAAAATTGAAGGCGCAATAAAATGGTTTCATTACAGTAATGAGAGCTAATTCTATTGGGATCATGTTCCGTATGTTGATATCTAACATATATCTGAAAACCAGAACTAAATAATGTCGGAAAACCATTTTATAACGATTCCAATACTGACGATTTGTAACGAACGTACAAATTCGTTTTATGGAAACGGGCAGTAAAAAAATATAAATAAAAACCAGTTTTTATCTTTATATTACAGTGTCGAAGAATTGAATGTAAACTATTTTTTGAAGCGTCTACGTTTCCACGTTCCGTGCGGTGTGAAATGGTATCAATTTTAGGAGACGTTTTTTTTTACACCCGACCAAAAATAGTTGTAAGTCCTATTGAATCACAAAATGTCTGAATGAATATCAAAATATTCATGATTTCAGATCAAGTTGGCCAACTTGGTTGGTACGTGGGGGGTTTGTCATTCAACTTGTTTACTTTATTCGCATTTTGTGTTTACTTCATCAATGAAAGTAAACACATTTTTGTAGCGGTGTCTTAACAAAAATAACATAAAATGGTATAATGTGTGGAAAAAGTGATTGATTTTATTAAGGAATATAAAAATATGCCTCAGTTTTGGAATTCAAAATATAAAAATTTAAGCAAAAATATATATAATAATAACAAATTCGTTCATGTAGACGCTACGAAAAATATTTGCAAATGAGACTGAATAAGAAATTGCTTAAAAAATTGTAGCGTGTGATGAGTACACCAACTTGTTTGTTAAACTCAATTATACAACCAGTTGTAATGTGTGAGGGCCGCATTAAAATGTATGAGATAGTAGTTCGACAGTGGAAAAATTTCTAAATTTTCAAAGTCTGAAAAATGTGAAAATCTTTAATATGGAAATTATTAATTTTTTAAACGATTTGGAATCTTGCTAAAATAATAAACTCACAGTCGTTGCCTACAACCCATTTTTTTTACAGAAATCAAAAATATTTATTTGATCGGCGGTGGCTTTCGAAAGTAGAACATTTTTTTGCACCACTCGTTTGTATCAACACTTGGTTGTTTTTCTTTGTTAATTAACTAAATTCCCATTAATTTCCCATTATTACCTTTCGGATATGGGGAACAGGATGGTCTCGTTGTCCTCGTTTATGGATAGGTAAATTTTTGTGTAGACTATTGATCGAAATATTAACGAATGGAAATATTATGCGGAACAAATATTTCTTGAGCCATGAAAGGATTCCAAAGTGCGTAGGGTATACAAATGCTTACATGTTTTTTAAATCATATATAAATTTGCTGCTGAGTAATAAATTTGCTACATTTTCTTAAATGTTTACGCTAAGAGACGGACGTCTGTGACACACGTAGATAAACTGAATGGAGTATTACAAAATAATGCAGATAATAAAAAAGTATTAACACCGATTTGCCATTATAAAATAATATTTACATAAGCAATGCGCCAGAAGATGTGCCAACAGTGAATATCGACGACGAATGAGCAGTGAGCTGAACTAAATGACGAAGCTTGTCATTTGGCTGGCTGGGTGGAACGTTCGTAAGAGTGGCCAACTGAAGGAAACTAAACACTAGGAATTCTAATTTAAACGCGGCCTGTTGATACTTTAATATCGTACACTGTGTTTTCGTTTTTAAAATACCAGAAACTAATAACAATCAGTAATGTAAATAAATACATAAATAATATTTTCCGCTAGCAGTCGCCAAATGTATTTGAAAGAAAAATGTTCACCTGTCTCAATGACATCCATGCGTAGTATGGGTAACATACGCATTATAAAATCAGTAGGTTTCCGGTTTCACAGTAAATATTTGTTTGTTATGGATTATTTGTCGTTTTCGTTTATTTGTTGTTTTTTCTTTATAGAAAATCACATTTTCTTTTGTCATGCAATAATTTAGAGAGATTTGAGTTTGAGTAGACAATTGTAGATAGTTTCTATAAATTGTCAACTACATTTTAGTATTTTTTTTTGTTCTATTTTGTGCCAGAAAGTAAATAATTGTCTTACGATCTTAGCAGGTACAAATCATTTGTCGAACTGGAAGCTTCGCGTACACCATTAATAAGATACAGCCTCTTTACTGGGGACTTCTTATCTTACTATCATTACATAGGAGAGCGTTGTGAGAGCTTGTGTTGATTTAGTGATAAGAACATTTGTTAGATTTGATTTCTCGAGATTTATGGACGAGATAAAAGAGAACAACAATAACATTGTCATTCCAAGTAAGTTGGTTTTTTTAAGTAGTCACTCCCGGTAAATCTGGGTCCTAATTGCAGACTTTAAGTTGGCGTAACATAAAATGGTGGTTGTAAAAAAACTGTGCTCAACTGTATAGACAAGAACGGTTTAAAATTTAGTTGATTTATGGCCATTCCATGCTTATTGAAAATCATTGCAAACATATTTAACTATAAATTTTTTAGAGGATGGATTTCTGTACCTCAATACCTAAAGAATTGACATGTAAAAAGTTATAGTGTTTCACTCATTGTATGCTCTGGCGGTACATACAAAATGTTTGATACAGTTCGTGGACTCGAATTCCCAGTGGTTCTTAGTTTATCGCGCATCAAAGTCACCATTTGTATAGTTAACAAAACAAAGTTGTGCACGTTTAAGGTTCATCGCCAACTTATTTCGCAAAAGTAGTACATCATTTTAAGTTATATTTCAGTGAACTGTTTTGTACTTAACAAAACACAGTTGTGTCATTAAACAGTACAACTTGTGGACACTTATATTATTTTGACCACAGATATAAATTGTATTGGTTAACATAGTGATATGTAGTCAAAGGCATGGGCGTGACTTAGGTGGGATGTAGCCATACCCACATAATTGTCACACAGTACACCCACTCGGTAACTCAAAAATATCCATTGAGTGGCTCATCAATATGATAGTGTTCTAGCCAAGGCAGACTGAAATAATCGATAAACCTACTTGTGTTTCAAAAAAAGAACCAGCTCAGGCTATATTTTGCAATATACAGCATACACAAGCATTACTTTAAATAATAATCTCCAGTTTGATGCAAAAGACTTACCCTCCTCATCATCTTCCGAATTGGAACCGACTTCATCCAAAACCTGAAAATGTCTCAATTGCTGATCCAAACTATGGCTATTGCTGTCCTCCTCCGCCCGTGTGCGCATCTCCTCGATGGCACTCAATGAAAATCCAGCCACTTTCATAGCCTTAGCATGATCATTCAAGGCTTGAGCCCCATCCATCAACTTAGTTTTCTTACACTGTGGACCATCTTCGAGGTCTACCGAACCAGAAGTGTCCAACTTGTCATCGACATCGACGTCCATTTTATCAGTTGCCATATATGTTGTAGTATAGTTGTATTTGTACGATTAAACAATCAAATTAACAGAGTTTTTTTGGTTTGATATTTACTAAAAACAAAAATTGTAAGCGTAGACATTGGGATTACTCGTTTTAATAGCCAATTATGATTAAATCCAACATAGTTTAAAGAGTTGAAAATGCTTTTGTTTGAAAGCATACAATTGGATAAAATCTAATTGATTATGTGCGAGTGCCCAGAGATTTTGTTGATCTTTCTTCTTTTTTTGCCAAAAAAAATATATAGTTAAAATTTACACTAAATGACTATATTATGTGGAATTTTTTTCCAGAAGATTGTGTTTTCTAGAGGTTCGTTGTCCCTTCTCTTCTTTTTTTGTACTTTGGTGTTCGAAGGAAACGAAGCCACTTTCACAATGGTTTTTGATATCGTATAATTTATTACATAAAAATTGACATAAAACCTATTGCAAAAGTACTCCACAATATTTATTGAGCAATTAACAAAAAAATATTTGATTTGTTTATACTTTGTCTGAAAAAAAAACACTGAGTAGTAGTGATGTGCAAAAATGCAATCCGTTTTTTCAGCCAACTAATCACAGTGTTGTCAACGATGGCCGAGTAATAATCGCTAAAATATGGAAGAACGTTATTTTTATAGGGTTGCCAAAGTTAAATCATAACTTTTGCGTTTTACAAGTAATAACCTGCCGAAACAAGTACAAGGTATTTCTTGCAGACGAAAAATATCGAAAATCACAGCAAATAGCATGAGGTGCCACATGAGCAAGTAGAGGGCCATTTAAAAAATGTCGTCACAAGAGAAACTTGTGGTATTCAAAAGTATCGTCAAAAGCTATAAACAAAAAGCAATCAACCTCATTGCGCGAGTCAACGTCGACTCAAGACGACGCCGTTTGATGTTGACTCTTGTGTTTTTCTATTACCGTTGTCAATATTGATGGTTATCGACTACTTTTTGCAATGGTCGGTATTGCCAACCAAATGAGACGACTCTGCTTTTTGTCGTCGTCATTTTTGGTAACGACTTGTAAAGTTTATAATGCGGTGTTACATCTGATGCAAAACCATCGCGTGTACGTGTAGAATGACGGTTACAAAAAACTATACTTCAATTTTCTTCAATCAGTCAGTCAGTTAGAATTGTGAGAGCGATAATATCACTGTCGGACGAAATTGTAATTGCTCATTCTCTTGTTTTGACAAAGAGTACAAAAATGTATATTAATAAATAATTAAAAAAAATATATATTAATATTTAACATGGATTATTTAAGTATAATAAAATAAAAAAATATATTCATATATTTCTCAAACATTTTTCGAGAAGTATTCTATAATGCTGACGGTGACTATAAAATGTAGTTTTAGCATCCCAAGGAACTGTGGGATCAGTTTTCTTTTTATTTATTTTCTCACCCTGCTGCAATTACCGTTTTCATAAAAACGAATAGCGCTACGAACCGCCATAGCTGTGATATGTAAGTCAATTGGGATCAGGTATAGTATTACAAGGCCTTCGCAGGACATATGCGGATTGTTCCCGATATACCAATACATGCAGACCTTTGGGTTTTTTCCACGAGTTTGGCATTGGTTGACTTCCTCGTCGCCGTCCACCACACCAGAGCACCATAAGTAAAAATCGGTCTTATAACCCTATTTGGATTTAGACCACAGCGACGACCAAACATTTTGCGTAGGTATAGTAAGCCACTGTGGCTTTCTATATCCGATGCTCTATGTGTATACAGAAAAGAGCATCACCCCTAGGAACTTCGCGTGATCCGATAAGTCAGGGTGGTTTGAAAGACGAGATTTGTAACTTCTAGTGAACAGAACCAGGTCTGTTTTATTAGGGTTTACTCCTAGTCCTTTGCTTATGGCCCATGAGTTGATTGAGCTTAGAGTGTGACTCGTGATATCGATAAGTACCTGCGGGGAAATCTCCGATATCAGTATGAGTAGATCATCGGCATATACAACTACGTTGATGCCATTGTTGTCAAGTGAGTCAAGAATAGTGTTAATTATAAGGAGGCGTAGTAGAGGGGAGATTACTTCCCCCAGAGGGTTTCCACTGTTAACACTCTTTGACTTCTCAGAATTACCTAGTTTGTAAATGTGAACCAGCCAGGTTATTGATATTATCCTGAAGTTATACTAACTAGGAAAAACAAAAGTTGGTAAGATTGTTAGTATTAATAAAACCAGATCCGACTCACCTCGGCCATTTACCTCTGAGCTGTCCCATATTGTATGCCTGAAATTTGCATAGTACCCAAGAACAATAGTGTTAACCAGGATGTACTGATTCAAGCACTGACCACACCTTCTTAGACTGGGCTTCTTCGGCGTTTGCCATGTAACAGGAGGCGATGAAGAAGGAGTTGCCACCTGCCTCTCTATCCTAGCTACTGTATGGTCCGCTGTGCTGTATTGAGAGAAGAGGAAAATTTGTAGATTAGTTTGAGCAACTATATACGATCTAGGCTTACCTCCGTTCTTTAAATAAATGGTCTTGTATTCATTCCCTGGAACCCTTTAACCTCATCGCCCGCTACGAAGGGTTCCCGGATAGTGCCATACACCACAAATTGTCAGATATTTGTCGAAAAATATGAACAACATAATTTGCGGAATGTTTTGCAAACCCTAAAAGCGAATTCACTAACTCATTCTTGTGGCTTCTGAGCAGGTTGTGTAATAGCGTATCCCTTTAGCCCAATTTTCAATACCAAGGTTCTGCTACATCCTAGAAATGGATTGCTTAAAATTCGACCTATGATCCAAAAAGAAACCACCAGACGGATTACCCGGTATATACACATTTCTAACAAAAGTTGGTTCCAAAATTTTTTATCTCAGTTTTAACAATAATTCTTCATAGTCGTTATTCTACTCGTCCAATTAAATCGCGACTAGTGCTCGTCGCGACTGGGCTTATGAGCGTGAAGTCATGATTTAAGGTTTCTTGTATTAAACCTTTTAATAACACAAACTCACATTGGCTAAATCGAATGAACGGAAATGTCGAATTGACTGCCTTGTAAGTACATATTGTATGGTAAACACCGATTATAAACGGATGTGTTAAAAATTCATATGACAATAACATCTGTAATCCCCCTACATCCAAAAGAGGTTTATGGTTTCCAAATTTACAAACTTAAAGACAATTTGTGTAATCCCCGGGGGTTTCAGCATTAAAAATGGAACAAAATAAAAAAATGGTTTTTTTTTCAGTTAAATTTATACAAAATTATTTTTTCTTTATGTTTTATAGCAATAATGTCGTTTTTGTTGTTGATTTTGTTTTTGTAAATGTAGAAGAGAGTGAGTGTTGCTTTGTTTGTTATTTGTTTGTTTGAGTTACAAAATTAATAATTATTTTCATTTTAGATTTTTAGACAAAAATTTCTTTTTTTCGTTATATAAAATAAATTTTGTTTGTTTTAACTTTTTTAAAGCAATTATCAAAGGCGTTGTTTTTGATAAAAAAAAATATATATATAGGTGTATATATAAAACATAATAATAATAATAAAAAAAATAAACTAAAGTAAGGTAAAACAATAGTTACAAAAAAATATAATAATAATTATAGCATTATCAATTTAAAAATTATTAAAATTAATAAGAATTGTTGTATGTGTTCTTTTCATTTGTTTGTTGTTTTTTGTTTGTTTGTCTATTGCGTTATTTTTTCAACGTGTGAAAGAAATCTGTAAAAATATAAATATTTCACTTATTACTATATTATGAGACAATAGGTTCTGTGTTTTTATTTTTTGTTTTTGAAATTTAAAGTCTAGGCGAGCGCACGTGGACCGTCTATGGGCATTGTATGCAAAACTTCATCCAATAATTGCAGAGCACGATGCAAATGCACCTCAATCCAACAAGGTGTCTCTTTGATCGATTGTCGTGGATAATCAGGTCCCCAACCTTTCACAAAACTTAAACGTAGAATACAAAGACGCCGCAGATCATCGACGCCAATACCAGCGGCAGCAGAAATATCTGAAAATATTAAAAAAAAGAAACACACACACATTACAATCATTTAGGATTCTCACAGGTTAGGAGGTTGTGGAACTTGCAAACAACCTAGCAGATGTGTTCCTCAGTTCGCAATACTACTCCGCCAACAGTCAGTTCGTACGCCTGTCCGTTTTCTAATATTTTCAATTTCTGATTTTATGTTTATTTAAAAATCTATGTTTTTGAGACAATGTTTACTGTCTCCTTAAAGCTAAAATTTTTATTTCCTAGAACTAATAGCAAACAAAAGAAAAATTACAAAAGCAGCCAATTAAATTACATATTAAAAAAATGTTCAGGGGTGCGAACTTATTGTGAGCGGAGTAGTATATCTGAATTATTTCTGGAACAAATTAATTAATTTTTTTCTACAATAATATCCTCTTTTTCTAAACATTATTATTCGATTAGTCGAAGTCGGCTTTTTATTGTTTGACTCCCGGTCTGTTTAGAATTGAAGGATTTTCATCTGAAATAAGGAAATTCCCAGGGAATTATCATCCAGGGAGTTTTCATAATCTGGCTGATTATGTAAGAATACCGAACCGAATTTTTTCAGTGGTGAAAAAAAAAAATTGGATTTAGCGATTACCAAAAATAACTTCAAAACTTGCCACCTTAGCCGAAAAAACGGCCCACGACCAATATTTTTTTAATATTAAATATAAATAATGTGTGAACACAATTTTTTTTTGTGAAATAAAAATGTTACTTACTTCTTGGTGGTGCACCTAATTGAGAACTTGGCAGACCTGCCACCGCGGCAGCCTGAGCAGCAGCAGCTGCTTGAGCATTACTGGCTAGTGAGTGCATTTGTTGATGACATTGACGTAAATCAAATACCTTGAAACAAAAATATAATATATTATATTATATATTACTTACATATATTATATAAATATTATTTACGTACAATAATATCGAGCCCTTGCCACGAAAAAGAAATAAGTGTCATTTTTTTGTATTTAGCAAATTCATTTGTACCTTTATGTTCTTTTCGGTGCTTAAGTCTTTTTCGCGGTTAGAGCTCGATATAATGGGTCATAAAACAATCGTTTGATTTGATTAGTGTCATAAATAAGAACTAATATATTTTCAGAAGGCTTAAAAATAAACGATAATTTCGCTCCGTATAAAAGTCAAAAGCGAAAACAAATTAGATTGAAACAAAAATTAAAACCTTTTAAGTCTGGCGATTAACCTGATGACAATGTGAGAATTGTAGGTTAAGTTTATGTTGATTTTTTACATGTATGAATTGTCTTTAATTTATTTTATTGCATTTGGTTTACTCGTGTAGTTGCAACAAATATAAAAAAAAACAGTACATAGCATTTATTAATTGTAAATTTTTTAAAAATTTCAAAAAATGTTCTTCTGGAAAACATTAAAGAAAACAATTAAGGATGCAAATCGGGGCCACACGATTTCATTAGTGTGGCTGCCTCGTCCAGCTTCGCAGTGCCGCATCCAGTCAACGTAATTTCCCAAGACCTTGGTGACGGTATCTGGCTCTATCTCACGAATAGATTGCTCGATATTCGTCTTAAGGACATGAATCGTTAATGAATTGTTCGCATTACATTGGCCCTTCACAGTACACCATAAAAAAAAAATCACATCTCCGAGGTGGACGCGCCATCCAACTGAAAACCATATATTCAATCTCCGGCCACAAAAAATGCCTCTCAACATTAAGCAAAATTGTGTTTCCATTGATGCCACCACACCGAAATCCGACGCTAATTCCAGACTGGGTATAACTTTAGCCTTCACCCTGTCAAATTTCGGGGTCTAATCTCATTTTGTTTGGTTGCTGCAGTGTTTATTCGGGCACACCGACGGATATACCTATGTATATTGTCTTGTGCAGGATTGCCAAGAATAAATTAAATTAAATAAAATAAAATTCCCTTTTTATAAACATACAAAAGACACGAAAATTTTACTATTCGTTCATATTCCTTGAACTTTAGGATAAAGTTCCCGATACGTTACGATTGCATAGATCAAATTAGCTGATTTGTAACCTACGTTACGGAGTTTACTAAGGACGCGTTAAAATAAATTCCTCAGGAGGGTATCTTCTTGCAAATGAGCGAAATTAAGTTTTTGATATAAAAGAGTGTAAAATTTTAAAACAACGCGGCGAATCTAACACCTCCGCTGATCTGTGTTTCACAACACCCGGTTGAGTTGCAACTCATCAATGAGCCCATGATTTACCCCTTTCTGAAATTCCCAAAATGAAAACTATATATGTTGTTTCAGACAAACCTTAATACAAGCTGCCGGATATATTTTATGTACAGCGTCGCCGGGAGTACGGCCAGCCTCACGATCTAAATAGTAACTTTGTACAAATACGGAATTGTCGCTAAGGCAGCGTAGCCACACGTCACCCTCGCCTCGCAAATCTAACTGAACGCCTTTGCCAATGTGTAACCTAAAGAACACACAAAACGTAAGATATCAATTGCAATTAAGTCCATTAAATTCACTTACCTTGCTCTTTCGGATTGTTCCTGCCGGTGGACGTTACTGAGAGCACCCAAACAGAAACGATTGCCGCCGGATGGATCCACATAGCCATCGACAATGACATTCGGTTTCGCTGAGGGTACCTTAAATGTCTCACCCACTTGGGTATCCAGTTCGAAGTAGGCTATTGAACACCAATATTCCGGAGGTGGTTGTCGTGATAACAAGCGGGGCGGTTCTTGTTGCGGCATGACATTGATATTGTTCCCTGTTGGAAAGAGAAATTAATTTCATTTATAACGATGACTATAATAACATACAATAGCCACCCGGTAATAACGTCCTAGGATCTGGCGGTTGCATGGCCTGTGTGTACGTCAATGTAGATGAACCAGTCCAAGTGCCTGCAGGATTTGCGGTATTTCCAGGAACACCACCGCCACCAGTCGCATTCGGCTGATTGGCGTTTTGAGCATTTTGACCCTGCACCTGTTGACCGTAATTATGCTGTCCCCCTCCGCCCTGACCCCCACCAGACACAAAGCCATTCTGTTGCATATGCGGAGATATTGGCTGCTGTACTCCGCCGCTATTTAGGGCAGCATTAAATTTAGCATCAGCTACATTTGGCAACTGTGATGTGGTGGGGGAACCATAATAACCACCTGCATCCGGCTGGCCACCGTTTGAAGCTGCCAGAGGTCCCGGTTGCTGTTGGGTCTGTTGCATTCCTAGACCAGTAGGATCATTGGGGGAATTCGTAGGGCCGTGATGTGGTCCCCCATGGCCGTTGCCCTGAGGATTTTGTGTTGGCGGTGGGGCCATAACCGGTCCCGGATTCATAGGACCACCCGGCATGCCCATACCATGACCCACAGCTTTAAAAAAAAAGTGGGATATGAAATTTCAAAGCGTTGATTAAACGAAATTAGTTTGTGGCGAAATACAAGATATAAGACAATTATACAAATTAAAGAAAAACAAACGAAAGAAAGAAATATCCCTTACAAAGTGAATGTTGTTGCGTTTGTGCAGAATGCTGCTGTTGTTGTTGTTGTTGCGTGGTAGTTTGTGGTGGTCCAGATGGTTGCTGTTGCTGTGCTTGCACCGCGGCCTGAGGTGGCTGCGGCTGCAGCCGCGGTGGTGGCGGCACCATCCACGAACTACGCGGAACTCCCTCATTTGGTTCAATTTTTGGTATCGTACGACCGGCTGCAGCAGCAGCAGCAGCGTACATTGCGGCGGCATTCATATGATTGGGATCATTAACTAAATCAAAAATTCCATTCGATTCAAATCAACATAAAAATAATTTAAGAAAAACAAAAATCAAATTAAATTAAATATGCAAACATAAAGTTAAGGGCAGCACGCATATATGTGACAGCAGTCGGCAAACAGATTGAACAAAATATTACTCACCTGGTCCCTGGGGATAACCATAACCACCGCCAGGCCCCACCATCTGCGATGGATGATGTTGTATGGTCCCAATATCGTTACCATCAATATCCATGCCACCCACCAGTGGTCCAGCTGAGTATTCATCTTTAACAAGGCGACTGGGTCCCGATTGCAAACTAAGACCGGACAAATCAATGCCCGGCGATACAACGCGTTCATAGTGATATGGATTCACACAAACCGAATCACATTTGAGATCAAAAGCGAATGCACAGTATTTAACATGTTTCAATTCGTTTTTATGCAGATCTGGCCAACGCCAAATGCGGGCATAGATGACGTGTGGGAAACCTTTGCGGCCAGCAACCTGAAACCAAATAACATAGTAATTATCAAAATCAGGAAATCTGATGTCACCGTCATCCAAGAAATAAAAAGTTACGGTTTTAAGTGAGGATATGCATAATTGAAGGTGGACGGCCGTGGTGTGGTAAGTAGTGTGTGCGACAATCACAGAGAAGAACCCGAGTTCGAAACCGGGTAAGACCATTAAACACTTTTCAGCGGCTGTGTCCACCTCGTATTTGTTGACTTTACGAGTAAGAGAGCTATCTCTAAGCCATATGAAACTTCTCTATAAAAGCATTAGCCTTTCGGAACCGGCTTTAAACAGTAGGTCCCGGTCAGTGAGTATACACAATTATATCGCTCACAGCTCACTGATTCGAAAGATGTTCCCCGTATGTTCCTTCATGGAATGTTAAGGGAAATAAGTAAGTATGAATGAACGAAGACATTAATTACAGGACCCTGCATAATATAAAAATGTGAAACCAAAATTATAACGATTATATAAACAATCATATATGATGATGACGACTAATGTCGCAAGTAAGAATAATTGTATAACTTCAGAAATAGACGGGCTTGTGATCATTAAGCCAGCACAATTTGAAAACACGAAAGTTCGTCTGATGATTAAAACCAAAGCGTAAAAATGAATGCAATTCTCTTCAAAAATACAGTGGATTTGATAAAAGACGTTGAGGCATAGAACACCTACAACGCCATGCCTGACTTATTTTGCTTAACTTCATTTAAAAATCAACAATATTGATTGGATAAATAAGAATGAATAAAACGCAAATTGTATTGCCATTACCCAGAAATCACGAAAATCGATATGAGAAGGGGGGAAAATGTTCCGGAGCAAAGCTTTAAAAAAATTGTAAAATGAAAAAAAAATTTAAAATGGAGAATTTTTTGTAAATATTGCAAAAAGGCAAAATCAGTTATCCGTAGAGAAAGAACCACAGATTATTTGAGATACATTAATAAGTTGAATTCTGATGGATTTTTCGCGGATTCTAAGAGGCGGAGGATGTATATATGTTACGATGGGGATGTTGATACTATTAATGATTTATTTGCCCACAGTGTAACATCTGATGCACATGATGTTGATTTTGAGACTTTTGATGATTCTAACAGGACATTTGTATTCACTTGTGTCATTATTGATGGTGTTGAGGCTGCAATCGGTAAGATAAGGTCCAAGTCAGTCGGTATCGATGAAGTTTCTTTGAAAAATCTTATTTTAACGTCTTTAGCTTGGAATACTGCTCGAGTAGTAGCAGCACCTAAAACTATTTTCATTTCTGGTCTCGATGATTGAAGTCCTATTACTATTCTTCCTGTTTTACCGAAAGTTATTGAACATATTGAAAATTTTTTGACTCGCAGCATGCTTTTTGTAAAGAACATAGCCTTTGCACCGTACTGACTCCATTATTAGCAATATCAATTACAAAAAAATCAGTATCTCAGTTTTACTAGATTTGTCCAAAGCATTTAATTCAATTTGCCATGTGACTGTGGTTAAGAACATTAGAGACCAATTTAAAGTTTCTAGATCAGCTTGCACACTTATATTGTCTTATTTTCAGTTTCTCTTTGCCATATATCTATTCACCAAGCCAATTTATTTCTTACGAGTAAATACTCCATCTCCGCATTAAGACAAACCAAATAAAATTCATGTGTAACCATCACCATGATCATATTTCATTGAGTAAGAGTTGGCTATGTAAACCTATGTTACGATAAAAATCTATATATTTTTTCCAAACAGAAAATACAAATAAATTTTACAATTGTTTACTTTAATGTCACTATCGGCGACCGACAGTGACACAAACAAATTGATATGAATTGTTTATACTGATAAGGAGACGTCGAAATCCCCTAAGAAAGCGGAAATAGCTCATATGTTGACTCACCTGTAGACGACCATCCAGAGTACGCTGTATGGTCACACATTTACTGGGATGAGCACCGTTTGTGGTAATGGCGGTGATAAGGGAATCCAATTCATCACGTTTCTCCTTCAGCTTTTTCACCAGCGATTCAATGGCACGTTTGGCAAATCCTTCGCTTTCACCGCCCTGTCGATGACACATCAGAGAATGGACGATACTAAGACAGGCATCGGCCGATGTGGGAGCATTTGAGGGCGGTGGTGGAGGCATTTGTACAATATCGCGGACTTGACACAAAGATACGAGTTTATTAAATGAAAATTATTCAGTCACATCGATCTAATGTTGCACTTACTGTCTTGTGGTCCGGGGTACATGTGACCTCCCGGCCCTGGTGGTACTCCTACACCGGGTCCACCGTTTTGTACCCCAGCACCACTGCCCGGCAGACCCACCATGCCGGCGTAGTCCTGGGGCCCAAGACCTCCCCGGGTATCCACTTTGCCGGCGTTTGTAAAGTCGCCGTCACAAAAACCGAAATTCGACGACGGCCACAAAGTGATACAGTTTTTTTTCACCGCTTAGTGTTTTAATTTGTTGTTTATTCTTTTTTAGTTGTGATCTGTGATTTACATACCACACACACAAATTAACAAAGGAATATGCCCGCTCTTCCAATCGCAAAATTCTATTTTTAACGCAGCTTGAGGCAGTTTCATTCCATGTACGAAACCATATTATTCCTTTTACGCATAAATTACATTAAATGTTGTTGTCTACATTTCCCAGAATTTCAGTTTCACACAAATTAATTTAATTAATTGATTAGGAAAATATTTTTTTCTTTTTTTGTTAGTAGTCGACTAAAAATAAATTTCACGGCAATCACTACTGACTGATAGAGCTGGAAAACTATCGATAGCTCTAACGCTGGTATCGATATTATTTCTTTGACTTCACTAACGATTGTTTTTAAGTACTATCGATAGTATCGCCGAAAAAGTTCATCAGTAATTAGTAATTATCTTGGACGCGGCGAAGTAAAGCATGAACATTTTAAATTATAATTACAAAAAGATGTATATTTTATTATAGTTGAATGCAAATTTGATTGACTGTTCTGCAAGACATGGATAGATACCTGATCTCAGTAAATACCTGCCTAAGTAAAATGTTTTTTGACTGATCTACCTTAAAATGTATTAGTAAATTATCCGATAGTATCAATATTTTTGTAAAAAATCTATCGAATGGAGTGACTATTGCTAGTTTTCCAACTCTACTGACTAATAATAATAATAATAATCACTGCCGACTATTTGTCTCGGTAGTATCGATATTTCCAATAGTATCGATATTTTTGTGAAAAAATCTATCGCATGGGGTGACTATATTGATAGTTCTCCAGCTCTACTGACTAATAATAATAATAATCACCGCCGACTATTTGGCTCGGCTCGGTTCTTCTATTTCCTTCCCTTGTTGTTTTGTAGCCGTACATTATATTTTCTAATGTATAAATATGATTTCAAAGCTATCACCGGCATAGAAGAAAGGGACTCCTCCATTTTATTGACTTACAAAATAAACATTAACGGAAAAAAGTAGTCGACTATAGCTGTCAATTACCACATTGCCAACTTTTTAAAATGCTTACTGAACACTGCTCACCTCGTCGCAGTTAGATATTGCGAGAACAAGTGCACAGATGGAACTGGGCAGAAGCGGTATCATACTTGCAATAGAAATTATCAGAGGCCACTGCTCAATATGGCCGATATCCCGCAGATTGGATAACCGATCTCAGATCTCCAGGATGAGGATGAATTGGAATCGTGAAAAACATAATTAGTTTTATAGACTGAAGAGACAGCGTACTTAAAACAAAACAGTACTCCGGTCATTCTCACTTTACCATTAAACACAATCATACGTCTTTACTTTCGTCTATAAAGAAGGGATTCACAACGAATTTTATGGGTCTCTGGGTGGAGGTCCATCTTCGGATGTAACCTAACCTATCAGAATCCATTCTCAGTACCACGTACTTTTGGAATAGATCCAAACTGTAATACAGGGTTATTGAGATATTCATATATTTCTTGATTAACCTTTTAAAAACATTTTCTGCATGAATTCTCAAAATTCATGTTCAAAATTCAATTCTCTGTGTGTCTAATTGGAATTAAAAACTCCCAATCCCACTGTTGTATATCAATCCTTTTGAACGCTATTTATCTCTGAGTTGGCAACAGTGACTAACATATGTTTTTGACATTTGTGACGTCATGCATAAAAGCTGATAATGGCAAGTTCGACTAGGTAAATAATTAATAAAATCAAATAAATTTAATGTAACACTTACAAATGTTTGTTACCCATTTTAAAGAGGATAATATTGCAAATGTACAAATTTACTTGGCAATGTATTTGTCCAATTTAATTTTTATAACACACATACAAAAATAACTGTGCCAATAACAACTGCAATATCGTCACACATCGACTCTATCTTCAAAGCAATTGAGAAAGTTTGTTAATACATGACGACGTTCGCATTATCAATCGAAGCTTCGTATATAACACTACTCCACGCTGCTGTCCTGTATAAAGAAAATGTTAAATAATTTGCCCTTCTTTGCTTGTGGTAAAATTGTTTCTGGATTCGGTCGGGGTTCCAAAGATTTGGGAATACCTACAGGTGCATGCCATATATTTGTCTATGCTTTATCAGTCATATAAAGATTGTTGTTGGTGTTTTATATTCCAGCCAACTATCCATTGGAGGTGGTAAAGTCACTGCCCGACGCTGTACAACCTGGTGTTTATTATGGATGGGCCAACGTCGATAATGGGCCCGTTTATAAAATGGTCATGAGTATTGGCTGGAATCCGTTTTATGATAATAAGGAAAAGAGTATGGTATGTATTGGTATATTTTTGTCATTTCCACCCCTCACCATAAATAACCTCGATTTTAAATAAACTTTGTATGCCCACACTACTGATTGATGGTATACTTATTTCCTCTTTCTAATGATTGTCCAACATAATCATTTTTTAAAATATACATATTGCATTGCTAATTATGTTATTACAACTTACATCACGACTATTGTTTTTTGAAAAGTTGAACAAATTTAATTCATTAATAGATTTGCGATTTATAATATTCTATTTCCTCATGAACCACTATTAATTAATCTTGAAGATATACATTATTTCCACACTTTGAAATTTCCGATATATTTATTTTTGAATAGACAAAAGTAACTAACGTAGGAAAATAATATATACACGCAAATTTAAATAATTACTCATATGTGATAATGACAGTGGAAAATGTCGATTTTCCGGATTTTGTCTGGAAAGCTGCTCCGAATTATGTACGGGAATTGACTAATCATATATGTTTTGGAAGAAGTGTTAAAGGGGAAATTTAATATACTCAAATGGTTTAAAAACATTTTCATATTGATTTTGTACAATTATTGTTTCATTGTGTTAAAAACAATGAGGGCTCTTTGTGCCATAAAGCCAAGTGATAACATCTCTAATAAATATATGGATATTGGAATTTTAATGCTATAAATATATTTTTCAAAATCATGTATATTTTACAGTTTTTATGAATAAGTTTATTGTTGGCACAGTTTTGGTTAAAACTGTCATTCTTGGCATGACCAATTAGCTCCGATATTCGTATATATAATATATATGTCGCTCTACATAAATGCATCGAATTTTAAGTGTCTATGTCCTGATAAGAACATGAGATATTTCTCATGAGGCGGTTCCCGCCATAAATGCTGGTGACTTCACGTGTAAGAAATTTAATTCAGTATACATTGAATTGTGAACAGAAATAGCAGCGCTAAATTGTTTAAAATTGATTACAACACTGATGATGATTGACGAAGGCAACCGAAGTATTGGGAAAAAATTAATAATAAAAATACAAAAATAGCAACATCGTTTTTATATGACCTCAAGTCAAACTAGAACCAAATAGTAAAACTTCTCCCAAATGAGTATTAGCCATTTCGAGCGGCATTTAATTCGATCGTCCCATCCCGGTCAGTTAGTATAGAAAATATATCGTGCGTTGAGAGAAGAGTTTCCGTCTTTTCCTTAATGGAATGTTGAGGAAAATATTTACGTACGTATACTTTTGTTCATATATATAGATATATTCAATTAATTTACTGTTCTCATTTGTCAGCGATTGTTATATCATTGATTGAATGTTTTTATTTACACCATAAATGAAAAGAAAGCAATCAAAATCGAAGCTATTAATTATCTAATAAACAAATGCGGTCGATTCATATCGACGGAAGAAATTAAGACCTTTTGTCGACGGAGACCGACGAGAACAATAAAAGTTTCATTGAAAGATATTTTAACGGTATCTGTTCATCAGATATCCGTCGTCTGGTCCCTAAAGTCAGAACATTTAGCCGGAATACACGGCTATACAGGGAGTCTCATCCGTTCATTGTCAAATGGCCGGTTGACCGGACGACGCACTATAGAGAAAATTCGTTCTTCAGCCGGACTGTTCGTATGTGAAATAATCTTCCTACAAGTGTTTTTCCTGCCTGCTATGACATTATCAAATTCAAGGCCAACGTCAACAAACACTACTCCCTCTTTCCCCCCTCCAATAACCTTCCTTCCTATCGCTAACACAGTGCATTGCATTTATAGGGGGCATCCCCTGAGTGTTAGTCACAAAAAAAATGTGATATATTTTCTTCCCTTACCAGTTTGGGTCTTGGGCTACCCACTTTAATGTAAATGCGAATATTTTTCCAGATAACTATTTTCTTAAGTCGTCACTCTATCAGAAGATTGAAGAGGCCATCTAAACATGTTCAAAAATGTTAAAAGCTTTTTAATTTTTAAAGTGTTGTCCAAATACAACTTTTTCTGTTTTAGTTAACAAAGAAATCAATTTCTTTTGGCGTATTACTTGTTTATTCGAAAGAGCAAACATTACAATTATTTGTGGAACAAGATTTCATTCATGTAGCTGTCTCGACTGGCTTCGCAGTAGCGCATTATGTCAACCCAATTGTCCAAGACTTTGGTGACGGTTTTTGGCTATATCTCACGAATGGCTTGCTCGATATACGCATTAAGGGTTACATCATGGTACCCCATAAAAAAAAGTTAAACGGCAGCAAGTTAAACGCAGTTCTGTGGTGTCCAATTGACATCGCCGAGACGGCTGATTACCGAATTTAATGCGCAATTGATGGATTGCAGGGTGGTCTGGGTAACACGGCCCTCTATCCATCGGGCACCAAAGATCGGTCAAGTCCATGTTTTTAGTCGCCGGCTATAGTAAAAGGTTCATTACGCCTGTGTAGTGCTTAATGTTAACAGATATGGCGTTTCCAGAAGCATTTTCATTTAATAATGGGGATGCACGATCTTCCGGTCCACAAATGCCGTTTATTGTTGCTATAGCCACCGACGAAAACGCGTTTTGTAAGAAACGATAGTTTTTCGAGCAAAATCGTTCAATATTTTTTTTAATTCCGGTATTTTGTCTCGACGGAATGCTTGGAACAAAATCTTTTCAATCCGACTGATATGTCATAGTCATAACTGATGGTTTTTCTGTCGTATAAGAAGTCAATCCAAACTAAAAAAAATATTTTTTAATGCATTCCATTTAATGACTTATTTCCCTTAACATTCCATGAAGGAACGGACGGGAAACTCCTCTCGAATCAGTGAGCTGTGCACGATATAATTGTGTATACTCACTCAACGGGACCTACTGTTTAAAGCAGGCTCCCAACGGCTTATTCGTAAAGTCGCCAGCATTTAGCATACCTTATCCATACTTATTATATCGAAAACCTTATTTGTTAGTACCTAATAAAATTGTATTCATATTCATAATTTATTATGTCTATAGATCCTGTAAATAAATAAATAATCTCTCTTCTTTATTTTCAGGAAACCCACATTTTACACAATTTCAATCGGGATTTATATGGCAGTCTGCTTAAAGTCTGTATTGTTGGCTACATAAGACCTGAAGAAAATTTCAAAAGTTTAGACGATTTAATAGCCTGCATAAAACAAGATATTGACCAAGCTGAAGATCTTCTAGAAACCAACGAATCAAATAGAAATTTAAAAAATCATGAATACTTTTTAGCTAGTAATGTCTGTGTGAGTAATCAGACAAATGACGGATAATATTTAAATTAAAAAAAAAACAAAATTAATTAGCTCTGTTCTCTCTGTAGTACTTAAAATTTAATTGTTACCTCAAATGTTACGTTTTATTTTTATTTTGCTATTTGATTTAATGTACAAATTTGTGTAAAAGAATATATTGTGAAATATATACATATACATATATATACACTAAATGTTGATCGAATTTCTCCGGCTGCTGCGGACTTTACCATGTCGCAGTGGTTTAATTATTGCATTATTATTTTCACATCGGGTGGCGTGGCAACGCCCATTTATTCCTTGGAAATATTTTTTTTTATATGATGCGTCTCTCGTTTTAATTTTAAAGTGATACTCGCGGAAATGTAAACTAATCAAAACCGCGGTTGTTCTTATTTTCGTTTGGAGAAAATGGTACATTTAATCATTGGATAACTCGAGCTCTTCTATTTTGGACTTTAACTTCAGAAATAAATACAATCATGTCTCAAAAAACCATAGAAAAAAATGCACTTCAGAATTGTATGGTAATTATTGATGACAAAAAACATTTTTGTTGTTGTCCAGTGTAATTTTTCAATGCACAACGTTTATTTGTCCATTTGCACATGCAATTTATACTCTGAGTGTGGAAAGGTAAACTATGCTTGTTTAACATCGGTGATTTCATTGAAATTTCATCGATCCTCATTGGGAAAATGTTATTTTGTGGGTTAATTTGACGAAAATTATAAGTTTGGTGCATATAAGAATTGTTCCTTTTGTGGCAGTATTGTAACAAATATAAACATGCAATCGAGCATTCTAATCAAGTTTGGGCAAACTCGTTAAATTAACAAATTCTAATTTGAATATTAATCTAGCAACCTCAAAAACATAACATAGCAACTGTTGTGCCAGGTCAAAAACGCAAAACCGTTAATTCAAAAAAAACAAATACAAAGCTAATGTGCTGCTAGTTTGTTTTTCGAACTTGTTTTCCGAACTGTACATGACAACAATATTATTTTGGGGTAAATAATGCGTGGGAAAATATAATGTGCTTTTTACAAACAAACTTGGTATTAATAGATTACACACTTTGTGTCAAGGGCATCAAAGGGATGACAGACTTTGAAATGAAGGCAAACATAAAAGGGTCTGAAAGATGAATTAGCAGATATATAACTGAAATTGACGTAATTTGTAGAAAGGATAGGTATACTTTTTAGAAAACCATTATATGTATTTGCAATAAATTAAAAAGGAGCCACTCAGGACTCCGGAATAATACAGGGTCCGCCAAATAACTTTTTTTTTGAAAATTCTATACAAAAAACTGGATATTTTCTCAAATTTCTTTTTTTATTTGAAAGTACAACCCTTCCGGTTAATAATGGAAAATAATTTCATTCAAATGGATGAAATGGGTCACTATTGAAATTAATACTTGTATATGTATTTCATTTTACATTAGTCATTATCGTCCCATACTTCTAAGTTTCCTCCTTTAAATAGTTTACATTAACAATATGCCCTTTAGATTTTTTTAATTTTTGTTTTTTTTTTGCGTTTTACTGACGTGACTTTACGTTACAAATTGAACATGGTACGAATAGGGTTAAATCTGCTGTAATTTATGTATTTATTTATGTGGGGTATTCATTAACAGCCATACATAGCCCAATTATCATAGTAAAACGTTTGGGTATTCGGCATTAACTTCGATATACGCCAGTTCATGAATACACCAATTTCGTTTGAGAAATAAACCACACAACATCAATTACAGCTAGTTTGTTTGTTAGTGATGCCAACGTCCTTAACCAAAAGAAATGAACAAATTAATACTTAAGGCAATCATACCCGTTATGTGCCAGCTGATACGTTATGTATATATGAAACAACATGTACAAATGGGTACTTGGTCGAAATCGTAATATAACGTAACGGACGTACCCGTAGAAAATAGATTTTTATATTCGGCAACTTAGATTTAACAGCTGATTTGTACCGAAATATAAAAATGAACTATTAAGCGTTTATTTTTCTGATGATTTTGTAAATTTTACAAATGTAGAACGCTATTAGTTATAAATTATATAAATTATATATATATAAAAACAGTATTTGTCATTATGAATGTACTGTTTACCTTTTATGTTTGTTTACATACAGTGTGGCGCAAAATTAATGCCATAATATGAATGGCCTACCATTTTGTTTAGAAATTAAAAATAAATGCGATCAACGATTTTTTGACAATTGCTGCCACAAAAAATCGATAAATTGGCATTAGTGAAGTGAGTAGTCTCAATTACAAACTAACGTCTTGTTCGCATGCATTCTAAGCGACGAACAGCTGATTACAGTTTAATTACAAACTAACGTCTTGTTCGCATGCATTCTAAGCGACGAACAGCTGATTACAGTTTATCGCTTAGAATGCACCGTGACTTAGACCGTATATTATTCACACTTAGGCTAATATTTCACCAAGATACACTGAGACAACATTTAAAACTCTTACATTATGTTTAATCTATGTTTACATTATTCGTCACTGGATGTGAACAGTATATGCCGATTAGAGAGGATTAATCTTCAACTTTTGAAAAAGTTGAAATAAACAATTTTCGACCAGTTGACAAAATAATTCTCTGAACCTAATATGATCTCGATTTGTTGCTCTATTGTGACTGAAACAATCACGGTTGAGTAAGGACGTGTTTACATTAGACAAAATCACACTCGAATCACAGAATTTGTTTCGTATCAAAAAGGATTATCACAAGCGACGGTAAATTCAAAAAATAATTTCGTTAAGCGCAGAAAAAAACAAATTTCAAATAGTTGTCATTGGCACACATCCAAAATATGTCACATTATGACTGACTATCAACATATACGCATGATCCATTCTTTTTTATATTAGGTTACTCATGCACTGTCGTATATCGACGAATAGCAAAGTGAACCAAAGCAATTGTCGCACAAAACAGCCGAATTACGTTAGGTCATGAATACCCTCGTCGTTGTTTTTGATTCACGCACGCAGTCTGACAGAACGCCTCCGGTTGTTATGATAATCTAAACGACACATGGCCATGCGTGATGGTGTGTGTGTGTGTAAGATTGATTTTGTGTAAGTGTGTGTGCGTGTTCTGCCTGTGGAAAGAAAAGAATGCGCGTGCGAGCTGAATTATTTCGGTGTAGTGCGTTTAGTTGATCGATGTTGGTCGGTCTGGTTTTTTTTGCTCGCTCTTGTATTCAAATAATTTTGCGTGTGTTTTTTGTCTCCGCAAAAAGTATTTATTTTAAAATACGATAAAAGAAATATTTAAATTGCGTAAATATCCATAGAAGCGGTGTGCGTGTGTGTGTTATATCCAAAAAGTATATATCCATAAATAAGGAAAAGGTTGGTTATATCCAAAAAGAATAAAAGGCAGATCTAAATTTACGTTTTTTTGTGCACAAATTAAAGGTACATACATATCACATTATCACATAAAATAATACACATGGAGTTTTCCGATAATACAACAAATACCACCTGTTGTACAACAACATCATCAAGCTGTCGTAATAGAGAATTTATGAGCAAACAACAGACGTCGAAGAGTGTTAGGAATAACAAACAATTAGAAATGAGTGCTGCTGATGGCAAAGAGGTAACCGGTCTTACTCATGAGTGTGGGGTATTTGGAGCTATTGCGTGTGGTGACTGGCCTACCCAAATTGATATCGCACACGTGATATGCTTGGGTTTAGTGGCCTTGCAACATCGTGGTCAAGAGTCAGCTGGCATAGTGACCGGTGATGGAAAGTGCTCCAAGCAATTCAACATGCACAAGGGTATGGGCATGATCAGCCAACTATTCAACGATGATTCCATGAAGAAACTCAAAGGCAATCTGGGCATTGGTCATACGCGCTACTCCACTTCCGGTGCTTCCGAGGTGGTCAACTGTCAACCGTTTGTGGTGCATACCACGCATGGTGCGATTGCTTTGGCTCATAACGGTGAATTGGTGAATAGCGAATCGCTGCGCCGTGAGGTTTTGGGTCGTGGTGTAGGACTGTCGACCTACAGTGACAGTGAATTGATTGCCCAAAGTCTGTGCTGCTGTCCGGAGGGAGTATCAGAACTGGATGGACCCGATTGGCCTGCTCGTATACGTCATTTCATGCAATTGGCCCATCTTTCTTATTCGTTGGTCATAATGTACAAGGACAAAATTTATGCAGTTCGTGATGTTTATGGTAATCGGCCACTGTGCTTGGGTAAAATTTTACCCCTCAATGCAAGCAGTAATGATGTTGATGCTGAAGGTTGGGTGGTATCCAGCGAATCATGTGGTTTTCTCTCCATCGGCGCTCGTTATGTCCGCGAAGTACAGCCTGGCGAGATCGTCGAAATTACCCGCGCTGGTTTTCGTACAGTCGACATTGTTGAAAGGCCCGATTACAAGAAAATGGCCTTTTGTATATTCGAATATGTTTACTTTGCCCGTGGTGATTCAATATTCGAGGGCCAGATGGTGTATTCAGTACGCATGCAATGTGGCCGCCAATTGGCCCGTGAAGCACCCATTCAGGCAGACATTGTCAGTTCGGTTCCCGAATCGGGTACAGCTGCTGCTCATGGTTATGCTAAAGAGTCGGGTCTGGAATTTGCGGAAGTTTTGTGTAAAAATCGTTATATAGGACGGACATTCATCCAACCATCCACACGTTTACGACAATTGGGAGTGGCCAAGAAATTTGGTGCTCTTTCGGAAAATGTTGCTGGCAAACGATTGGTACTCATCGACGATTCTATAGTACGCGGTAATACCATCGGTCCGATTATAAAACTGTTACGAGATGCTGGGGCGGTAGAAGTACATGTACGTGTGGCCAGTCCGCCCTTACAGTATCCCTGCTACATGGGCATTAATATACCAACACACGGCGAGTTGATTGCCAACCAATTGAATAATGAACAACTGGCACGTCATGTGGGAGCTGATAGTTTGGAATATTTATCAGTGGAGGGTCTGCGAAAAGCGGTTAATTTGAATCGACAAGATGCGAATGCCAGTGGTAATGCTGGCCATTGTACTGCTTGTTTGACGGGTGAATATCCCGGTGGTTTACCAGATGAGTTGAGTTGGTAGAAAGCAATGCGGCATATGTATAATGACATAATTATTTTATCTATGTACATATATCTTTAAAATGAAAGTATGCAAAGGGATTTTTCGAATCGACTTGAAGATTTAATATTCTCCAAATGCTATTATGATTACAAAATTGTAAGCCTCAATGTGATTCGGAATGTGATCAAAATCTCTTCAATAATGATTTCCCAATATCTGACCGCTGCTAATTTGTCCGATATTAGTAAATACAGAATACATTTGTTAAATCTAAGAATGAAGACAAAATACACATTTAAAACTATAAATGTCAGTCTGTAGAAATAAGGCGATGACCCCCCATCAATGACGATGATTAAACATTTTCACAGTTTATGGCAAGATACCAGTAGATAATCCCCGAATTGAAATCACCGTTTTTGAGGTGAATTTATGTTTTTCTTATTCCTTAGTTTTAGTATTTGATTTGAATTTTTGTGATTAATGTGAAAAAATACGATTTCAGAAAGATCAAAATAGGACCGTTAGATGCATTTAGGATTTTTCGAAATCCATATTGAAAAAAAGACAGCGTGGCAATTTAGGGTCATAAAAAATGAGGTTTGTTTTCGGTTTTATTAATCGCGGCTAAGGTGGAAAAATATTCGTTTACGCACTAGAATCTCGAATTATTAATTTTATAAATGTTTATAATGAAAACCACCAAATTTAAATCAATCAAGTGTACATCGTTTTTCTTGAATATACAATAAAACGGATAATTAAATGCTTAAACCAGAAAATATAAAGTTTTGACAATTTTAGACCACAAATTTACGGCACGCATTAACATTAGGTAGAGTCCTGGTAGTCAACTAATTGGTTTCATTTGAATCCAAACAAACTGTTTCTGGCTTTTGCTGTTTTGCTGTTATTACAAAACAACAAATATTCTTTCTTTTGCATAACTTAAAAAAAATCATTTATTTCTTCCATAACTGTACGTCATTGAGAATCCTTTATCACACACATAATATTATAATTTATCTCTAAACATGAATGCATTTCCAAATGTACAAAAAGGAAACAAAACAAAAATATATACCTCAAAACAGAAAATGCCTTTGTTGCCATAACTCAAAATGAAAAAAAAATACAATTTAATTTAAAAACTACATCTATCTACGCTCATTTTATTATACACGCAAACTTTTTATTAAATAAGAAGTTTAATTTCAAATTATATATGTACATATATATTTTTGTTTTCTCAAAATGTTATTCAATTTATTCATATATGTACACTTATAATTAAAACTCATATGCACACTTTCTAATTTGTAAACATTAATATATTTGGTTAACATCATATAATTAACGAATTATTTTAATTTTAAATGATTAAATAATATTATTTTGGTTATAAATAAACGATACAGTGTATGTATCTACATATATATTTTCTCAAGTTGTGAGTTGTATTTTCGTATCTCCCTTGAATTGGCTTATTTTCTTCTTACAATATTACACATGAAAAACATACACTGTTTAAACTTAGTATTTTGGTAGTTGGTTTTAGATTTCCAATAAAGAAAACAACAAATGAAAACCATTAAAATATAAACTCTTTTTATTTGACAAGGTAAAATTGTCTATGTGATATTTACATTTTGCTAAATAATGTGAACAGGCCGAGGACAAATTGGGGCAATGCCTCAAATTATACCAAAGACGTCCCCAGTTGTTTATTGACACATTAGTTCGGCTAAACACTCTAGGTGTCAGTAATTGGCATGACAGCATTTGAAAGGTTTTCAAAGCAAATAATGTTTTTTTTTTTAAACAAATACTGTTTATATGCCCTCTTGGAAATGTTCAGCAAACGACTTGGGACGTCTGCTCTCTGTATGGTCTTTGATTCTACTATGCAACTGTCATTTTGTCCAAGTGATGATTATAATATTTCCTAGTGCATTTTGGTGTCCTTAACTCAAAAAAAATAAATATTTAAAACGTTTTAATTTTAAAAACACATTTATGGATAATTTTTGTTTTCAAATTTTCTTAGAAATTGCCATTTTTGTCGGATCTATCTTTATTATTTTGAGTATAATTTTGGAATAAGATGTCCGATCAAACGATACAATAAACCAAATTAAAGATAATGGGCTACAAATGTTGTGAATTTTAAAAAATGGTTAAAGAACAGACAGCAAAAAATTTATAAATTTGAAAAAATCTAAATACAATTTTGTTTTAAAAATGCTGATTTGAGGAATGCACACGAACAAAATCTTTAGTAAATTTTATATTAAACAAATTAATGGTTAAAAAACTTGCCGTCTGTTTGTTAACCATTATTTTTTGTATAAATTTAAAAAAAAAAAAATCTAAATACAATTTTTTTTTAAATTTTATTTTCTTGATTTCCAGACAATTTTTGTATGTTTTTTATGATAAACCATTAAAGATCATTATTGCGAGTCACTTGAGCGATACATAGTTGCGTAATAGTAACCTTGAACTGTCGTGTGCTGTCTTTTTTAACAACACATTATCGCACAATTGTTGGAGATGATGACCAGTGACGTTTATACACACCATTGGTAGACGTCTCTCGTCGTTGGTGAGAGGCACAGTGTTGCCCTTTTGGAAGTGCTACCTCGTATTCTGAAACATAAAGGACTTTTAAATTACCCCAATTATGAATATCTGAATGGAGTTTTTTTTCCTTCGGATTGATTTGTTCTTGAGAACAAATTCATCCTATTCTTATCTCCCGGGAATCCAGTTGTAAAGCAAGTTAAATGTAGTTTACCTTTCGTATACTCGCGGAAGAACTTGATGCTGTGGAAGAAGACCACAATAAATACCAAATCGATAGGAATTTTAATTGTCGTTTATAAGAAAATATTTAAAATATTATACAATTTGAAAAATATTTTGTATATTATTTCTCAAACTAAATTATTGATCCGAACATCTCAGAGACGTTTATACTACATTTAAATTAAATCTGGAAATTGTTCAACTTTAGTGGTCATTGAATCAAAAACTACTTGTCATATCTTCGTAAATCATTTTGTTTTTAATAAAACACTTCTGTTGTGTTTATCAATATTCGGTGATCCGCCAGGCAACACTGTGCGACGTACATACAAAATAACTTGTAAAAACCCCTCTGTAATTGTAGCATCCACAATATCGATGATCTATAAATAACTTTCAAAACTTCGACACAAGTTTGTATGTTGGTATTATCGTACAATTGAGGTATTCATGAAATGTCCAAACGTATATTTACATTTGGATCATGGCTATATATTTTGCAGCAACAAATTGAGACAAAGAGATCTTGGGATGAGACTAGAAAAACATTATAGCCATCGAGCTACTTAATCCACTACTGTTTTCAAATAGTAGCGATTGTTAGAAATTCACTCTTTGGGAATCAATTACCAAACAATCTCTATTTCTAGCATTATGATTTGATTAAATGTCTTCAACCGGTTGACTGTTGATACGTATCTGTATCTGATTTTGTTCATGATGTTGATTGTTGTCACGACACCACTGTGGATCGGTTCACAATGTACACGCTGTCCCGCAGTATCGGCGATTGTAAGTGACAGCGTTTGTAGAGTTGTAGAAATTCCAAATGTTTTGTAAAATATCTTGGAAAAAAGAAACAACCAAAAGAAATTCGTTGTTCAATACAAAACGTTGACCACTTCCAAGAATTCTGAGCGTCGTTTTTGTAAAATAATAAAAAAAAACATTAAAAAACCCAAAAATAAATTTTTATGATCCTTTGCTACCTGCTTAATATCCGTTAAGCCTTTTTAAAGAGAAGACAGCTCTTTGCTAGTTTCAAATATGACAGCGTCCTGCTGTGGCGTACGGAAAATTCCATAATTTTGTTAGGGAAATTTTGTCATTATAAAAAAATGCTCACAAACCCACAAGCAGTAACCAGTATCTTGTTGACTTCTAACATGTATGAACGTATGTTTGTCCATGTGTATTCGGCCTTCTATTGATATATGACCTGGTCACTGTGCGTTAGTGATTAAATATCGTAGACATAATACTTATTACATACATACATATGTGCATATGTATGTATGAACGGTAAAACAAATACATAACAACAATATTTAGTCACTAACTGAAATTGGGTTTGTTTAATAATGATTTGCAAAAATATTCATATCTGAACATAATACGTCTGGAAATGTTGTTTTGGTTATATGTACTTATGTCCAATGTGTTTGTATAAATAGACCGCAAGAGTTGTTTAACGTTTTCTTAATCTATTTTATTGACGGAATCGTGGCACATTTATAATCTTTTTTTTTTTGGTTGTGTCTGGCAACAACACGTTTTCAAACACGTTTGATGGCAATCACGCGATTGTAAAATCACATGCGTTATGAAAATCACCGAAATTATTTAAGTAGTTGTTTTTAAAAATGTATTACGAACAGCTACAAATATTACACGGATATTCTGGACATTCTTTATCCAACCAAATTGTGCAGATAACAAACTCATCGCCCCCCGGTGTTAACAGCACAGCCGGCAGACCACCGACACATGCCGCCTTATTATTGTTATGATACGGACTTCGGATAGCCTGGGTAATTGGCATTATATGTCACTATCTACCATGGTACTGGGTTTTGGCGGCGCAATATGTTGAAAAATTATTCAATACATATTTTCATTAAACTTGTTGTATACAAGAGAGAGACAGAATTTTGAAAAAGTCGCACAAAAAGGCATTTTTTCAACAACATTTCTTTAACAAAACCACAGCTAAAAAAAATTAACAATTCAAACAATATAAAAAAAAACATTTATGGTTAAACCATCTTTTTATATACACCCGCTTTTATAAACTAATATAAAAACCCGAGTTCGAACCCGGATAAGACCATCAAACATTTTTTAGCGGCTTTTTCCACCTCATAAATGTTGGCGACTTTACGAGTAAGAGATCAATCTGTAAGCCATGTAAAACTTTTCTAGAAAAGCATTAACCGTTCGGAGCCGCCTTTAAACAGAGTAGGTACAGGTCAGTGAGTATACAAATAATTTCGTACACAGCTCACTGATTCGAGGGATGTTTCCCCTTCATGGAATGTTAAGGGAAATAAGTAATCGGTCTTATGAAATTTAATGGAATTTCACACAGGCCTAGCTGAAGTGTGTTCGAACTTAAGTCTGGAAGATGGATCTAGTCGGTATAACCAGAAGTGATCTGTATGGGTCCAACGCAAGAAACTCGGTACTCGGAACAATATAAATTTGTATTTATTGTCCGATACGCCTACTTTTTTGCTCGAATAAGGAGGTAATTAAGGCTTATCAAAATGTGTTGTCTCTCGTAGAACGTGAGATTTACGCATTCAGGTTATGGCTTATAACTGAAGAATTTAAAGTCCGATTTCAGTCATGAAAAGATGGTTAGTTTGGTAACAGAATTATTTGACATGAAATTAATTCTTTAATATCAACAAAATCGGACAAGTCGATTTCGTGTTATAACCAATTATGCCTAAAAAAATTAAACTAAAAACTCACTCACTAACGGAAGTGAAATAAAACGCAGCGTAGATGGGATGGACCCGCCTAAATTGCCAATTTCATTTTTAAAATAAGAATACGTTGAAGACAGTTTCAGTTATCATTTAAATTAAAGTGATAAATTTGATGATGTATGCATGAAGAAGCGCCTATGTCATAGATTTATGAAATCAATATTCAAATCCCCAAAACAATTGAAAAAATTAGTAGAAAACAGTATATTTGTTGAATTAGAATATCACGCAATGGATCAGGGTATACAAATATTTCGCGATTCGTTACTGTTTGTTCTTTTTTCTTGAAACATTTGCCTGAAGAATACCAGGAATTTGAAACATTATTTTTGTAACTTACATACAGCCTATTCTTGGTCGTGCCACACGTAAGAAATTTGCGTGAAAGCTCCTGATAATGTAATGTCTTCCTCCACGTGGTCTTTCCGCTGGAGTCTCGCCGTTTTCGTGTGTTGGACCCATATATTTCGCGAAGGAAGGAACCAAATACGTCCAGCACCATTTCATATGCTTTCGAAAGTAGTCATGTTATAACACAGAAAGTTGGGATGAGAGTGACTGATTTCGTCGAGGGGGCTCTGTTATTCAATTGAATTACATCTCAATATATCTTTTCGACAATGTCAACGGCGTCAGCGAGTTGGATGTTAATGAAATTGTATTGTTGTGGTAAATGATTCCGATATATCGCATTCTATTTTTATGGTTTCCAACACTTTTTCTTGGAGTATTAATAATAGATGAACATATTCGTTTGCTTAAATGTATATGGACTGCTCAATGGTTTTAACGTAATGTGAATATATGTTCTATTCGAATTCACACTGATAGGATTGCACCCTTTCATCACGTTTTGCCTCCATTCGTTAATCTTGATAACATATCTTTGTCAATTGCATAGTAATAACAACAATGTCGTGTTTCTAATACTATTGTAATTATAATCATAATATAGTTTCATCGTTTACAACTACAGCTATTACAGCATATTTTCGTAATCTTTAATTTCCAATTCTTTCTCCAGCACTTGACTGGCCAAATTATCAACTGTGTCCTGCATACGCTGCCTTAAAGAGGGATTCTGTATCGAAGAAATCTCTTTAGCCTTCTGCGAGTGTTGGGCTTTAACATCATCCAATTGTCGCCGTAATTCCGAAATTTTCGATTGTATTTGTTCCACACGCATTTGGGGGACAGCATCATTTGATGAATCATCATCGGATAAGGTACGTTTACGATCATCAAAGTAACTGGAAGCTGCCAAGTTGGAATTCGAACCACCGAATTTGGAGTTGTCATCATCTCCATGCTTGGGGCTGCCAAATAAGGATTTACTGTAATCGTTCAAGTCGTCCTTAGAGGTGTTGAGGCCACTAGTTTTGGCACTCATATTGGTGTTGTTGCCACCGCCCACGGAGAAATAGGACATGCGTGAATCCTCAGCCGACAAACGTGATGTCTCATCCAAATCTTGCAAGCGGCTGTTATTACGGCGTCTGATATCCTCTTCATCGTCGGATGAGGAGACCTCCTCACCGAAAATATCATGTTCTCCCACACCGCCAAGTGGCACTGAACCCGACGGTCTGTCGTCATCATCACCATCCGATTCGACATTAATATCCTTTTGTGACGATGAATCATTATGGCCCTTATCGCCCTCATTCATTGTATCATCCATGAAATCTTCTTCGCCTTCCATGCTGTCCTTCAAATGAGAATCGGACGACTTGGAAAGATCTTCATTGATAATTTCAAAGTCGACTTTAACAGCATCGTTATCAATGCGCAAAAGGCGCTTAACTTCTTTTTCTATTTCCGGAGCTTCGACATTTTTCTTCTTTAAAGTTTTCCGGAAACGACGTTTACGAACATTCTTACAAGGAGGTGTAATGCCATGTGCCCACAAGAATTTCTTGTCCACCTTATTGGGGTCCTTTTTCTTTCCCTTATTGGGTGACTCTTCTTTGTCCAAATCATGCGGTTCCTCTCTGCAGATCATCTGAAATGAAATCGTTAAATGGTAATATAGTGTAATAGAAATGAATGTCGCTCTTACAATTTGACAAATGTCGGCCGATTTGTAGAAACTTTTATTGTCAATGGTCTTCAAGCATTCCATAACAGTTGGCAAATCTACGACTTTTGCATGCAAAAGCCAGTGATCAAATCTAACTTCGCCATAACGCAAATCTGTGTCCAATTTGATGGACATGCGATCTTTTAGATTGGAAGACGCCGATTGCAGGAGCTCCCTTAAAATTTGGGCCGGTTCCTCGGGCAATCGTAGTATGAACTGGTTCTCTAATTCAACGCCGTCATCACGAGGCTTCTGTTCTTGTTTGCTTTTTTCAACCTTCTTTTCAATCATTTTTAATTTAATGTTTTTTTTGTAAATTATTTTAATTTCTCGAATTTGTTTTCGTGTAATTTGTGTTTATTTTGTTGTGGGGAACAGTGTTGTAAAGCGGTTTTTTTTCCCATCAGAGTTGCCACATTTCAGAAACTGATGTCTTGAAAACAGTTTGAGAAACTCTGATATCTTTAATACAGTTTGAGGCGCAAACTTTTGTTTAAAACAGTTTGAGACTCAAATAGAACAGTTAAACCAACTGGCATAACTATAACAATTAGTGAAAAGTTAAAAGTGAAAAAGTTGGTAATGGTGTAATTGACAGCTACAGCCGACTACTTTTTTCCGTTAATGTTTATTTTATATGTCAATGACGTGGCAGATTTCCTTTCGCCTATGCCGAAGATAGCCATTGAAAGCTGTTTTTTTGCCCACATGTTTGATAAACAACATTGTTTGACGCGTAGTTCTGATTCGTCCCACATACTCTCAAACATCCAACAGCAACGAAACGGACGAACCTGGCAAGTAAAGTTCATTCTTTACTTTGCAGATTCTTACTAATGATATACTTTTTCGGCGCAACTATCGATACTACTTAAAAACAATCGATAGTGACATCAAAGAAATAATATCGATGTGCTATCGATAGTTTTCCAGCTCTATTAAGTCATCTCATCCCCGATATTTTTTCACGTTGGAAATGAAATGAGGAGGAATTATTAATTAAAAAAAATAAGTTAAATTGAAACACTTATCGTAAATTATTAAATAGCGGAAAAGCGCAATAAACCATGGCATTTCCCAAGAGCGGCTTATGCGTATTTATGCTGGTGGCCCTAAGTGCCGTCAATGGTCTTTATGAGGACCAAATAAAAAAATTTGATTGGTAAGTAGAGCAAGGAGGCCAGGGAGCAAAGGTTCTGGGAACTCACACTATCTTCCCTGTTTAGGAGGACTACACAAATTGGTGGCTTAAGTCAAGCCTTTTTAGAATTAAATGGATTTCAACCGCGTTTGCTGGTCAGTACCGAAGAAAATGTGATTGCTTCGCTGTGCCCCAAAACCGGCGATGTGATTTGGCGTCAGATATTCGAGACTGGGCCAAGGGGCAGCATTAAACTGATGCAGTTGTCGACAGCGGCCGCTGGCGCCGATACAACTGCTGCCGCTCGCCCGGGTTCAACGCATGGCTTTGATTTGTTAACCATTCAGGGGCATGCTCCCGCCCTGGTTCGAGGTTGGAATGCCAATACCGGTAATTTGGAATGGGAATGGTCGCTGATGCCCATTCAGACCGATAAGGCCTTATCGTCAATGTGGTTCTACCGCAATGCCATGGTGTATCATATCCTGCCAGTCTGGCAATCACATCTGGAAGTGACACCCTACTTTGCAACATCAGGCCAGGCTACTGGCAATACGGCAAAGATAACAGCACCATGGATTTCCGAAGAAAAATGTATATTGGCTGGCACTTTCTTTACTTGTGTCGAGGGGAGTCAGTTGATAAGCTTGGATCTGACCGCCAATCATCCACAAGTTATTAGTAAGGCTTTGGGAGAAGCTCCCACACAGCCAATAAAATCTATGGAGGTAAGTCATACTTTGATTAACAACATGAATTCGGGGAGAAACTTTGCTTTGCAGTACAGCAGACACTACCCATCTCAGCAGATTCTATAAAACGTCAATTAACAAGAACAGGTTATATTTTCGCTAGAATATGATATTTTGTGTTTCCTCGGTAACATTTAATAGATACTGTCACTCATTCTGGAAAATATGCTATTTTTCTCTACTTATCTTTGATACTTTGTGCACTTTGAAAAGCTATTACGCTTTCGCAAGTTTGAGCGTCATTTTCTCTATTTTATAGAGTGTTACTTTAGTTCGTTGTGAGTTACATATTTGGCAGGTGTCCCAGATGCAGTGTCCTAAAGAAGCAGAGATATTAATGCATATTTTATTTAACAGAGAATTGCTTTAGTTCGTTAAGAGGTGCATCAGCCTTAAATTCCTTTTTTATTTCCATGCTGACAGTATTATCTACGTGTTTACTGCCGGTCTCAACTATGTCTCAGTTGCACACATACTTTTTGTGTACTTGTCACCATCTGTACGATTTTTGTTATTCTTCCAAGTTGGTATTCTTAGGTTTCAATCAATATGCATACGCCTTATTAGCTTTTCTCGCTCGGCCTTACACGGTTCTGATGGTCTGTGGTATAGAAAATCCGCACCAAACAGTCAGTCTCTGAGGATGCACTGGCTTTCCGGCGATATGGCTGCTAAGGCTAAGGCTCAAACTGAGTGTGAAATGTTGAGATGTTCAGATCGATGGTAAGCCGGTGTTTCAGGACCGAGTCGCATAGTCTCAGACAGAAAAGAAATTTGCATTATATCCCAATGTTGTTCAAGTGTAAAGTGATTCAATTCCGTGTCCTTCATAGGAAAATACAATTTTTAATTCCCGGCATCGCTACAACAAAGATTGTTATCTTTATAATCCATCTTAGCGATGTTTGATTGGTCATACCCATTTTGGTACAGTAGAGTATCCTCAAGTTTTACATAGATTTGATGGTTGCGGTATTGCTGTTGTTAAGTCAGGCTGTGGTATGGTTCGTCATATCTTCATCTGGATATTTTGCCTCTAATAAGTATGCTTCCAAATCTTCGCCATACTTAACGTAGGTTAGGAAGGTTGTGCTACCCGCAAACTTCCTTAGCAGCCCGCAATATCGCTAGAATTTCTGCCTGAAACTACGGCCGTGTAGATCCATTTCACTACCGTTGACCAAAGTCCCCTGTTCTTTCCTATGGTAGGCATTTTCTCTACTCGAATTTATGCCACTAGGTGGGTATTTGACTTGGCGCTGTAAGCATTTTCTCTACTCAAATTTATGCCACTAGGTGGGTATTTTACTTGGCGCTGCATTCGTCGAATTTTTCTGGCATTTTTTTTAATTTTTATATTCTTGCTTCGGTGTGGATGATTCACCTCCCTACTCAATTTTCGTTATCGCTTCAACATAGCGTGTCGCCTTTAGAGTCCTTCCTCATCGACTATTTAATGGGTTAACTGGTTTTTGTAGCTCACCCAACAGTGTATTTTGAATATATTTGATTCCTATATTGAGATACAGTTTTAATTTAAACATTTTCATTTCCAGGATGTGAATGGTGTGGTTATCGTCGATGGCAAATTAGTGGCTGTTAAGGATGATATTCAAACCTGCGATTCCTTGCGCGCCGATAGTTTTACACGTGGACGTTTCAACAATCAAAATGTTATTGTAACAGCTACCGTTAAGGATAAGGTATGTTTTATACTTTACACTTGCCTATACTAAACATGAATTAACTCACTGAAACTCCTTTCTGCAGATCCTAACTATTGATGGCTACAGCTCCGACAGTTGCCACAAAATATCTGAACTTTCCAATTCCCTACCATATCCGGACCATTATGGTGCTCCCCTTATTAAATCATTCGACTGCAAAGTGAATCGAAACAGTGATGGCAAAGGATGCTTATTTATTTCCGACACCCTAGACGATAGTATCCTGGCAATACAGCAGTCGAAAGTCCGTTGGACACGCTCAGAAGCGTTGACCAATGTCATAGCTACCGAATTTATTGATTTGCCATTGGCCGATAGTGAGGGTGCCTTGGAAAATGAAATGAAAGGAAAGACGGGTAAGTTTAAATAGTGGATTGATAAGGTGGGATCGATGAGTGTAAGGGGGGGAAATACATGGTTGTGGATGTGGTTTTAAGCTTTAAGATCTAAATATCATTTGGTGCTTTAGGGAAAGACTTTTGGTTATAGTTCTATGTTCTAATTTCTGGATTTTCATGTTAGTCTCAAAAGACATAATTCAAACGTATTTATCATTTTAAAAAATACCATCACAAAAAAAACAACTAAACACATTTTAACATAAATATTTCGGCTTTTTAAATTCTAATCCAATATTTATGTAAACATTTTGAAACAAAAGGTGATGATCCAAGTTTGGAGAGTAAGTACACATGGTTTTTCTTTGGTAATGCTTCTTATTATTTTTTTTTAAATAAATTTGCTTGTATAGATTTTGTATACTTTTTTTTTAATTATGATTTTTACGATTGATTTTTTTTTTATTTGGTATGACATTTATTTATTTCCTTTTTTTTAATTTGTTGTGTTACATGGTCTTAATCCTCCTCAAGTTGTCCTCAGCACAGTTTTAAATATTTTTTTTATTTTCTTTAAGTATACTTTTTTTTTGTAAATATTACTGTACTACTAAGTAGTTCTTCAAGTTGTTAATGTCTAGGTAAATTCCGGAGTTTCAATCTTTCAAAGACAAGTGCCGGGTTTTCTATTGTTGAAAATAACTCATAACAATTTTTAGCGGCTGTTTTCCACCTCATAAATACTGGCGACTTTACGAGTAAGAGAGTAATCTCCAAGCCATGTCAAACTTCTCTAGAAAAGCATTAGCCGTTCTGAGTCGTCTTTAATCAGTTGGTCCCGGTCAGTGAGTATACACATTTATATTGCGCACAGCTCATTGATTCAAGAGAAGTTCCCCGTATGTTCCTTCATGGAATGTTAAGGGGAATAAGTAGCCCAAAGTAGAATATCCTTCTTCTTTTTCTTTGGTACTAACTACTCTTAATGAATCATACTCCAAATTGGCAATTCTATATAATGTCCTGGCTGAGGAGCTCGTATCATCGCCCATTCGTCTGTCGGTTCATGTTCACATACTAGGCAAAATTTGCCCAGTCATTATTCTATTTGTGTGACCTCGTATTGACCACGAACGTCTTTCAATCGTGACTGGTTTTAAATTTAAATTCTCAGTGTGACATTACCATGAATAGCAACGACGCCAGGTAACATCAGTACTTTATGTGTCGAGGACCATTCAGCAACTGGATAAAGTATTTTCTAGTTAAAGGTTCCATCGTTCAAGATACATATCAACTTCGTCAGCATTTAGGCGCAATTCTTCCATTCAAGTTTTATCTAAAAATATAGTCGTTCGGCATTTAGGGAAATTTCTTCGTTTCGTCTTTTGCATTTTACTGTGGTTTCTCCAGAGTTACCGTTTTACGGTACATTTTAGCCCACTACTTCAATGGTTGTTAAATGTAACTATATATAGATGTGACATCTGATTTAAAATAAGGGAGATAAGGGGTGACCAAGATACCTATTGGATTTTGCTTAGTTAAGACAGTTGTCATTCGACATCACCACACATGTGATTTTGAGCTCACGAAATCAAACCTTACTTTGGTTTCTAAATCTGAATGTTTTATAAATTTGCCCAACACGTACTCTTTATGGGAAACTATTTTACTATTTTATTCTTACATTGGCGAGATTAATGAATCTTCTCAATAATGTAAAGATTCTGCGGAAAGCTTAAATTGTTTAGAAATCAGCTAGATCAAGTTCTACGGCACTTTCTGTCACGTGCATCAATAACGTCTTGATTTTAAATTTATGATTATTGAACGGCACTAGCGCTCACCTAATACGTATGCACGCATTTCCCTTAACATTCTCCTAATTGTTAGACTCTGAACTTCTCTCAAATCAGAAAGTTGTACACGATATAATTTTTATAAACCTGAATTTGTGCTTCTTGTTTGATAGTCGGCCGGCATTTTCATTTATGGGGTTTTATATCATCATGATTATCTAGAGAAGCAGATGTGATATAATGGGAAATTGTGATTGATTCTGGTGAAATGACCTAAAATACACGCAAAACTTCAGTATCCAAAATTTACAATTTTATAGGAGAATTCCAAATTGATGCAACAGCAATATTCTTTAGATTTGACTACAGTGATGCCCATGGCCTATACTCTGGATGCTAATTTGTTTTAATAAAACAAAAAACACAGCACTACACAAACAATGTCGTCTACACATTGTTGAAGCAACAACACTTTCATATGAAGGTCTCCAATTAACACAAACTGAATATTGATACCTAGTCTAGCTAGTGTCTTATCAAATTATTATTATAGATAAAAAAATGCAAAAGATTAACCCCCATATTCATAAAAATTTAAAAACTTTTGTTAAGAAAAATGTGTGAAATTTTTTTTTTGTATTTTCACACAATTTTCTTACCAAATGTTTTTTAAATTTTTATGAATACGTGGATAAGATTGAGAATGGAAAATAAATACTTCAATTCATTTTCTAATAAAACCATGATGAATATGGAGTTGATTAATTATCATTTTTTTTTGTTAAAAGTGTTTATTTTTTGTATTTCACGATATTATTTCTTACTTTTTGGTTGAGCTTTGATGTATTTTTTTTTTTATTTTTTTTATACATAAATAGATGTACGTATTTGTAATTTGTCTGCATAAGTATTTTTAAGTTATTCTTAAAACTAGCTAAATAATATTTAACAACTTTTTTAATTTTCCACCAGCTGACATTGCCAGTGCCTTTATACATCGCATCGCTTCACAAGTTCTACATTTCAAAAATATTCTGTTACATGTGATCGGTTTGGGTGCCAAGCCCTCGGATACACAGAAGGCAGGTTTGGTAAGAGATTCGTTCGGTTTGCACAAAATGCTGGTTGTCCTGACCAAGAGTGGCAAAGTCTTCGGCCTCGACAACATCAGTGGCAAACAACACTGGCAGCTTTATTTGCACAATGTCGAAGAATTTGCGAATGGCGAACAAATGCGTCTGTTGATACAGAGAACAAGCAAACATTTCCCCCTACAAGCTTTGTGCATGGTGGTGGCCAAAGACAAGACCAGCGGCAACGGTGTATTGTATCGTTTTAATCCGGTAACCGGTCAACCGGCTGAGGGTGGTATGTTGCAATTGAATCATCCAATTAAACAATTGTCCCTGCTGGCTGAAACAGAGACGGACTTTTTGAAGGGTATTTTGATTACGGATGCCAATGACAATGTCAGTGTCTATCCAGAACATGCGAAATCAAAGGTAAATAGACAAACACACATAAGTATTTGTGCTTTTATTAAAAACAAGATTTTGTTTTATCTTCTTCTTAGGCTGATGGCTTATACATGTACACCGCCAATAAGGCTAAGGCTTCCTTGAACGGTTTCCTTGTTAAATATGAAGATAATGTAAGTCCCCAAAAAATAACCTCACTCCGAAATTTGTTTAACCTATATTACCTTAAAAACAATTTTAGCAATTATCCACACTGCCTTTGTGGAATGTTGATTTAAGTGGCCACAATGGAGATCATGAAATTATCACGATAGCTTCGAAGAATCCCATTGAAACCGTACATTCCCAAGGTCGTGTTATGCCTGACCGTTCAGTTTTGTACAAATACATTAATCCCAATTTGGTGGGTGTATTCACACAGGCTTCGGATAGTATACACAAATGTAAGTTGTACCCAAAATGGAGTGGGGGATCATTATTAATTTATTTGTTTTAATTTTATTTAGATCTGCTTAACGTTTATTTGGTCGATGTTGTTTCCGGGTCGGTGGTGTTCTCGATGATGCATCGTAAAGTACGTCCACCATTGCATGTGGTACATTCGGAAAATTGGTTGGCTTATGCTCATTATAATGACAAAGTTCGGCGTACAGAAATAAGTAAGTGGTTTAGAACTCAATGAATACAGTATGAATTATTACCGCGATGTAAAGCTATGGCATGGCGATGTAAAGCTATAGCTCTAGTTACAATTAGGGACATATACTGAAATACGACTTTATCCCAGCAAGAGGATAATCATAATCATGTACTAATATGGACCGAACGAAGAGGCAACTACATGGAATGACATCACCACATCGCATCTATAGATTGCGTAAGTCGATGCAAACTGGAATACCTGGAAGTTTCTGAATATCATTCAATGTGGCTGGCCAGCTACGTTCGAACGGATATTTTTACCGATGAATCCGATCATTATAAGTACAGAAACTTGTAGATAACATGGGATTAGTCAACAACAAAACTACTTGAATTAAGGAGAAAACTATCGAATGTATTCCGGCTGATTGCACTGGAATGACAAAACCAGCAAAGCAAAATTCATTCAGCAATGTCATCGGTGGAAACCATTCTCTAAATCCATCCATTTTTCGTGAAGCATAATGCTAAAAGTACTTACACAGGACATATGTGGAGTTTACACTCTATTCTATTCCGGGTCTTGTGATTTATGTACCTAATGGTGTTGCATTCCAGAGCCAGCCACATTTGAACGCACAAGATCCACACATTCTACTTCAGAATCCCAAATTTTGAAAGGAAGGCTACACTGAATGGCTTCGACGCCCTTTCCGACTTCATTTCGAAAATTTTAGAAGAATTTCGGTACAGCGAATTTGTAGTTTATGTGGATTTCAATGTCCATTATAGTGATTGGCTTTATTACGCTGAGATATTCGCCGCGCATAACAACCTGGCCCAATTAGTAAGTCAATCCACACACAATCCGTGTATTGGAGGGCAATAACCAAATATTCTTAAATTCACACCCTAAAAGTACGAGGTTAACGTTCTAGCAGCTATTGGTAGCTGCCATTTCAACATCCTATTCGTTCTCTGAAATTCTCTAATAACATTAATTTGTACAAGAGTCGGGTTCAATCCAGGTCATAGTAAGGGATTTCTAGAGAGCATATTCTACTAACAGCTTTGATAAATAATTAGTAAAATAATAATAATCATTACCGTGTGTACTAATCTTATTGTCATATTTAATCCTTCTAGCTACAATTGAATTATATGAAGGTAAAACCCAAGCCAATAGCACCGTATGGAGTTCATTGAGTGCTCCTCCAATGCCTTTGGTGGAACGTCAGTCCTATATTATACCCACCACAGTGACAACTATGCGAGAAACAATTACCGAAAGAGGCATCACAAGCAAGGATGTTTTAAGTATGACTTTTAATTTTCAAACTAGACGAAAACAATATATAATCTCGGTTGTTGATACTTTTCAGTTGGTACAGCCAGTGGTTCGATCGTTGAATTGCCCTGGGCTTTATTAGATCCACGCCGACCGATTACATCATCCTCAAATGGCCGTGACGAGGGAGCCATGCCTTATATGCCCGAATTACCACTACCCACCGAGAACATGATAAACTACAATCAAACAATACCAAGATTAAATTACATGTATACAGCGCCAAGTGGTTTGGAGAGTACATGTTTGGTAGTAGCTGCCGGATTAGGTGGGTGTCTTTGGAAACGCTTCATAAGCTGATGGCTAATCATTTTTATATGCTTTCAGATGTCTTTGTTACACGTATATCGCCCTCGAAGACGTACGATTTACTTAAGGAAGATTTTGACTACATTCTCATATCCATAGTTTTGGTGGTATTGACTTCAGGCTCTTTGGTGGCCAAACATTTAGCATCGCGCAAATCATTAAAACAGGCATGGAAATAGTTTTTTTTAAGACACAAACAAACAAAAACACAGCAACAACAAAATGACTTTTATAGCAGCATTAAATTAATTGAAATTTTTATATATCAAAGTTATATAGGAAAATTATTAAACAATTTATATAAGTAATATTTTTTTTTGCAACAAAAAACCTACATCTTTATTTGTTAAATGCATCATTATTATTCGTTTGCTTTATGTTTTGATTGATTGTGAACATCCCCAAACTATACATTTACCTTTTTGTTTAACTTAAGTTATCATCCCTATTACGGTGTGCATTTGAATATTTATTTGAATAATTCCTTCGGTTTCCCTTTCCCCCCTTTAGCTTCAAATTGAGTTGTTTTTGAACATTTCAAATGCTTTTGTTTTCAAATTGAATTGCGAATTTTTTTATTAGTTTTTTTTTTTCTTTGACATCTATTTCTTTTGTGTGGTATGTGAATAAAACCAGCAGTCATTAAAATAATATTAAAAATAATGTTTGTATAGATTAAAAATAAATTAAATATAATTACAAAAAATAAATAAAATAAAACAGGAGCGTGTGTAATACAAACATTTAAGGGATTTTAAGTATACTTCCTCAGATTGATGTTTTACTCGGCGGAAGCGTTTTCTGGCCTCAAACTCCTCATAGTAGTATCGCCTTTCAATTTATCTTTTCTTCTTGGAGAATAGACTTTGCTGATACCAGGTAATGATTGATGTTCATATGGCCAATCAGATAACGCATTCGCTTGTTGATAACAAATCCACATCTGAGCTGGTGATTGCTTTCATGGCAGCTGTATTAAATGTCTCAGTTTTTTGTTCTATTAACGTCGACAATGGAAATGACTATGGTATTTCCTGTCTGGCACAGTATTCTTTTCCGACATCCGTCCGTTGAATATAGGCTCATGGACTATAGACTGTACGTACATTCAAAGTACATATCCGCAAATAATGATCCTTGTAACGTTTGTGGTGGTCGTCAACATTGGTTCAATTTCATTATATTTATTTTAGCTTTTATTGTGTTGCTTTCCGGAACGAGTTGCATGCACATCTATAACCTCTTAAACGGAGAAATTTGTCCATCGCTCTCAATTTTGCCTCGGTCTATGTCGCCACGAGGATTATGAGACGCAATCGATAAGGAAAGCACTGTGATCTGTAAATTAATAAAATGAGTTCTTCTTTATTATTGTTCTTGTTTATTATAAGGTTGGTTACAACCTTTTAAAATGGGTTCTTCTTTATTGTTGTTCTTCTTTATTATACGGTTAGTTACAACCTTTTATTCCGAGTTCTCTTACTAAACTAAACTTAAAAACTACTTCACAAGTCGGCGAAGTAAATAGTGGAATCTGGAGACAAACACGTCGAGTATACTAAGGATTTAGGAGCAACTTTCGCTTCAATTCAATGTTGGCGGTGACTCCATGACTACTTTAAATGTATACCGTTTATATTGACATATAAACGAAAGAAAGAACAATCCGGTATACTTATTACTTTGGCCATATGTGTGCATACATACATTATGCATGTATGTACCTACAGTATCTTACTTTATTCTATACAAATTTTATGTAAATATAAATAAAATGCAAGAGATTCAAAATGAGTATTAAAGGCTAAAACTAAACTAAAATATTGTGGGACTAGAAGAAAGCCTGGCGGCCGTTTAATTGTGCGTCAAATTGTAATTGGGAAGACCAGTATGAGTTAGATGTGTGAGACAAAAACCAACAGCTGCATCCAAAGCTCTATAGAGCGGGCGTCTACAAATGTTAAAAGTCGGTAATAATCTCACCCTCCTCGTGACGTCTAATGGGATCACCTTTGATTAGAGCGGATATCATGCTACAGTAAACGAAACAAAATCGAAATTTAGAATATCAACATTTCATAGATGGAGAATATGTTCGACTTACAAATACAATGCTATGAAGAACATGACAAAATAGTAACCCAAATAAATCATGGTATTTCGCAAATGCACCTTTAGTAGACCCCTACTGTGAATGTCCACGGGATCGTAGACACCCAAACTATCGCGTGGCTGCTTGTATAGTTCATAGCCCAGCCAAGTGACCATGGGTAAATTTAGCACCAGCATAGTCCAATGGCCACCGAGCAGCAGAAGGACAACTAGAATCAGATGTGATCCAAATTTCGGAATAACCCAAAAATTCAAGCGGCTGCAGCATTCTTGAGCATTTAAATAATCGCATTCCAAGTCGGCCAGGGTCAAAACCTAATTAGAGTGATACGTTTATTTGATTAGCAAATTTTTAAAGTTTCAATTTAAAAAAAAAAGTATCAAAAGTATTTAGAATGAGATGAAAATAGGGTCCATCCACTAAACTCGTCCCAGATATGTAAAATCCTCATCCCCTCTAATTCCATCAACAATGATTTGGATTGTTTCCTTTTTTGGTGTTATCTCCTCTAAAATGAAATTTTGTGAAAAATTCTGTGGAAAACAGCTTACGTACGTAATAGATTAATAAAAATAATATAGCGCCGTAAACTATTAACGACAAAGCAAACGTAACTGTTTCCGGCAACATTTTATTTTATTGATTAACAAAAATTATCAAAACAACCCTTCCAGCTTCCTGTTCCTTTAATTAAAACGACCGTCGCTGCTGTTTGCATTAGAGGAGTCAAACTATCGATAGCACCAACAACAGTATCGATAGTAAATATCGACACTGTATACCAATCGATAGTATCGGTAAATCATAGGCAAATTTTCACACAATCTGTAAAACTCAGTTTCAAATAAAGCTGAGTTTAAACTCCAAATACCTTAATCAAAATAACCAACACTTATGGATGTTGATGTGGCAACACGGTCAGTTGTATCAAAAAACATATGTTTCAGGTGAAAAACAAAATTTTGAGGAAAAAATATAAATTGTTTAACAACATCCCCCAAGCAATTTATTGAACAAGTTCTGAGGAAAGTCTAGAGGCCTGGAGTTGACCAGCAGCACACGCTCTGCTTTTTGTCATAAAAAGACTGCAAAGTGAACTTTGCCGGTTTGAGTCTTCTTCGTCGTTCTTTGACTACTGTCACTACTGAAAAACTGTATTGACCAAATGCAGAGCCTTCCACGAGAAATTGGTATCAAAGTTTTCTATATTATTATCTCATATACGTCACCACAGACGTCGGCGCTTTCGATTAGGTTGGGACCTCATGATTGAAACTAAACCGAGACCCCGTTACCTATATAATATGGCTTTGGTAACCCTTGAAATTCTCCCGTCCCGCATTTGTTCTCTGTTTACAAAGTTTAGGGTAAGTAAGTAAGTAAGTAAATTTATTGAGACTTTCTTTCTTTTCGGTAACATAAACAATGTACATAGCGAAAGTTTAACATTCAACACTTAGAACTATATTCGTCTTGTTCTAATACACGGTGAATAGCAATAGATCTCTCTTCAAGGGCTTTTGTAATTTTTTTGTGCCGAGCGGCGACATATTTCTTATAGGAGGGACAGCCTCTCCAGTTAGCTGGATGCCCTGTCTCTTCGCAGTTAATGCAGTACGGATCTGAGACGTTTGTGTGAGTACGTAAGCATTCGCCGGGAGCGTGCTCTTGATCACATTTTACACATTTGTAGGCAGAGTTACAGTTTCGTGAAATGTGACCCCAACGTTGACACCTTCGACATTGAATGTCACCTTCTTTTCTTTTGGGTTTCTCCCAGGAAATAACCTGGTAGTGTAGTCCACGAATGTGGGATACATCACCAATATTTTTCCCCGGTAGCAGTGTTACCAAAAACAGCCCAGTGTCAGTACCATTTTTAATTGAAGTTGGTGTTTTAAATTTTGTTACGTGCGCAATAGTATCTGGAATTGTTTTGACCAGTTCAGATTTTATTTCATCTATATCCGACTCAGGATATAGACCTCGTAAGACCAACGAAATTTGTTTTTGATCCTTTGGAGTGAAGGAATACGAATTTATATTTTTTGACCGCAGTATAGCCATCATTGACGCATGAACAGTGGGATCTTCAAAATAAAGCTTACTTTTATTTTTGTTAATGTTAATTACCTTGAATGAAAATTCAGGGATCGTGATTTTTAATGTGTCTACCAGTGTTTTAATGTTGACATTGTATATAAAAATTGGCGGGCACCATTTTGTTTTGGGAATGTCGCTTCCACTTCAACGACATCGCAATCCATGTCGGGGGGCAAAGAACCAGGCATCTTGGTTGCAATATACTGCAATTTAGATGCCCGAAGTATTGTCAAACTTAAAATAAATTTAAACAATTAAATTTTTTTTTCCGCGGTATATAAAGTACGTCTACTTTTCTCCAGTGTTGCCACTCTTTTTCAAAAAGTTTAGGGTACGAAACAGCTGATTAGCAGTGTGGTTACGTTCTTTTTGGAGAACAGCTGATTGAGAAAAAAAAACCCAAAACCGCCATGGCTCTGCGTGTTTTCGGCATAAATGTTTTAAAAAACAATAAAAGTTTAACACAAAACATAAATCGTTTGAACAATGTCGCCTTGACAAATGCGGTAAGTGTGAAGCTTTTAGAAATGAAATAAATTCCATTAAAATTCCTTTCAAAAGAAAACTAGTTTCATTCATACTTATTACAAATTGCATAACCTCTCTCTTTCTAATTGATCACCACAAAATTAGATTCTCCACCCACAATGTACCAGCTACAGCACCGAAGTAACCGTTAAGGCATCTCCGCTTGCGGTGGCTGTAAAAAAGCAAAAAGTCAGCAAGGCCATGAATGCATATTTGGAACGAGCCAAGAAACATGAAGAGTTTATGAAGGCTGAACAGCAAGACTATCAAATTGGCCGACGACATTTGGCCAATATGATGGGTGAGGATGCGGAAACCTTTACACAAGAAGATATCGATGTAAGCTGTTGCTTTGTGTATCATATGATGTAGCTTCTAACATAACAATTGTTTTTATAGAATGCAATTGAGTATTTGTTTCCTTCGGGTGTTTATGATAAAAAGGCGCGTCCAGCCATGAAGAATCCCGAAGAAGTATTTCCAGCACGCAAAGCGGCTGAGTTCGATGAAAACGGTAGACCATTCCATAGCATGTTTTATACAGGCAATCCGAATTTCTTTAAATTGTTATACGTAAGTATGGTACATAAATTTCTTCCAGATTAATACAGATTATCGCTACATAACGCATGACGACCATAATGGAAGATATCGTATGCAACACAGTTGGAAGTATAAACGTGGAAGCATAAACGATTCTGAAAGCATTCCGGCTGCTAGTTCCTAATTTAACTTCGAACGATTTCACGTCATGGGACAAATTACTCCTCTCCGTTGCGCCGTTAATCATTTACGAGTGTAGACAATGTCGCCGGGTACCTATAGAACGGAAGTTTTCTATAAGAAAATGTCAGGTATTCAGGATGAAGGAAGTCAAACATCAACATTTATTTTATGCACTTCAATATCGCAAAATTTCAGTTTTCTCAGCAGAGTGATAACGTTAGTTTTGAACAGCAAACTGTCACATAGAGTCATTCCGAAGTATACAACGCTTGCTCCACCATATTGCTGTTGAATACAAATTCAGGAATAGATTTGTTGCATTGACTTGCAACGTGTGATCTGTTCCATGAGAGTGGGGCTTAAATTGACTCGTTCTAACATGACTTCGGTAACATTATTTACAATTCTCTATTTTGAGGTAATTCGGCTCTTTTAAAACAATTCATGATGTGACTCGTCTCGGCAAAACATACAAGATACATAGTCGCTGTAGGATTTCTTCAACATGTCCAAACCATCCGGAATTTAGACCGCCAAAATTAAGTGAATACCTTCAGCTGCTGTCAAGAAGCCATTTGTTTCAAATTTTGCCAATTTGTATCCTTTGTTTTCAATTGGTTGGGTTTTTAGAACAAATCTTGTCCTCTTTAGGGGACTACAAAATATCACTTTTTCGTAGATCGCCACTATGGAGATGTTTGCCTTAAATTTGATAATGTCATAGCAGGCAGAATAAACACTTGCTGAATGACTATTCCAAATGCAAACAGTACTGCTGAAGAACGAAGTTTCTCTATAGTGCGTCGTCCGATCAACAGGCCATTTGACAATCAATTAATGAGAGTCACTGGATAACCACGTATTCCAGCAAAATTTTCTAACATCAGGGACCAGACGACGGATATTTCACGAAAGCCGTATTAGGCCTTATAGGCTTGGTTAACGCAATGTTAATAAATTGAAATTGAAAAGATACCGTTAAAATATCTATAGAATAGAGATACACCACCCACTTTTCGGCGATACTGTATGCCTACTTTGTAGACCTTAAACTTATTTATAATTCATATAACCTGACATTAATCGTTTCATTATATTTACAATTTTATTAAGGATATTGTCGAAGAACTCAATAAACTTTACGACTTAGAGGAGCGTATGTTGCGTCGTGGCCAAAAAGCCGATCCAAGCCTAAAGGTGTAAGTACTACAAAAAGAAAAGACAAATATTATTGCATACATTTTCCAACTCTCACTATTTTCCATTAATGTGCAGCGACATGGTCGGTTTCAATTGGGCGACCAAAGAAGTGTTGGAAATACGTTTAGTTGAGAAAATCTCCGATATTGAATACAATAGTTTTATCACCTCCATGGACCGTTTAGTATCACATCCGTTTTCGTACAAATGTAAAGCATTTATAGATGAGTATACCAAACCCTTAATAGATCATGCCAGTCAAATGGAGGTACCCAAGCCACACATCGATGAACAGGGACGACAATTTGTAACAACATATGGTATGCGGAGTTTTTTTTTTGTCTTAATTTATTTTGAAATATTTCCGTACATTGTAATTATTTTCCAGAATGTTTACGTAAAACTGCACGTGCTGATGTTACTATTCTCGTTCCGGGCACTGGCAACATTACCGTCAATGGCAAAGATATCACATATTTTCAAGATGTACAACCACGTGAACAGGTGAGTGATACAACCATTTTCCTAATACATTGCCTGGATATATGAGGGATAATCTACATATTTTTTCTAGTACTCTAAGTTGACTACATTTTTCGACCATGTAAACATGCAGATTTTAAAGGCGCATTGAATTTACCAAGAAACCAATCAATTATTGCTCGTCTTCAGTTTTTAAATGAGAAAATCTTTCCATCGATCGATTCGTTTACTTTAGCACGATTGATCGCAATACGAAAAATCTATTTAAAAATGTTTTTCGACGGCCCAGTCTGTTTTCTTATATTTCCGAATTTCATTTATTATTGGACCATTGTACACAAAAAGTGCAGGCCAATTGCTTTTTGAATCGATTGTCTTTAAAAATGCCATGGGCTGGATAAATTTAGAAATTAGATTTGAATTTAGGAGAATCTCTTTTTCCGAATGTTGGCGACCAATGCAATTACATTTATTATGTGAATTTATATTCATTATTTCTTCAAACGCATCTGTTTCTTGCTTCGTTAAGAAAGTTTACAACTTCATGTATTACGGTCCACGCCGGAATATTATCAATCCAGGTCATTTCTTTACTTCCTCTAGTAGGACTTCCTTCAATATTTACACGAATAATGTGTTGCAGCTTAATTAATGTCATTAATACTACGGTTAGTGAACATTTTTTTTACAAACGTCATTTCAATCCGACATCTTATTCCTTTCAACATATTTCGTTTGATGTTAACTCCAAGATATTTTAAATAGTGTACACTTTCTACGAAGTAGTCTTTTATTTTTAATGTGGTTGTATTATTTGTGGTTTTTCTGCTGACAACCATATATTTTGTATTTTGAATATTTATTTTCAGTCCATAGGTTTCACTACATGTCGTCAACCTGTTTACTGGCTCTTGGAGCCCTTCAATTTTATCAGCCAGGCATATCTATTGTTGTTAAGGAAGTTTCCATTTTTATATAGTCTGAACGTCGTCGATTGACTGCTGAAATATTCTTTCAGAATAGACATTAAATAATAGAGAGGACAGTATACATCCTTGTGGGATGTCTCTGGAAATTCTAATACTTTCCGTCAGTTGTCCGTTGACATCAACTTGTGCCAATAGATCGTATTTCCTTATCTGTTATTCCAATGAAGGTACAAATTTAAATCAATTTATCGTGTTGCATAGTATCAAACGCTATCCTTAAAACCAAATTGGGTTACACCCATTAATTTTTGGCATTTGCCATAGATTTCGGAATGAATTACTTATTGGAGAATAATTATCTGATATTAGTTTCATTTCAGGGTAAACAACATTCTTCTGAATTTGTTGCCCATGTATTCGATTAGCTGGATACGTTTAGCTAACGTTTTCCGTGAACTGAGAGATTTTATATTTGCTCCACGACATTCAATACATATTTTTGTTTTGGTTTTAGGGGCTGTGGGGAAATTTTTTTTGGACAAAATCCTAATACTCCGGCTGTACATTTTAATGTTTTTATTTGTTTTCCAAGCTAGTGGAGTAGTCGTGTTTCTTCTGTCTAATAATACATTTGTATGGCAATGATAACACTATTCAACAAAAAAACAACAAATTTTTTAATGAATAATCACTATTCAATTTTGATGTACTGCGGTTCCCTGAGTACAAGAATGGTCGAGATAGGTTTTTTTTAAATGCAATTTTGTTAAACCTGCATTGTCATAACTCGAAAACGACTTGTCCGATTTTGTTGAAAAAAACTTTTTCAAAAACTGTTTACTATTTTTTTTTTTTGCATTTTAATCTGCGTGAAAAAATTGTACCTGAGTTTAATCTTTTAGTCAAGCATATATCTCATTATTTGTGAAATTTGAGTGAATAATTCGGATGTTACTAAACGACTAAGACGCAGGTCAACAAAATTATTGGCTCGTAACCGTGTGACTTTAGACCTGGTGACTACGGATGACTTATTGACTGTTTTTTACATATAGAGGAACTCCACAGCCCTGTGAAAATGCAAAACCAAAACAGTTTTGATATTTCATACTGCCTTAACTGTGTGACAACATTTATCCATTGGTAGTAGCAGAACAAGTGTATGGTCTGCTTAATAACGCATATTGTTATACTCCCTCTCTCTTTGGTTCTCTTGCTATTGTTCAGTGGTATAATGCAGATGAAATAGGATTTTCAACTCATGTATAAAAGTTTAAGAAGAAAATTAAAAGTAACAAAAGTTTAAAATGCTAAGATTCGACTCCACATCCCTGGTTCAAAAACTTCCTTTGAGAAGTTTTACATGACTTAGAGATTACTATCTTACTCGTACAGTCGCCGGCAATTAAGAGGCGAAAGGGACGTGGATTAATGATTGATATCCTAACCAGAATGTGAACTTCTGATCGTTGTGTGATAGTCTCACACCATGGCCGTGACATAACTCTGATCCCTTACGTCAGGTACAAGGTGGACCAAAAACAGTACATTTCACTGAAATTTTTTTAAAAAGCAGTAAATCGATTTGGAAATGCTGTACTTTTCGCGTTATATTTTTTATTCAACAAATATTAATAATCATTTCCATCGTCTGCATCATTTCCATCGGAATCAGCTTCTGTATTTGTCGTTTGAAGCAATTTGACGAAGCAATTCCGACTTCGTTTTGAGGTATGTGTAAAAATCAACGCATTTATACATCAAATTACATGTGACGGTCAGAATTGCCTTCAATGTTTGCATATCGGGTATTGTCTGACGTCCATGTTTTGTTCACTGCAGAGAAGATTCGTTCCACTGTTGCTGAAGTTCCTGGCAAACATACAATATATTCAACGATCGTTGTCATTTCTTTGAATTCACAATCGGCTTTATTGAGATGAATAAATATCTCCAACCACCGATTCACAATCGAAACATTACCTTCTCCCCATTGCATAATTCTGTCACGAATGCTTATTTTTAAAGTAAATAAAAGTATTTTTATTATGTATCGAAAACCAGTATATTGAGGGAGGAAATCAGTACGCAGTTTTTTATGTCGAGCCTTATCCATAGTCGATACTCGTGGTCATTCTAAAGTTTATGAGGATCCCTCCAATGTATATCTCTCTACTAGTTGTCTTTACTGTAAGCTTTCAATTGCGTACCTTTCAAATGTAACACTGAGAAGTTTTGATCTGTTTGCCGCAATAACAGTTATAGGTTTTAAAGATTTGTTCATTCTTTTTCTGTACTCACCATTGCCAAAATAAAAATCCACCTTTCATTCTTTTCGAATTATGTATTTTCCTTTTATCTACATAATGACAAAAGAATATAGAAATTTGTTTATTTAAATAAAAATCGTTTTTAAAGATGCAGATTGAATAGTTTAAAACTTAGCTTATCTAGAAACTAGAACGACGATACACATAAAAAATGTTTAGCAAACTCGGTCGGCAAAAACACACACAGCCTTAAAATAAAAATCAAAAAACATAGAATTTCAAAAAAAAAAACAGCAAACAAAAAGATTGAAATGAATTGATTGATTTAAATAATTACAAATTAATTAATTCTAATTGATGAATGACTAATACATAATAATATATGACAGGGAAGGCGGTAGTGGAAGGAGGGCGGTAGGAATTGAAATTACAAATACAATTTATAATTCGAAATACTGTAAGATGGGTGTTAGTGGGTGGGATACGGCAATCGAGTAATTGGGACGTTGTTGTGTGTGGTGTATTAAGGAAATAAAAAAAAGGTTACATACATACATGTCTAATTACAAATTGGGAGGGTGAAAATGGACTCTAATTAACTTAGGCTACAGATAATTATTTAAAACGATGTGATACAGTATACATTTGATATATTTTCATTAGTTCAATTTTAATTTAACTCTCAGTTAGGTGTTTTGTTATACACACATACAAATTTAAACTTAACCGAAATTGAGAATACATTAATCGGTTTTGTGTATTTATCTTTTCTAAAATTAATATTAAAATACATTTCAATTTCAAAAAATTCTTGGTATAGCTAGAAAAAACATTAACACAACACGTTCAGGCACCGAAATTAAATCTCTAGCGTTTTTGGCACATCCATGATTAAGAGCATTTTCGTTATTAGTTGAGTTCGATCCATAGCAAAGTAATTTTCGTTCAACAGAAAAAAGTCTCTTGAATTGTTATTATTTATTAACAAACAAAATAAAATCAATAACTAAATTGTGGTATGTTTCCTGGGATGTTGTCCATAACGAGGAAGTATACGATTCTTGTGTATAAATCTTGATAACATTAAAGTGCTGATTTTGATCAGTTTTATTTGGTCAAGTTAGTCTTGTTTAGAATTAAAAAGTGTAATGGAATTTCCGCGTTAGAAAGGTTTGAAAATCTTTATAAACAGAGCTTGCCAAACGAGTCCGAATATTCCGAATCTGAGATTAACATGCAAATTCAAGTACTTTAAAAAAAAAAATATTGATTTGGAACTCAGTGTCGCAAATTTGCCAGATTTAGGCTACAGGTGGAGAATCTGATTTTTTAATTTTTACAAATCTGAATTTCGATTACTATCAGCGTTTTGTTTTGAAATGTGAACATTTCCTTAATTTCTGTTGAAATCAAAAACTTTTTTTTTTTTCAAATTCTTAAGTTACCGTTTGATCGTCGGTCCAAAGAGAATGTTAATAACAGAAAGATAAAAACTTGTTCTTTGAATGATAAGGCAGATGTTGTTAAAAAAACCTAAACCGTTAATGATTTAAAAATCAATTATTTTCTATAAAAAAAAACTTTTATAAGTTTTTTTTAAACATTTTTTGATCTTATGCCAATGTAAAATGGAAGTTAATTAAAATATTTCTTCGGAGCTCAATATTTAAAATTTGTTCCTGATTTTGGGTTCGGCTCGCATTACTGCAACTTAACAGGCAAAGAGCGAGTTGTAATATATCAGAGCAGAGAGTTGGTTGGTCTTATCCCATGAGCGGAACTTTGAATTTTAACTCGTTAAAACATTACTTTAAAATATTCTGAAACTAGTTTTCTTTTATAAACATAATTATGATTATTTTTATCGGTGCAGAATAATATTTTAATTACAGCTCTGTCTGTTATCTGATTACAGCACTTTCTGTTAGCAGAAACTTTAACAGTTGGTGAGAGAAAAACCAAACTATTTCACAACTAAGCAAATTCCTCCCACTACAAATTATTTTTTTCTAATTTGAATCGATACATTCCATTGTAAGTAATTCCCTTTGTATGTGTATCTGCTATTTAACTCTCATCGTTTAAGAGCTTAAACAATTCACGAGCAGATTACAGATAATCGATATACGATAATATATCAAAACTCTCGATTCTGACATAAGATTGGCACACATTATACATCTACATTTTTTGAGTTTGAATTGCGGAAAAAGTTTAGAAAAAAAAACTGACAACACTGCTCTTCAAATGACAACGTTTTATTAAAATTCTATTCACTAAAATAGGGAGACTACCAAAGCGCTGTTTAAACAAAATGTTAAACCTTTTTACAGAGGCATAACATACATAAAAATTCCCTAGTATATCCGCCAACTTAACAGATGATTACTGCGGGCATTGAATTTTGTTTTTTCTATGTTAAAGGTAAAACTAATGTCCCCCACTACATTCAAAGATATCGCAGCTGTACGATAATGTTAAATATCTGTGTTAAATACCTCTCTCAAAATGCTCCTAATATGACTGCTTAATCAGTTGACTGTTATCTTTACTTTTGCTGTTAGTTAACATGTTTCGAAACAACATTGTTTGACTTATGTTAAACTTCGTTTCACTCTCTTTTTTTCTCGCTCTGTACTGTTTTGTTTTTCTATTCGGCCAGGTCTTTTACTGTTGTGAAATGTTCTCTGCGACCTTCTGTTTCGATCATTTTCTTAAATTATTTTTCTGTTGATTCGATATAACAATTAACAATTTATCGATAACTTTGCTCGCCTGCTGTTGTTGCGTTATCAAGGCCTGCTTGAGTTCTTGTATTTCTTGCGTTAAATACTCGATGCGATCAGAGTTTTCATCGATTTTCGAATTGATATTCGCCAAAACTGTGGCCTCAAAGTCCTCGGGGGCGTAGGGTGTCGTGGGCGTCTGATTCGATTCGCTGTTATACTTATTCTTGTACGAGAGATAGGTGGCATCGGAACTTTTGGCCGATATGGTGTGGCCGAAATGTTTGCGTATTTTGCCCACCTCGTACGCTTTCATGAGTATGTCGCGCGGCAGTCGCTTTTCACTCGGATTTAATGGTTTGACACACAACACCACCCGATAGGCTTGTGGCGACACGAGCGCCGTGTAATGCAAGAGATTACGCATCCATGGCGGTAGATAGCCATTGAACAAGGCGGACTCGATATACGAAATAAGCTTGGTCTGACGGACCAGCTTCGAAAGGCCGGCCGTCTTCTTCAGTCCCTGTATATCATGGACGGCAATACCCACCAGCAGATTCATAAGGATAATGGTGACGAACAGTAGGAATAATACAAATGTAATTTGAGCACTAACTTCTAAGAGGAAGGGCGGATCTTTGCCGTCGGGGTCATTGATTAGCAGCGACAGATCTTGTTCTCCTATCATCATGACCAGCACTGAAATGAAGCCCATGAACGGGTTCGCGAATGACGATGACGAGGGAAATATCACGCAAAAGGATATAGTGAAGCCAATTAGCATACACGAATAGGCCATAAAGAGTTTGGCAAATTCACCCTGCACCCGGGTATACATGGCCACATAGACATCGAATACCGGCAGTTGGCCTATCATCAGCATGAGATTGGTCCAGCCCAGCAACACGGCAAAGGCGCCTATGTGATTTTGAAACGTATACGTCTTGTTCGTATAGATGTACGATATGACAAAGACACTGGTGATGACGAACCATTCCATTATATTTTCCACCTGCGTCACATAATGTCGGAACGACGAGTAGCCGGTGATGCCATAGAGTTTGCGGAATATCTCCACTATGGTTATGGCCACCAGGACCCACCATTGCATTTCCATTACAAATGGATTGTTTCGCAGCATATCGCCCAATATCGACTGTTTCTGACACAGTTCCTGGGCCGAAATCGTCGTGTTGTCGTCTTTACTGCCGTTGTAACAATTGTGCGCCAGGGCAGTGAGTACGTACAGGGTTAAGAACAACACGAACATGAAACAGAATATGAGGCGTCCTATATAATACTTTCTGATTTTACCCCATTTTATGTACAAGAACGATGAACATAAGGGATGTTCCAAAATCTCCTTTTGGCCTTCGTCCACGAAGGTATTCAAATAGCTGATCTCTCGGGGATGGCAATGTTGCAGCAGTTGACGAAAGTCCAGTTCCAATTCCACCTCACGATTGACCGGATCCTGTGAGTGGTGCAGCGTGATGGCGGCATCGAGCTTCTGGCGGATCATGGCCACGGATGCGGGCGTCTTGCGTGTTATCACATTCAGAGCGGATGTGCCCTTCTTCGATTTGGTGGTCACATCGGCTCCATGGTAGATCAACATTTCCACACACTGGGCTAGACCATCCAAGGCGGCCAGATGCAGGGCTGTAAAACCGTAAATATCCTTGTGATTTACATTGGCACCCCACTGAATCAGCAGCTCGAGAATGTCGAAAGCATTTTCCGCTTTGCCAACGGCCGCATGCAAAGGTGTCCTGTGATCAAAGTCTTCAGCATTGGGATCGGCATTGCCGTTTCTCAGCAAAGACTCTACACAATCCAGGCTGGACGTTCGCGCAGCCAAGTGTAGAGCGGTAAAGCCTCTGTGGTTTTTCAACTTGGCATCGGCCCCCTTGGCCAACAACAGGTCAACACACTCCACATTGCCCTCGTCGGCCGCCAAATGCAGAGCTGTGGACTCTTTCTCTCGAATGCATATGCGCACATTGGGATCAGCCCCATGGGCCTTCAACAAGATCTCCAAACACTGGGCATTGCCCAAATCGGCCGACAGATGGATGGCATTGGTGCCGTTCGGCTTTAGCGAATTGACATCGGCTCCCTCGGCAATAAACAGCTGGAGACACTCCAAAGCATTGGCACGCACCGCACAGTGCAACAGGCTCTCCTCACAGTTGGGCTTAGTGGTGTCCATCGATATCAGGGCTCTGTTGTTAATCAGATACTTGGCCGCCTCGGTGGTATTGCCAAATGCCGCACAGTGCAGCGGTGTATAGCATTTTGGCTGAAAGTTCACATTCATGCCCTTCTGCACCAAAAAGCTCAGAGTCGACAGGCAACCGCTGAAGGCACCCAAATGCAAAGCCGAAATGCCATTCTGATCGCAAAAGTTTAGTTCAGCTCCGATGTCGAGCAAACTCTGCAATAGATCCCATCTCTTTAGGAAGGCCGACCACAAATAGCACAGGTTCTTTTCAATCTGTGAGGCCGACTCAAAGTGGACCTTTGTGTTCTCACCGATGACATTGCCCTGTTCGATGTCCTCGAAGAAGCGTACACGACCGGCAGCATTTTTCATCTGATCGATGAGACTGATGCGCAATGTATCGTTGCATATTTGTACGCTCAATTCACTGGTGGGTTCCTCGAAACTATCATACATACTGGGTGCACTTTCAGCTGGTGGTGATGGTCCACATTCCATATATTCAAATTCGCCGGGCGTCGGATATTGGGCTTCGATCATAGCATCGGTATTGTTACGCCATCTGACCATAAGATTGGGCGGTATTGATTTAAAACTGTGCAACATGAAATGAAAACGAAATAAATTAAATCTCTGTGGACATGAGGTCAGCTTTAGGAAAGAACATCTCAAACTGACAAGCTCTACCGGTGGTGACTATGTTTACATTACAAATTCAATGTGGATTATCGCGGCATTGTGAATGAAATAATCAAAGCAACGTTTAAACTGAATTATCGGCCTATTGGGATTGAAACGATCAAGGAGTTTCATTAGCAACTGTCAAACTGACAGCGATGAATGGGATTGTAATTTCTAATGTAAACATAGCCACATAGTTTACATAAATACAATTCCGATTTGAATAATATCAAAAGTAAACAGAAACCAAATGAAGATGTAGACAATTTCCAATTAGTTAATATTATTAGAGGCACAATATTATTGTCATTGTTTTTTGAGGTATTTGTACGAGACACGTTCCGGCTAAATAACTCTGTACAGACTAGGGTACGTGTTTTATACAGTTTTTTTTATTTCGCTGTTGACGTTGAATTTTAATTTATTCATATTTGTTCATTCAGTCGTTGTGTGGTATGTCTATCAACCAGAGATTGTAATTTGTCATTAATTACAAAAACGTATTGTATTAGTCGGTAAAATCAAAATATATCACTTTAATTGTTCAATTTTTGTGGCGGACAGTTCTTGAACTCTGATGAAAATTCCCACACACATTTCTGGGGGGGGACTGACTGCAAATCATGCACCAATCAAATCCATTAGTGTTATCTGAAAAAACCCAAGTACACATTAAATTTTAATGAACATATTCTCCGCTCTTACTGGGTCAGATCGTTGGATTCGAAGGATGGTTTTGGCCGAAAATAGAGTTGGTCTTTTGTGTGTACTGAAATCAAGGTACATTTTTCGACAATATGGGTCCTCTATATGCGACCTGATCTTTGACGTACATGCCTAATTCGAATTAGAAAGCAATTCTTAGACGATTGGATCGATAAGACTGTACCATTGTTTAGTAAATTTGTCCCTGTACCCAAATGAACGGATTGCGACTCTTTCTCTCGTAGGCATACGCTCGCACTGTGGGGGAGTTGGAATTTTTTTTTTCAAAATAAATCTCTCATTTGAAATTGGCTAGTCGGATTTGACTAAATTTTGTATCCTCGCACTGTGGGGGAGTTGGAATTTTTTTTCAAAATAAATCTGCCATTTAAAATTGACTTGTCCGATTTGAGTTAATTTGCTGAGGGGAAACTGAATATTTTTTTGTCTCGAAATAAATCGGCCATTTGAAATGGGCTTGTCTGATTTGTGTGAATTTGGCGTTTTAAAGTTATGACCGTCAAACTATTGAAACCATCAGCATTTCAATTAGAAATATTTTAAAAAATTGCCGGAAATTTTAATTTTTTTGAAACCGAGATTTCCTAATTTGAGCTCTTATAGCTGATCTCCGGCTCAACCCACTGGATTCATCTTCCAGACTTAAGCTGAAACACACTTCAGCTGGGAATGTGTGAAATTTTTTTTTGCAATGCAAAAAAAAATTTCGAGTTCGTCCTAGGCTCATCAGATATCGGGAAAAAAATTAATCTAAAATTTCTGCAATAAAACTGACTTTTAGAGACATTCTCATAAATCCAATGCAAATGTAGCTCACGATTTTACGACCTGTAGCTTTGGAATCCTGACAAAAATTCCGCCTGCAACTACCAAGAATCAGGAAAAACACAAGCTCTGAGTAAAGTATAAGTCATTCGGAGCCGCTAGGTTCCGATCAGTGAGTATATCACATTATATCGTGAGAGAATTAACTCTCTAACCGGCAAGAGCTGTCTTCATTAGTTTTGTTTAAATTCATAAAAAAAAACTGTTAAAGAAACAGGTTGCAAGGATTTTTCCAGAATTTCCGTTTGACCGGTTAGAGGGTTAACGTATGATAACTCGTCAAGTCACACTCGCTGCAATTGATCCTTATCAATTTATGCGCATCTAGGCGATGTCAATTGGCCAGTTAGATTTTTTGTGGGTGGACCGATGTTATTTCAGGCCCTTAAGGCCAATATAAAGAAAGCCATTAGTGAGATATTAGCAAATGGGGTTAATAGGAGAATTCTGTTAATGTTTTGAATTTGAAAACATGTCTGTGGACCCCCCTTTACTTGGTACCATGTCAAATAGATTTGTCCTTGGGACAGTTAAAAATATATCTAAAAAAGATCCATTAAAAACATTTTCATTGAGTTTTTTCTTTCAATTTTTTATGCCGAAATTCACACTTATTTCGAAGTTTTTTTTTTTTTTTTTTTTTTTTTTTTTTTTTTGTAAACTAGTGTCATGCATGATTGATGTTCCATGATTATTAACACCTCCACCATATTTAATATGTTTTTGTATGATTTGTGTTACTCTCTTATCCACTAATAAATCGTACTTTTCTTCAAAACAACTTTTGTTTTGTTTTGTTTGATTTGAATTGGATTTTTATTTCTCACACACACACACAACAGAAAAATTCAAATTTAATTAAACACGAAATAAGAAATTTAAACAAGTGAAGGGCTAATATACATATGTTTAATTTATGTAAATTTTTTTGTTTGTTATTTTTGTGTTTTTGGCAGTTTCCGTTAGTTCGAACATCTGTTTTTATTTACTGGTTTAGTTTTCGTTTTGTTTGCTGTGCTTTGCGGTTTTTAATGTTGGTTTTGCGTGGGAGAGGGTGGGGTGGCGACTACAGTTAAGTTCAAACTACAGGGATTGTTTGAAAACAAAAGGAATAAATTCAAAAAAGAGAAAAAAAAAGATAAAAGTAATAGACACTATACACTGTTTCAAGCCATATCCATGGATGCAGCCAATGCGTTAAAGTATGTTCTAATTTCATTTCTCAACTATTGTTTTTTTTTTCTAAACAAACAAAAAAAAAACAACCAAAACACACGCTTCTTGTTTTTTAATTTCAAATCACAGCGACACGATGTTATCGACTTGAATGGGTGGTATTCCTTTAATTAAACTATACCGCGTTTTTGATTTCCTATTTCTTTCTAAACTTAAACAGTTATTTTTTGTTTGTCGTTTCTTTGCCGTTCCGTTGGTTGCTGTTGTCACATGTCGACTCGTTTCGCGTGTTTCCGTTTACGAGACATCTTAACAACCGTTTCAATTGTTAGTTCAAAATCAACTGACAAAATTTGACGATTTTTCGTTGTTGTTTCTAAAACCATGATCATCACTTGTGCTGCTTCACGCTCTTTTGCCATTTGCCGCTCTCCGTTAAGGGGAGCTCGCAAAAAACAAAACAACAACAGCAAAAACGTTCGATTGATGCTACACACTGAGAAATAGAGTAGCTGCCAGGCAACAGAAAAACGTACGCTGGCAACCAGCATGCATGAGCCAAACAAAAACTTGGCTTAAACGTTTTGGTGTGTATTTGCTGAGAGAAGTATGTTAAGTTGGGAACGTATAAAGTCGGCAGACACAATTTAGAAATATTAAAAATATTCATAAAAAAATTGAAACAGTTTTATAAAACTTTGTCAACCTTTAACTGAAGATGTGCATTTTTACCATCACCTCCTCAGTTGAAGATTAAGAGAAATATGTGTGAAAATTATTTTTGTTTTTTCATACATTTTTCTTAACAATGGGTTGTAAAGCTGTTTTAAAGTTTGATGAATACATAAGTCAATACAATTCAATTCATTTCAGAAGTCGACAATCCGAGTCATTTAAATCTGGTAAAATTGAATAAATAATCTCAAAAATGAGTTTGTTCAACTTCGAGAAGTTCATTTTTCAAAGCCCATAAATGAGATCGCTGTTAAACCGCAGTTTTGTAAAACTCAGTTCTTTGAAAAAAACTGATCAGACATGCTCGGAGGAATATACAGAGACCTGGAAATAAGTACTCTTCTACACAAGCGATTAATTGTTCAATCATCGCAGATGCATAGCAAATTATTCTACACCCGCGATTAATCTTCCAATGATCGCCAGGTAGAATCGCAAACTATTCGCGTATCACATTCCACGTCCTATTGTTTGCAGGTTGACGGTGCATACAAAAAATCAAAATGTTTTGGTTTAAAGGGAGTTTGATTTTTGTTTTTTCTTCTACTGCTGTCACAATGACGTGCCTATCAACTGGTTTATACTCTCAATAATTGGTGATTATGATCCTTCTTGGAGCAGACCCGAAGCTGACCAAAATATCCTGATAAACATTCCCTAAAGTCGTGACCGCTAGTCTGCTTAAACCAAGCAAACATGACTCTTTTAAAATGATCCTATGTCGGCCAAGTTCGACTTCAAAAGACCCTGATACGTAGTCTCCCTCCTTGTTCTGCCTCTGGGTAAAAACTAAATAAAATTGCTATAATTTGTTTTTAAATTAAAATATTTTGTTTTGTCGTAATAGAATATTTTGTCATTCGAAATAAAAGTTACTTCCATGAATGGCACAACAGTGAATCTGGAAATTTACAATTTGTTGTACTGTGTGGCGGTTCTCCCCAACAATTTTGGCTCAAAACCTGTTCGTGTCGTCGCATTAAAACAGAATTTTCTGTTGTCTCCGATATTAGTATAATCATTTTGTTTAAATTAATTATTAGCGCACACAATTATGGGTGATGCTTTCAATGTTTGTTTGCCGTTTTTGTTGTTAATGTCGATGGATTTCGACTTTATTCAAGAAACGGTATGATTTATTTATATTTGAGATTTTTTTTGTGACATTTGGTAGGGTCTAATTAAATACGATTGTGATTGTGTCAATGACGCAAACGGTTTATGGGGTCTCTTTGGCTGGTGAACGTTCAGTAATTGGTTTGGGGGTGGGTTAACTTCAATGTCAATATTGAAACATTCAGTTGCTTTTTCGAATATTTTTAAAAATTATTCGGTGGAAATGAATTTGTTTTTATGACACAAATAAACCTGCCAATTGAAGAAACAATACCAAGAAAGCGGGATTTCACATTAGCCGCAATTATTAATTCGTCCAGTACGATTTACTTTGGATTTTGTTTATTTGAAAATAGTATTAAAGTGTTGATAACACCAATTATTTTCACACTTTCAACATTCTTCATTGGGTGATACCGGGGGCCTATGGACGATAAAAAAGTTTTTGAGACGGTTTTTTATTTATTTAAAAATATGTATAAGAAACATTTGAATGCCCTAATACATTTACGCATTTCCCCTGACATTCTATGAAACAACACACAACAAATATTTCTCTCAAATCGATATAATTTGTATACTCACTGATCGCGACCCAGTGTTTACAGTCGGCTCCGAACTGATAATGCTTTTTCTTAAAGTTTTCCTTTCTTACTCATAATGTTATTCTGGCAACTTATTTTTGGCATGTTCTTGCCAGGATACGAACCTGTATTTGTTGTGTGATGTCGCACACGCTAGCTATCACACTACGGCATTCAGTTATAATTTCTTGAATACCGTCTGCCATTCATCAGGAAATGACAACAAATCCCTAATGTAAACAATGTCCGTCATTCATGGTGAAATGATAACGAATAACGTCTGGAGCGCAAGGACGTTGCCTGATTTTGCCATAAAAACCAACCATCAACCTTTCTCTTTAAATGTGACGTCCATGGCAAGCTGCCTAGAGCTTAGCAACTTTCAGTCAGTTTGTATTTGCTTAGTATCCGGATTGGATGCGTTTTTTTTATATTGCGAAACAAAATCGATAAGTGGAAGATTTTTGAAAAACGTTGAAGGAAAAAAACTGATCACTTTATGATTCAGACATTGTGGCGAATCGTTTAATCTTGAAAATAACAAATATTTATTGGTTTTAGAAAAAAATTTATGCAGATATGGAAATAAATTCGGTAGTAGATACTTTCTCACAAAAAAAGCAGAGCAGAGTGTAGCCAAAAAGTCTAAAGTTGTTTTTTTTTTCGGAATTACATCAGCCCTAAAATATACTTTAAACCACAATCTTCTTGTGAGTCGACATATTATAGTAAATAATTATTTATTTAATTATAAAATATCAATCAAGTAGTTAATAGAATATAGTTAAAAGATTACTAGTATACAGTTGCTTGTTTCGCTTGTACGAGTTCGATTACTAGTGTATATTAAACAATTGGACGATTAATCGACGAGGAATGTGACACGCGATTGTACCATGTCGATCATTGGAAGATTAGTTGCGGGTGCAGAATAATTTGCGATGCATCTGCGATGATTGAAACATTAATCGCCTGGGTAGAAGAATACGCGATGCATCTGCGATTCTTCTTATTGTGATCGCTTGGGCATACGATTCTTTGTCGACTAATATCAACGGGAATATTTTTAAGAAGAAATCGAACAAACTAGCCTAAAAGCATTCTGTTGTCAGTTTTGTTTTTTAAGTTATAAAAGAAGGTTCGTATGGTTTATCTTTCTAAGTTTAATAGATTAATAGGAAAAATGAAAATGTCTAGAAATACAATTAGAAAACGAAGTTTCTCTCTTACTTCTCTTTCTAATTGGATTTTTTGGACAAGATTTTCTTTTTATTTATTAAACTTTCATAGATAAACTATACCACTCCTCTAAGCTCAACAGGGTCTTCTTTCCCCGCTAATTATTCCAAGCCCGTTCCCTTGGCTTCTCCTATATCCAATGCGCCAATTACTCGTGTGCGCGATTCGCCAGCAAATCATTAAGGCGATTCGCTTTTTACCGGGCAGCGACATACAACTGGAGATACGCGGATGCAACGCTGATGATGATCGCCGCTATTCAAGTAATCTTCCAGGCGATTCGCCGATTATTTGTCCGCGATCAAAAATGTTTGCAGGGCTTGCTCATTTGTTTTTGCAACAACACCCTGCATAGCCAATGTATTCTACTAAACACACACAGCAATACACCAACAATGTCGTTAAAGCAACAACACTTTCATACTTACTTACTTCCTCAAACATTCCTGGAAGGAACAGACGGGGAACTTCTGGCAAACAAGTGAGTTGTATGCGATATAATTCGTATACTCACTGATTGGGAGCATAAAAACGGCTAATGCTTTTACCAGGGTGCGAAACAAAATTGAGTGATAGTCGCACACACTCCTACCACACCACGACCCACTGCAACAACACTGTTATATGCACAGCAAATGGGAGAACAAGGACAACACATGTTTCGTGTGTGTTGTTGATACACATGTGTTGTACATTGCATTGGCGACAGTTATTCTCAATGTCGATTGTGTTGCTATTTATTGAATGATTTCGTGGAGAGTGTAACACTTGAAGAAATCAGAGTGTGCTGTTGAAAGCAGAACTTTGCACAAATAGACAAACGAATTGTTCAGTGTACTCATAAAGTGTATATGACTTAACAAGCATTTTCATAACTTCACAGGAGAAGCCAAAACCCTGTTGTAAAATCGAAACACAATTTTAAATTTTAGATATTGAAGTGTTAAATTTAGCAGAGACATGTATTTTAGGTAATTTTACAAGAATCAATCGATTTTGGATTTGGATTTTTTGATGATGGGTCATTTTCGATTTCAGTTGACGTTTTGCTCTGCCCCAATAAAGTTTGGGTTACCGCTGGTTTAAATAATAAATTGAATACACTGAAAACAATTGAATAACACTGTGCGACAGCCACAATCGGTTTGGGATGAAACCACCGGGGAAAGTTATATCGGTCAAAAAAAGGTCATACGTGTTCCAGCGTTTCGCTGGGTCTCATCTAGGAATCGAGATATATCGATTTGAAGTTAGTAAGTATCGTATAGGGGAATTTGTCACGTTTTTGGCTCTTTTGTTTGACATAACTTGAGAACCACTCGTCCGATTTAGCTGAAATAAATTTTAAAAAACCAAGAATTACAATTCCCTTAATCTGTTCATATATTATTTTCCTTTACAAGTAATAGTTTCCAAGTTAAAAATAAGCGCATGAAGAAAAAATTTTTTTTTTTTTTTTATTTTTTTTTTAAATACATTTATTTACATTTTAATAGGACTTGACACTTTTTACCGTTTTGGATTTTTTATGAATTAAAAAAAAAAAAATTTTAATTATTAGGCAAAAATAATTTTTTTTTTTCATACATTTATTTATAATTGCGAAACTGTTGCTTAAGTAGGAAAACGGTTTAAGAACAGATTAGAGGAATTGTAATTCTTAATTTTTCTAAATTTATTTCAGCTAAATCGGACGAGTGGTTCTCGAGTTATGTCAAACAAAAGAGCCTAAAACGTGACAAATTCCCCTATACGATACTTACTAACTTCAAATCGATATATGTCGATTCCTAGATGAGACCCAGCGAAACGCTGGAACACGTATGACTTTTTTTTTACCAATTGAATTGCTGTTTTATCAATGCATTTTGTAATTTATCTTAAATTGGCCGAAAGGCTTTAAATTGCAAGTAAAGATGAATAAAAATGAAAAATGAAATGAAATTAAGTGCTGGAATGATGACAAAGATGCTGTGATTTTCCACTATCGAAATTGTATTTAAAACTCCTCTCATCTTCCGTTATTTTCTTCATTCTCAGGAATGAAAATACACACATACATACATACTTACCGATTTGTATTATTCTCAGCTAAAGGCTGTTCAGCTTCACTTTTGGTCACCACACTAATGGAACGTGTCATACGTCTCGGTTTGGTGGAGCCCTCCTTATAACCGAGATTCTCCATGGCTACCAACAGTGGCTACCAATTGGTTTCTTTTTCGGAAACTTATCGTGGCGATTGTGATCTCTAAACTATTGTTGTTGTTGTTGTTGGTTATGTTATAATGGCAGCTGACGGCTGTGACCTTCACTTATACAGCGACGTAACGTTGACTGTCATGCATTCAAAATCAATTGAAACTTAAGATGTCCCGTACCGTCTGAAGCAGAACAAAAATAGAGAGAGAGAGAGAAAAACAACAAATATTTTACATGAAATTGAATATTTGCAATAATGTTTATGAATTTGTGTTGATTTGATTTGTTTAGGTATTGAGATGTTTCGAAAGAATTACATTATTGCATTATTACGCTAACCAGGCGTTACGCTTTGATTCGTTTCCACTGTCTGTTAATTGTCTCAAGACATTTATTCCAAATACCAGAAGTATTATTTATTTGCAGTGTAACATAAGATTGTCATTCGCGTGTCTTTAACGGAATACAGAAAAAAAATAAACACAAAACCAATATTTTTCGATGTGTGCTGTCTGAGATCCCAGGACTTCAGCCCTATCTAAATGCCTGTGCTGACTTCTGAATAAGTCTCATACAAAAAGGGCGATGACTTCTACATTTATCCATAGCTATCATTTAAATATGACTTGTTATCTTTAATAGGTCGCTAACTAATCGAAAATAAAATTAAAAAAAAATTATAATTTTTGTAATTATTTTTTTTTCAACAAAAAACTGTTTTTTTTTTCAAAAATATATTTTTTTTTTGGATTTTTTGACCACTGCTCTTTCAACACTATTTCTATATAAAAATCACGTTTTTAGCTCACATAATTACCTTTAATTTGGTTTACCAACCGAAATCATAGTCAAAATAATAAAGGTTGGAGTACGAAAAGGGCAATTTTAATAAACATTTAAAAAAAAAAAATTATCAATAAAATTTTTGGAAACTATTCCTCAGTGCTCACGAAAAATTAAATTTTAGTTTCCCGTTATTCTCCTTGGATTTCAAATTCTTGCTTGATATCCTTTAAAAATTACATAATCAAATATTTTGGGAAAAAAACTTCTTAAACAAAATGACAAAACTCTTGAATTCAATGTGGAGAAATTCGGTATTGGTATGATTTTTCTTTTCGGCTCCTCTCTTAAAAAACTTAAATACTAATCGAATCCATCCATCCATGAGTGAACGGCCGACTAATTAACGGGTAACACACATTGAAATAATTGCAATATTAAGCGTTTTTTTGCCTTAGGAAAGCGGAACTGTTTCAAACATCTCTCAAAACATTGTGATTTAAAAAAAAATCACACATGATTGAATTACAGTGCATACGATTTCATCGAATTATTGTGTTCTTGGTTTCACTTTTTCAAAAAGACACTTAATGTTTTGTTGTAGTTTTCTTTTCTTGTTCCACTTTATTGACAATGTCTTACTCGGTGCCCTTTTTGGTTTCTTAAATTGATCTTACGTTTTACGATTTGTGTGATTTTTTTTTGTTCCGTCGTTGTCAGCGTTGTCAACCGTTAAGTTTTATTCGTTTCGTTTTGCTGGGGGGTTTTTTTTCTTCTCTAACAGCGACTAACTCCTCACACTTCACAAGGCATATTGTTTTCATTCATGGATAATTTTCGGAAGAATGTTTATTTTTTTTTAATGATTTTATTTTCGTATCTTTTACTGTGAGTGTGTGAAAATCTTTGCGTCACTTTAATAACTCCATGGTTTGCGGCGTTTTTTTTTTATGGCGAATTTTCTTATCGCTTTGTGTTTTTTTTATCGCAGATTATCAGCAGCATCCATCATCATCATCTTGATATCTCACAGATCGTTTAGCGTAACTGCAGAAGTTTTGTACACTTCGCTTTATCTCCAAAGAAAAAAAAGGCACAAAAAAACAGTTTTGATTTGACTATCGCTCTAGACGCCGCACACCGGTTCCAACCAAACATTGTTTAGTCAATACAATGCGTTTCACTACAGTCTGCAAGTAAAACCGATCTAAAAATTGTCGATCCACGTTTCGGAATTTCCTATTGATCCTGTTTGCTTGAGATCTAAGCTGTAGAATAATAAATGAATAATAAATAAGTGGGACATTTACATTTCCTTTGCCACCACCTAATCAGTTAAAGGTTAAAAATACAGAGCGTAAGAAAATCCGCCGAGAAATTACAAATAAATGTACGACAATGGAATGACAACGTTCGCATGCCTTCTATGCGACAAACAGCTGGGGCTTAATCACGGCAACCGTTATCGACAACATTTGCATGTTGCCATAATTGCAGATGCTTCGACTTCTTTGGATCACGGCTGCCGATTGACATTTTTCTGAGTTTGTTATCATTTAAGCTGAGCTGTCGACAGATTTCACGCAAATAATTTGTCGAAAACGACTATCGCGAACCAAAATGCGTAGTTTACCATCGACAACTGTCGATAACCGATGACGTGATAAGGCCCCTGATTAGTGGCTTCGAGACAGCAGCTGTTTGTCGCTTAGAAAGGCGCCCCGGTAGGCGAGTTGGTAGCATGCTTGCCTATATGCGTGGGGGTTGTGGGTTCGAGGCTTTGGTCTGTGGCTGCAAAAATCTAGCCCGGTTTACACTTGGACACAAAATAAGAATATAAATTTAGTTTGTATTGTAATTAAATAAAAACAAAAAAAGGGGAACGATGTCATCCTCCAAAGACGAAAGGCGGGTAACGAATTCATTCATTCAATGAATTCATACGTGACACGGACTTTGTACGGAAACGACTTTGGACGGGACGGCTTTGGACGGGACATAGGTCGCTCGGTGAATATTTGCATCAGAGCGGTCTGACCGACAAAGCGTTGAGTGTGGAGGACTGGAGGCATGTACTGTCTTATGGCAATTTAAGATTTATGTATCTGGGTCTGGGCGTCGTGTATTGAGTGGCACCAACTGAACGAAATTTTTATTGGGCAGACAGTAGCGAATGTGAAACAAAAAAAAAAAAAACAAAGCTTTTGGAACAACTGTGCGTGGATCTTCAACTTTGTTGGCGTCTATTAAATATGTCACCACAACCTGTCTAATGAGATCGTCGTTTTTCTTTTTTTTTTTTCTTTCATTTCTTTACTCGCTTTTATCTTTTGTTTTATCTGGCAAGCATCACAGCAGTTCGTTTGTTTGATCTGTATTCTATACTAACTTTTTTCTTGTGTTCATACATTTTTGAAAACTCGTGTCATAGTTTTGTTGTTTTGCATACCCTACACCATACATTGGATACTTTGGGTAATACCGGTCGACTGAGATTAATTTTCCGAGTCGCTCCATCTCTTATAATAATCAAAATGAGAGATCACACCTATGAATCGATGAAAATGTACACATTCTTTGTGTTCTGTCGTTACATGAGCCTGATAGAAAATGGGTGAGGTTGGTACATGTGTTGATATAGCTCCTATGATAATGGTCCTACCGCTTTTGCTGCCACATACCTATAACCGATCTATAGCCAACTGTATGTGTAATTGAAACATTTCAGTTCACTCAATGCTTTAACCTAACTCTATCTTGTCGTGCATTAGTTTAATGTCGCCCTTCCAATAGGTTTATGTCAGCGATGTGGTGGATGGTATCATATAGTTCGGTCACACCCGATTACTTACAACATAGCCATTAAGACATGATGATGCCTGTATGTATGCGATTTATTTATTTTAAAGTTCATTTACATGATTGTTTAAATATTGTTGTCCTTACATAAGAAACGGAAGTAAATTGACACTATTACATATTCCCACCTACAGTGGCTCGCCCGCGCTAGAAGTAATCCTAACGCAACGGAAGCAAGTCTCAGTTAGTCTGCACCAGCTGGTCGAATAGAAGTATGACTGTGGGTTAGAACCTCAGTGTATTATACGAAAAAAATCGTATATATGTTTGGAGTCTGACCCAATCCGATATATGTTTGTGTGTAAACATATTATGTTTGTACACAATCATAATATGAAATAAACATATTATGTTTGTATACAATCATAAACTGTTTGGGACAGAAGTCTAGCATACTAAACACGATATAATTGTGTCCAAACATATTTTCTTAGAATTTTAGAGAATATTACTCTCAGAGAGCATAATTATATGACTCTAATCGTTTTGTGCCATACAGGGTAATATATGGTAGCCGTGTATATGGATGAAGGGGACCGACACCACTGACTAGTTATGTTGCTGTGTTCCTGCAGAATAAGGAACGTGCGATCATAGACACATTTTTCTCATTTGTCGTTCCAAAAGTTCGCAATTCAATACGTCAAGGAGAAACGATATGTAAGAGAGGCTGTTTTTTTCTCCTCCGTGTATGATTCATAAGTTCATTTGCGCACAAATACAAAGGACTATGTCGCCTAATTATTACATGAAACCCAAACTCGATAAGATGTTTAAACATGATGTTTAAGTATGACTTCAGATACTGGAAAATACCCCTGAGGAGCAGAGCGATACATACCCATAGACTATGAAGCCGCCTTTGACACGCCGATAAGAGAAAACTTGTTTAAATGCATGTCTTTGTAGGAAATCCCTGCAAAACGTGTACGCCTTCGAACAATTACTCTGAGTGACAAACTAGACAAACAGTAAAAATAGCAACCATTCACCACTTAAAGAGGTCTGCGACAAGGTGGCAACTTTTTGGGCATCTTCTTCAACGTACTCATAGAGTAAATCAGCCTGATTACGGGTTTTTTTTTAGGTTGGTAATGCCATTTTTCAGCGGCGGTTGCCACCTTGTAAATGCTGGCGATTTTAATAGCAAGAGTCATTTAAAACTTCCTTAGAAAAAGCAAAAGACGTTCGGAGCCGACTTTAAAATTGTTCCGGTTCCGGCCAGTGAGTATACAAATTCAATGGTACACAGCACAGCTGATTTGACAGAAGTTCCCCGTCTGTTCCTTTATGCAAAGTCAAGGGAAAAACAAATAAGTATTAAGGTTGGCCGACAACGACAAAAATTCAACTCTGTCTTCAAAAAAATAGATTTGATATATTCGATCACCACAGACTTCAACGGTGTTTTGTTTTTTGAAAAAAAAAAAACTTTTATCTCTTACACGGACAAAGCACACAGGGAAGACGGAGAAACCTATGAATGGACCAAGTAGAAGAACGAACTGGAGACAGCACGCAATAGACTAAAGCAGGACTGTGGAGTCGGATTCTTGGAGTCTGGAGTCGAAAATTTTTCTAGACTCTGACTGCAGCATTTTTAAATAGCTCCATTCCACAGCACTGGAACGAGGTATTGAGATTTAACTTATATTCCTTTAAAAAGTAACCTTTCTGCCTCTGTTCATTTAAGATATTAATTAATTCAATTTATTTTCTAATTGAATGCACATTATGTGTCACAATGATGCTCCATTGAACTGCCATCGGACGAACATGACTAAATCGCCTTAGATTTAACTAACAACATTGACACATTTGTCTGATACTAAACCGGAAGTAGATAGGGACAACACATGCAAATGTATTATATTTCAGCATATTGTGGAGGGAGTCCGGTCAGGTGTTTCTTTGGTCATACACTAATCAGACTTTATTTCTTAGATTTTCTTTTTCTTTTTTTTGATAAGTTTAATTAACAAATGCCGTTTATTTCAATTGTATCAAGAGCAAAGAAAAAAAAAACTCTGAAATGAAAGAAAAACAGATTTAATCCATACAGGCATTATGTCGTCTGTGTGTGTGAATGTAGTTTTGATATCTGTTTTCTGTTTTTTTTATATACGTTCTGATCTGATTTGCTTTTCTGCCCATTTCGTCGCCGCATCTTCAATTCGATAACAATAGAGAACGACGGCGACAACAACGCGTGGGGATTGGATTTTTGTAAACGATCTTCACACTTGAATTTTCATTCAACTCAGGAGAGGTTGTGGATTCTTTTCTATTTTCTCAGCTAACTATTATTAATTTTTATATGGCATTTGTTCGCTGTCTATGTCTTCATCTAGTTGTGCTTATCGTGTTTACTTCACACACACACACACATATTTGCATGCATGACACTAGTTTACAGAGTAAACTCTTTTTTTCCTTCTGCGCATTTAGTTCGAGTATTTTTTTAATTTAAAAAAATACTCGTAAAGATCGTATCGTAAATTGTCAACAAGCAGTCTGAATCACCTGTAGTGTTCCAAATAAATGTAACACAAGTTGAAACAAATAGAAGAGCTACAAACATGACGGCCCGTTCGGTTCAGAGAGCGCAAAATAAAAACATAATTTTTTTTAAATAATAGCATTCAGTTGCAACTGTGATATTTTTACTCTGTGATTATTTAGTAATTCGGTTTTTTCTTATAAAGGGTGTTTTTTATTGAGGTATAAAACTTCGAATTGAAATAAAACACAAGAAAATCGTTTTAATGTCCATCAATTTGGCTTTATTGGAAGGATAATTTTATGCCATTAATGTTTAAATATGATTTCGGGCATGTGGCCGCCGCCGCTGGCTCGAATAAAGCCAATTCTACAGGTCCAATTTTCAACCACTTTTTGGAACCACAACTCATCCACATTCATGCCATCCAATTCGGGAACAAAATAGTCGGTTATAATGGCTCTATACCGGTCTCCATTAACGGTAACTGCCTCTCTAGCATTATTTCGGAAGAAGTATGGCCCAATGACTCCACCAGCCCATAGAGCACACCAAACAGTCAGTTTTTGTGGATGTAATGGCATAAAATGGACGGAGCTTGCGGTGAACTTCGCGAACTGAACCATTACTTTCGAAATAAATTTGCACGATTTGCAAGCGTTGTTCTTTTGTCAACCTGTTCATGATGAAATGGCAAACCAAACTAAATGTTAATCACTTGACAGCTGACAAAATGGCCGCCAGTTAAAAAAGTGATGCCAACTTAAAGTTCTATACCCCAATAAAAAACACCCTTTATAATAATACAAATAATTATTAATCCATTTTCAATAAAATCTTCTACTGGTGATGTTGGAAAAAAAACGCCGTCGATAAAAACGAGTAAACAATTTATTTTATTTACATCGCCCAACAATGTGGCCAGAATCAGCTCAATAAAATTTTAAAAAAAATGTGTTTCAAAGATGGCAAATTCTGTAGAATCAAATTTATTAGCTCTTCCATTTTCAACTGGCTCGGCTTTTTCAAACTTTAATGTTATGAAGACCATGTTGAGTAATAAAATAAATAGCGTGAGACGGACTTAACTTAATTCCATCTGATAATATGATGGACTTATTATCTTCCAAAAATAGAAAATATGCCAATGTGCTTATGTTAAGAGCTTTCGAGCTTATGTGAAGATTTTAAGAGCTTTCGAGCTTATGTGAAGATTTTAAGAGCTTTCAAGATTATGTGAAGATTTTAAGAGCTTTCAAGCTTATGTGAAGATGTTAAGAGCTTTCGAGCTTATGTGAAAATTTTAAGAGCTTTCGAGCTTATGTGAAGATTTTAAGAGCTTTCGAGCTTATGTGAAGATTTTAAGAGCTTTGAAGCTTATGTGAAGATTTTAAGAGCTTTCAAGCTTATGTGAAGATGTTAAGAGCTTTCGAGCTTATGTTAAGATGTTAAAAGCTTTCGAGCTTATGTGAAGATTTTAAGAGCTTTCGAGCTTCTGTGAAGATGTTAAGAGCTTTCGAGCTTATGTGAAAATTTTAAGAGCTTTCGAGCTTATGTGAAGATTTTAAGAGCTTTCGAGCGAAGTGTAATATACCAAACTAAATACGGTGTACGCTCTCATAAGCGGACACCCAAGGTACTAAAAAAAACTGTCCGCTTAAGAGAGGTATCCCTTTCAACTAAATTCACATTAAACCGAATGAATTAAACGATGAACAAAGGGTCGAATCAAATAAAATACATAAGTTTTACAATTATTTGTATAATTTTTAAAATTCTACTTTTATTAAAAAAAATAGTCCTGGGTCATATTTGATATGATCAACTTTTCGCACAAATCGTTTTATATAACTATCCTATACAAATTACATTTTTAGGGGATTTTCAGTTGAGCTCATGTAATTTGGGGAATGTTCTCGGCAATCTAGGAGAAAGTTTTAGCAAAAAACCTGGCAACACTGCATTTGATACGAACAAGGCCGCATGAACATGTGTTCATGAAGATCTGAAAAAATATTCATTATAAGAAAGTGTTGTGAAAAAATAATGCAAATACAATTATAAATAAACAATATTTCCACAATTCGTCCATTATTTTTGAAGATTTTTTTAATTATTTTCTTCTTCTTCTGCATTAGTTCACAATGAAAGATATCTTGTTTCACTTGGCAACATTTAGTTATGACAGTTGGTTATTTTTTTTTGTTGGCAATACCGTGTCAACTTAAGACAAGATCTTAATGCTTAAGCGATTATCTAAGAAATACACGCCCATAAGTCTATAATGTCCAGGAAGACACATTTTTCCTCATTGCACTCAGATAAATAAATAAGTACCTATTTTTTTGAATGTGATTTTGTGATTAAACTACAGTCGAGTCCGGTTATAACGAACTTTAGGGACTCGACAAATTGGTTCGTTATATCCAGGGTAAAAGACGGTAGAAGCAAAACTCTTAAGACTTAAAAATGTGTTCGTTATAGACGAAAGTTCGTTATAACCGGTGTACGTTATAACCGCACTCGACTGAATCTACCTCCGTAAGGGGCAATTCACAAATAGTTTTATTGTTATTTTCAAAAGTATTTAAAATATCCACCAGACTGCAAATTACTGTGATTTCTTATGATTTATTTGTTTTATTATAGTATTCTCTGTACATTTGGTACCTTGTACTGCCTAGAATTGTTATGGACGCATCTCGGCTAACGTTAGATGGCGCTTATTGTAAATAATGGCTGACATTGGAATTTCACACCGGTCATGTCGCCCTGTCACTCGTTGTGTTTGTTCTCTCGGCCATATGGCCGCCCCTGTCAAAATAAACGAAGACGTAGATTAATCTCAAAGTAAGCGAGGTTTTCTACTTCTTCTCCACAGGAGGCAAATCAACTGTCGCCAACTACTGGTGAACTTTGTTCATGTAGATTTTGCGAAAAAAACGATTTGCGCAAACTGCCATTAAAATGTTATAAATTTTCGTTAAGAATTGAAAAGAAAACATAAACAATAGTTGTGCTCGCTTGTGGGCGATAATTAATTATATTTCTTTTTTCTGTTGCTTTTTATACTCGAATTTGTGATTTCTGTGGCTGTGGCCGTTTTCTCTTGTTGGGGGTAATATTCGGCATTATATAAAAGATGCCGCCGTGCATTATAAAATCCAACTCGGTGAGTTGCGGTGACTTCCTCGGTGTTTTTGTTGTCCCCTCCGGTCTCTAAAAGCATGTCATGACTGCGGGGCACTAAACTTAATTAGTCCTAATATAAAAAGATGACGTATTCAATTTTTATAACTCTGCATTTCACGTTTTGTGATTCGGTAGCAAAAGTAAATAATAACAAAATATAAAACTGAATATTTTGGGCTACTCTAATATTAGTTGGCGAAAAATAGACCAGCCTCCGCCCGTAAATCATATTTCTAGAATAGTAAGAGTTCTGCGTTGAAAATGACAACCTGTGCAAAGCTCTCACAAACAGGCCATTAAAAAGAATTCATGTGTTGTCTAACGAAAACGTCAGTAGAGAAGAGAAAATAAATTGGGGGGTTTTTTACGACACACGAATTTGCTGCAATAAAACATTGCAAATAATAATTTAATATTAGTACAGTAGTACAGTCCTTCGGCAAAATAACTCATAGTTTATTAATTTGTGTAAAAAAAACTGGGAAATTAAGTAGATTTTTGGGATAACCTCATTGTATTCTCCGCGCATTTAGGGATTAAATAGAATTCTGCTGATACATAAAGCAACATAAAAGTTTGAAGCGCCCCTGTGGGCGAGTTGGTAGCGTGCTTGCCTATCAGCGTGGGGGTTGTGGGTTCCATTCCCACCAGAGGTCTGTCACTGCAAAAATCTAGCCATATGGTCTGTGTCACACTGGTTTACCCTTGGACCCAAAATTAGAATGTAAATTTACTTTGTATTGTAATTAAAAATAAATAAAAATAAATGTTTCAGTTTACTGAAAGGCATAATTTCAGAATTAAAAATCTGTATTTTCGCGTATAAAGCTAGATTTATATTGGGCGAATATTTGACCCAAATATGTTTTCCCATGTTTGCGCAAATATTTCCATTTATTTGACAGTTTTTGTTTTCCCCAAACAGCTGTCGAACTATTGTGTCAAACAAACAGCGGTTTTCTTGTTTTTGCCCCCAAATTTTGTTGGCTAATATTTGACGATTGCTTAACTACTTTGTGTTCAAATAATTCCCGTGAGTCAATCAGTTTTATGCGATCCCATCGATCTCTTTCGATTGTGTTGAAAATGTTGTCGGATGTCTTTTGTATTTTTCTACACAAAAGGGAACAACAATAAGTTGTATGTCACACAAATTTGTTTATAAAAAATAATTTCATTTAATTACACTTCGCATTTGTTTGCCTGATATTTAATTAATGGTAACAATTTTTCAAAAAAAAAAAAATATCAGCCAAGCGTGTTGCATTCTATTCTGCCATTTATATTCTATTTACCAAATAAAAAAAAAATTAAAAAAAAACAACAGCAACTAATAGTCATACTAATAAATCTGAAACATATAGTATATATTATTATTATTAATACATATGTATTATTTGTTATATTCCCAGTTGTTGTAATTATTATTATTCAATTGGTGTCGCAGAGATGGTAAATATTTCTAATATTTACAACTAGGGAATCTTTTGGGATTCTCTTTTCTGTTGCATATGTATTCAAAATGGAATGTTACTTGAAAAAATCCATAGAAATCTAAAATAAATTCTTCCATTTCCAATGTGAAATGTCATCGTAATTAATTTGTCGACGAAAAAAGAAATAAATCAGCCAACGGAAGCCTGAAACTATGACGTCGTTTTCCCCATTTCTATGAAGCGCCATTTTAATTTAATGTTTTCATATGAAATTTTCACAGTTCACTTGTTTTTTTTGTTTGTTTGTTTTGTCTTTCGTCTTCGTATTCATTTTCCATCATTATTCTAGTTTGGACAACGTCATTTTGTTTTGTATATTTGGCTGCCATAGACGGACGACATTCCTTCTATTGCTCTTTTTTTTTTTTTTTTTTTTTTGTTCATCGCTCATAGTATTTATTCAGGTTTATTTTGTGATCTTCTTCTTCTTGTTGTTGTTTGCAGTGTCTTTGTATAAACATATTTCTTATTCAATTACAATTTAAATCAATTGTAGTTTTATGATGATCGTGATGATGATGTTGTTGTGAATGATAATGATCATGAGGATGAAGATGATGGGTATGGTCGACTGTTGTACGCTCGGTGGTTGTTATGTCGCTGCAACACATACACCCAGAGAGAAATGTTGGTAGCTAACTGGAAATGTAAAGGATCGTGACACTAAAGAGTGCTCCAAACAAAGAGAAATGTTGGTAGCTAACTGGGAATGTAAGAGAATCCGAACACTAAAGAGTGGTCCATATTTAGGATATTTCATTAAAAACTCCCCATAATTTAATTTAAATTAAAAAAAATTTTAATTTGTATTTCGTTTGAAAGGCTTAGTCCCGATTCACACTAGGCAATTTTAATTGCTGCAATTCTCAGTTTGTGGGAGAGAGTGGTAAGTGGAATGAAAAGGGGAAAAAAGGCTCGTACTGAAAATTACAGCCTGTTTTTTTAAACGATTGGTATTTCGCTTCGTTAAAATAACGAACACAAATTCTATTTCGTCAGTTTGGATTTTTGTAACACGAAAGTCTCTGTTAAAATTCTAATTGGCATTTTTTTCTAACGTATTTTTGTGTGTATTGGCTAATCATCAATCATTTAATTTCTTGTTTGAGAAATTTTTGTTTGCTAGCAAATAATTTAATTTGCCAACCATCCGCTGACTTCTTGATTGAGACATTTTTGTTTGCTGGCAAATAATTTTATTTGCCAACATCAGCTCATTTCTTCTTTAAGGAATTTTTGTGTGCTGGCAAATAATATTATTTGTTATTATAACCATCAGTTAATTTCTTGTTTCAGGATTTTTTTGTTTGCTGGCAAATAATTTTATTTGTCAACCATCAGCTGATTTCTTGTTTGAGAAAATTTTGTTTGTTGGCAAATAATGTCGTTTGTCATCAATCATTTGATTTCTTGTTTGCTGGCAAATAATATTATTTGTCAACCATCAGTTGATTTCTTGTTTGATGAATTTTTGTTTGCTGGCAAATAATTTTATGGTCAAACATCAGCTGATTTCTTGTTTGGGAAATTTTTGTTTGCTTCTTGTTTCAAATAATTTTATTTGTCAACTAATTTCTTTTTTTTTGGAATTTTTGTTTGCTGGCAAATAATATTATTTGTCAACCATCAGCTAATTTCTTGTTTGAGGAATTTTTGTTTGCTGGCAAATCATTTTATTTGTCAACATCAGCTGATTTCTTGTTTGGGAAATTTTTGTTTGCTGGCAAATAATGTCGTTTGTCATCAATCATTTGATTTCTTGTTTGAGGAATTTTTGTTTGCTGGCAAATGATATTATTTGTCAACCATCAGTTGATTTCTTGTTTCAGGATTTTTTTGTTTGCTGGCAAATGATATTATTTGTCAACCATCAGTTGATTTCTTGTTTCAGGATTTTTTTGTTTGCTGGCAAATAATTTTATTTGTCCACCATCAGCTGATTTCTTATTTGAGGAATTTTCGTTGGCTGGCAAATAATATTATTTGTCAACCATCAGCTGATTTCTTGTTTGAGGAATTTTTGTTTGCTGGCAAATAATATTTTTTGTCATCAATCATTTGATTTCTTGTTTGAGAAATTTTTGTTTGCTGGCAAATAATTTTATTTGTCAACCATCAGCTAATTTCTTATTTGAGGAATTTTTGTTTGATGGCAAATAATTTTATTTGTCCACCATCAGCTGATTTCTTGTTTTTATTTGCAGGCTAATAATTTTGTTTGTCTTTCATTATTTCATTTCTGGTTTGAGGAATTTTCGTTGGCTGGCAAAGAATTTTATTTGTCAACTGATTTCTTGTGAGAGGAATTTTTGTTTACTGGCAAATAAGTATTTGGTGTGCAGATTCTGACCTGGCTGAAGACATTTTATTTGTGAGGTTATGCTACGAAAATATTTACACATAATGTAAACACGGATCCGTCTTTAAATTTGTATTTTTTTTTCGTGAAAAATTTATAAAACGAATAGAATTCATTAGTGAATAACAATTTTTGAAGAAATCTTGAGTTTTCATTGATTAATTAAGGAAATCATAGGGATTAGGGAAATAAGGGTTTTGGAGCAACATTTCAGTTTGTCGGAAATTAACCGTGAACATATTTTTTGATTGTAAAACACTGTGCGTCATCGCCACAATAAATATCTGATATTTGAGCTCACGTATTATCACAGATTTGAGGCTGTCCAAGTTGTTTGTGGCTGCTACGAGACGAGACATACATTCCACTCTTGATACGATCATCATCTCGATCATTCTTCTTCTGTTCTTGTGTTCTTTTGATTTGTGCTTTACTATTTCTACATTTTCTGCCCTTGAACCTGAGCAAAACGAGAAAAAACAAGCAGACACGAAGACACAAGACGATGATATATAAAGATAAATAAAGAAAACGATACAAAAGTTTTCTTTCCAAGACAGAAATCGCAAAAAAAAAAATAGGCAATATCAAGTTTATTATTATTAATCATTCCATTGTGATTTACTGGGTTAACTCCAGATAATTCGAATTGTTGATTCTGACTTTTGTTACGTTATTTTTTTCGATATCCAATTTTCACGACGTAAGCATGTGTGTGTTTATGGGGTTCTGCCGGTGACGCTAACTCCTCGTGACGGTAATTAATCAAATGTCGTCGTCTGCCAACCCGTAACACGGGCTCTGTTAAACGTTATTCAAGATAAACAGTTGGTCTTCAATTTAATCTGTGTGTTGCTTTTTTTTTTTTTTGTCCAATCGAACATATATTTTGAATTATTATTATCTATTTGTACAGTTCAGCGAATTTTTTTGGGGGGGATTTTTTTTTTAAATTTATTTTTAATAATAGTGAATAAATAGATTTCCTGGAAATACAACACCATTTCCTAGGGAAATTTCTAAATAATTGTTGAATATGATTTAAATGTTTGCCCGCGTATTTAGAAAAATTTAAAACAGCTTTCGAAAACGTTTGTTAAGAAAAATGTGGGAAAATTGTTGTTATATTTTTATACTTTTTACTGGACAAAGGTTTATAAAGCTGTTTTAAATTTTTCTAAATACAGGGGAAAGAATATAACGATATGGGATACGATATTCTTATAAAAGACCTTATAGAGTTTTTTTACTTAATTACAATACAAGGTAGAAATATATTCTAATTTGGTGTCCAAGGGTAAACCGGGCTAGATTTCTGCAGCGACAGACCAAAGCCTTGAACCCCCACTCTGATAGGCAAGCACGCTACCATCTCGCCCACCGGGGCGCTTTGGAATATTTTTTTTTTAAAATACCCAAAAATCGTCGAAAAAGTCCTTTGCAGGGAAAAACCTTCTAAAAGCTCTCTTTCTTTGTAGCTCCAAAACAAAAATTGCCTCTTTTTACCCACGAATAAGATAACGCACACATTTTCATGCCGCCTAATTACAGATTGGAAAAAACCGCCTCTGTACCCTATAATTCCAAAAATAATTGGTATGAAAGTAACTAATGCTTGAATGCATTAAATACTATTTGCAAACATTAAGTTGTTTCGGGGCAAATATTAAATACTTGTACACAGTGTTTCGAAAGAAATGTTTGGTTGGCGACTTGGCAACTTATTTGGATTTTCTCATATTTTTGGCCCCACTTGATGGTGATGTTGGCCACTTTATGGTCCTGATTGAAGGATCTCCGTCTGCCAAATGCGGGTATATTGACTGTAATCGCTGCCAGTGCATTTGAAGTTGAAGTGAAGTGATATAAATATTTGCCGAAAAGAGAGGCAAATATTTGCCGTTAAGTGTTCACACTCGGTTCGCACTTGTCAAATTTTTGTTTGCTGGCAAATAATTTTATGATTTCTTTTTTGGCCCTAAAAAATATTTGGTTCCGATTGTGACTAGGAAACATTGGAAGTTTTTGTTTGACCATTATCAATAACTCCTCATATTTTTCTCTCAACGATGTGATTTTCAGGAAGATACCATTGAGTATTCACACTCGATTCGCGTTTGTCAAATTTTTGTTTGCTGGCAAATAATTTTATGATTTCTTTTTTGGCCCTAAAAAATATTCAGATTGTGACTAGGGTATATTTGACATTTTGGTTTGTCAAATATTTGACCATATTTGACAATAACTCCACATATTTTCCCCTCAACGATGTAATTTTCAGGAAGATGCCATTAAGTATTCACACTCGATTCGCATTTGTAAAATTTTTGTTTGCTGGAAAATAATTTTATGATTTATTTTTTGGCCCTAAAAAATATTTCCATTTTCTTCCAACAGCCTGTGTCTAACTTTCCCTTATTTGCTAACAGCAAATTGTGGCTTCAAATAATAAAGCAAAAAAAACATAAAAAAAAAATACTGAAATCATAAAAATCAATTAACATTAAAAATATGATGTGTTAAGTTGATTTACGCTGTAATCGGGTAATCGTCATTTTGCTTTTGATAAATTATGGACAATTGTAGAAAAATCTACATCCAAATTTACTTTACCAAAAGTCATTTCGTGTATAATTTATAATTGTATTTTGTTTGCTGAACACTCACAAAATTGTTAAGTACGGGATTCGGTCGGTTAAACTGTGGGATCAACGACCGTCACGTGTATTATTCACCTAAAATTTTTTTTATTATATTAAATTTTGGAAGTGTCAACTTTTGTATACACATATCGATGTTTTTTTTTTTTGGAGATTTTTTCCACTAAGAACTGATCATTTATTGGGTCGGAAAAAGACATCGGACACCATCTCCCACGCTGATGTCGATTGAAATAAAAGTTTTGGTTTTAGTGCATTTTTTGAAAGTGGATGTGGAATATGGATGGTGTCTGGACAAAAGTTACCCAATTCGGTCGGTCCGCAATCTGAAAAGTTCTTTATTATTCCCAGTGTTTCAATTTCAGCTAAAGCCCAAAAATAATAGGTTTCATCAGCTTAAAAAACAAAAAAAAACTCAATGGCTAACAACAGCTGAAGCTAAAAAACCAAAATAACAAATTTCGCCAACAGCTGCAGCTTTCGAAGTAAACTGCTGAAATTTCGTCAAGATTTTATGTCTATTGAATTTTGTCGAAATGAAAAACTTTCGTCGAGAATTTATATCTAGAAAATTTTATTTCTATATGAATTTCGTCGAAATTTTATTTCTATAGGAATTTCGTCGAAATTTTATGTCTATAAGAAATTTCGTCGAAATTTGATGTCTATAAGAAATTTCGTCGAAATTTGATGTCTATAGAAAATTTTGTCGAAATGAATAATTTCATCGAAAATTTTAAGTCTATAGAAAATGTTGTCAAAATTTTATGTTTATAGTAAATTTCGTCGATTTTTTATGTTTATAGAAAATTTCGTCGAAATTTTATATCTAGAAAATTTCGTCAAAATTGTATGTATAGAAAATTTCGTCGAAATTTTATGTCTACAGGAAATTTCGTCGAAATTTTATGTATATGAAAAATTTCGTCGAAAATTTATTTCTACAAAATTTTGTCATTATTTTATGTCTATTGAATGTTGTCGAAATGAAAAATTTCGTCGAAAATTTATGTCTAGAAAATTTTAAGTCTATGGAAATTTTCGTCGAAATTTTATTGCCAATGAAAATGTTGGTCGAAATTTTATGTCTATAGAAATGTAGAATTATTATTGTTTTGATATCGACGATTCTCCATAAAGCAATTCGACTCTGATTTCATCGTTGGGCTTGGTGACGCGACATAACGTTAAGTGACCTCAACTACATAATTCCAGAGGACGACTGTAAATTATTTCACCCGCTTTATTTATGCATATTAAAATTTTATGCCTATGAAAAATTTCGTCGAAAATTCTTTCGAAAATATAACGTATAGCCGAGGTTTAATAAATCGGCTTTATTAAAAAAAAAGGGTCAAAAAAATGCATTCGTCTTCCACGGGCGAATTTTTCATAAACTGGGGAATTTTTAATTAATTAGTGGGGGGATTTTTCAGAATTTTTGTGGACATTTTTAGAATTTCCTTCAAGAAATTTAATTATAATAGTCAAATTTTTATTATTTTCTCTCGGTAAATAGGTGTGAAAGCAAAATAAAATATGTGAATTATAAATCGTCGTTTAAAAAAAAAACAATCCTGACCCCCAATAAGGAACAACAGCATTTCGTCACCAGAAATCCAGAATGACCTAAGAAGCATTTTCTTAACATTACAGCAGAAGCAAAGACCGTTAAAAAAACTCTAAACACTATTGATGTTATGTCGTTTTGACATTCGCCTATAAAATTGTAAATTTTGGATACTTAAGTATTTTAGGTCAGAGACATGTTACCGATGTATTTCAGTTCCTCTAAACGGAGTCAACCAATAATACGATTTTGTTACAGATGACGAAATGCTGTTGTTCGGCCAAGATTGATTTTTTGTGATTTTCTTATTCGATATTTTTTTTTCTTCATTTTGTATGGGTATTTTTTATTCTACTTCTCCTGGTCTTCAACCTTGACATATTTCGATTTAGGCTTGTCATTCGTTCGTCACCAAATAATTTACTCAATTTGTATTTTAATTTTAACTTTATTTCTTCAAAGTTCTGCGGAGATGTGGTCCTGCTGCCAGGTGTCTGTTCTGGTGAATAAACCAGATCTCTATTTCAATTATTTTCTAATTAAATAGTTAAGGTTTCACTTATTCTATTTAAGAATTTCTTTTTCAGAATTTATCATATTTAAGGATTTCTTACGATATCTTCATTATTATCCACAACCATCAGATTAACTCGATTATCCCCACACTAAGACATGTCTTAGTTGTTTTCGTATTATCAAACGTCTGAGACGATCACTAACATAAACTTCTTAATATTCATAAACTTCTTAAGATTCGCGTGTAATCAACTCAGTCTTATTGAAAATATCAAAAAGGATAACAACCACTGTTCGGTTCTCGTTTTTTTATTCTATAAAATTTCATTTAAAGTTAGTTTTCGTCATTTTAGTTTTTTGCGTTTTTCAAACTTCGTAAACGTTATTTTCGTTAGGGTTACAATTTTAAAACAGTTTCCATTGGTTTTTGGTGTTTTTTTTTTTTCAAAAAGTTTCTGAGTTGTATTTCTTATTATGCAGCGCCCGTTAAAGTGTTCACTGAACCGTTATCGTTCGTTCGATTGTTTTTTTTTTGCTTGGCCGTTTTCCCAATATGACCCGTACGAACTTTTCGCCACGACGTTGAACATTGAAATATTCAAAAACGATTTTCGCTGACTTTGCTACCGAGAGCAGCGAGATGACACAAAAGTTCGAATATAACGTTTTTTTTTGTTTTCTTTCGTTTTTTGTAAATTCTACGTACGTACATTATAGTAAGTGCGAGAACATCCATCCATCTAATATGTGACCGACCCGAGCGTCCAGTCCGTCTGCCGCATGCCCGTCCCTCGTGCATCCGTTTGTCCGTTTTGGATCTCAAAACTATTGTATGTCGTTTTGTCTTGTTCGCTGTTGTTGTTGTTGTTATTTTCGTATAAAATGTTGTTTGTTTGTCTGTATGTAATTTATTCCAACATGAGAACATCCCTCCTCCAGCCTACTCCTCCACTCCTCCATACATACCTTTGCCAGTATTGTGGTTTATAATAGACGACTCCAACAACAACAGCAACATTTTGTTCGGCAGTTGTTTGTTATTGTGTTTTTTTTGTTGTCAAAATTAAAAAAAAAGAAAGATCATTGTAGAATTTTAATCCATCGCAATACTTTGCCTTTTTTCCATTTCACAGTTTTTTTTTTTTTGAGTTCTTTCTCTTTCGATGGATTTTCTTCATTGGAAATTTGAAAAGTATTGAAACCGATGAAATTCACTTTTAATTATCGCCTCATTTGCGCCACTATTGTTCGATAGCCGATGTTTGCATGTGTTGTCCACAATGTAACGGTAACAAACATAACGTACATTGTACCGGTTATTTGGTAGCAAGCGGTGTTGCCATAGGAGGTGAGAATTCCCACAAATTGCAGAAGGTGTATTCACCAAAGCGTGAATAAAATCGAAAGAACTCCAACGATTTTGATGATCCATAACTCATTTTAATTGTCAGATAGGTGGCTTACAGATGTACTCTACAGTGGACACTATTTTGTCATTTTGCGATTTTTTATGCATTTTTTTCAACAAAAAAAAAAATACAAAAAAACCTTTTTTGGATTACTTTTGTTAATAACTTTGAAATTGAAATGTACTGAAAGTAAAGATTAAAAATAATTTAGTGATAGATTTTTTAAAATTTATTTCAAGGAAATCGGACAATTTTTAACAAAAAAAACTTACAAAAAAACTTTTTTGAATTAATTTTGTTAATAACTTTGAAACTGTATTTTGTATTGAAATGTACTGCAAGTAAAGCTTAAGAATAATTAGTGATAGATTTTTTAAAATTTATTTCATGGAAAATGGAAAAATTTTTAACAAAAAAAAAATACCAAAAAACTTTTTTGAATTAATTTTGTTAATAACTTTGAAATTGTATTTTGTATTGAAATGTACTGCAAGTAAAGCTTAAGAATAATTTAGTGATAGATTTTTTAAAATTTATTTCATAGAAATCGGACAATTTTTAACAAAAACAAATTACAAAAAAACCCTTTTTGGATTAATTTTGTTAATAACTTTTAAATTGTATTTCGTAGTCAAATGAACTAAAAGTACTAAAGATATAGATTTAAAGATAAAGATTTAAAAGATTTATTTCAAGGAAATCGGACAATTTTTTAACAAAAAAAAATTACAAAAAAACTTTTTTGGACTAATTTTGTTAATAACTTTGAAATTTTATTTCGTATTCAAATGAACTAAAAAAACTACAGATTTAGATTTTAAGATAAAGATTTAAAAGATTTAGAATAATTTAGTGATAGATTTTTTAAAATTTATTTCATGGAAATTGGACAATTTTTTAACAACAAAAAAGATTTTTAATTAATTTTGTTAATTTGGTTATTTTGGTATTCAAAGAAAAATGGATTTTTTTGAGATAAATGATCGGATGTTTATTTCGTAGTAAAAAGGAAGCTATGCCGTTAATAATGAAAAACAACATCAGCCAAATGGCCACCACGCATACAGGACCATATCCTTTTTATGAAATTTTTCAATAACCAAATCGCAAAGTGGCTGCCCCATGTCCTCGATGGCCTCACGAATTCTATTATTGGGGTATTGAATCGAAGCTGGGCCATATCTTTCAGGTGGCCCCAAAGGAAGATGTCGCAAGGTGTTAAATCACAAGATCTCGGTGGCCAATTGTGATCACCTCTTCGAAGAGATAACACGGTCCGGAAACTTTTTAGTTTTTGAACTGTGAAAGAATAAAAGCTTCAAAAGTGACAGCTACCGAAATACCGGGTGATTGAAAATAACTCCTCTTGTTCGAAAACCATTTATTTCCCATTTAAATATACCAAAAATGAAGATTTAGAATAATTTAGTGATAGATTTTTTTTAAAATTTATTTCAATTCTTTTTCAAGCTATGACGATTTATGACTGGGAAAATTGCAGTGAAATATACGTAGTGCCCATTTTTCTTTGGGGGATTTCTCATGAATTGTATGGGAGATTTTTAAGAATTTTTCATCTGTTTTTAGTAATTCTTTATTTGGGGAATTCTTTACTTTTTTCTGGGGCATTTTTCATGGAGCCAGCAATGTGTTTCTTAATAACTCCGGCCTGAAGTTAACTTTTAAATTACGTATGTATATGGATTAAGTAGCCTCGACCTTACGATTCAGACGATAAAGTGCGAAATCTACCCCGCTAAATCCTATGTGTTGTTACTCTCTGTCACGGAGCAAATAAATGTCTGTGACGAACACTGCTTTCCCCGTGAGCTTAACCCCGGCAACCGTACGTAAACTTGTCGTTACTGTGGCCCATGTTATTGATTTACAGATCACACTTGACATTGAATTTGTTAAATCCAATACGTTTTCTACGTTTTGATATTAAAATATATTTTTTTTATAGAAATCTTAACTCAAAATCATAAAATTTCCGAAGCTCGGTAAAATAGTACCGTTTCACACAAGGCAATTTGAAACCCAATTGTCGGGTCTTACAGTCCAATAAATGCACTTCTTTTACATGAATTCCACCATGGTTGTGGTGGACAGATGACACAGGGTCTAGGTTGCCACTTTCATGGGATTATTTAAATCATAGGGATTGTGATAAAATCAAATGCAAATGCCTTTAAAAATCTCAAAAAAATCTGCAGCCAACTTCACAATACGAAAAACTCAAAAGGAATTGCCAGTACGAGGAAGTTTTATCCCCTTTCCATTCCCCTTACCTCTCTCTCTCTCTCATACAAACGGAGAATTGCGGCAATTAGAATTGCCTAGAGGTAATCGGGACGTACTAAAAAAAATAACAATAAATCATGTGTTATTAATAAAGTCGGACAAATCATTGGACAATTTTATTAAGATTTTTTAACAAACATTTTTTTTTTACCAAAGTACGACGGTATTCATAAAAATTTACAACAGCTTTGTTAAGAAAAATATATGAAAATACAAAAACCATTTTTACACATTTTTCTTAAAATGAAAATGTTTTTCAAAATGTCAAAATAATCTGCAGCCAACTTCATACTACGAAATACACCAAAGGCATTGCCAGTACGAGCAAGTTTTTTCCCTTTCCATTCATCTTGGCCCTTTCTCTCTCACACAAACTGAGAAAAAACATTTTTTAATAAAGTCGGAAAAATTATTCGATAATTTTATTATGAGATTTTTTAACAACAAAAAAGAAATGTATGAAAATACAAAAACAACTTTCACACATTTTTCTTAAGAAAAGACGGTTTACATTTTTATGAATTCGGGGAGTACTCTTTCATACTGATAATGCTCTACACTAGGGTGGAGTGAAATTCAAAAAAAAAAAAGTTAACCTCGGAAAGAGATGTAGTCTGGGGTAATAATGAGGGGAAAAATAAAGAAAAAAATTTTAAAAAAATTTTTAGGGGTCGCGCCACTCCCTCGAAATTTGGAAATTATCGCTATTTTAGCGTTAATTTTAGAAAAATCCTAAAAAGTTTTATGTCAATAAATGTTTGCAATAGCATAAACAATGAAATAAGGGCATGAAAAAATTTAAAAAAAATTTTCTCATTGTTCAAAAATTTCAAAAAGTAAAATAAGTCAAATCGCCCCTTCTTCAGAAAATTGACTAAACAATGAAATCGCCACCAAAGCTACAAATATTAGTCGATTATCCTCATATTTGCCTCAAATACTTTTGTTTGGGCACTGAACAAGCTCAAACTTTTAAATTTCGAATAAGTTAAGTCGTTAATTTTTAGGATTTTTCTAAAATCAACGCCAAAATAGCGATAATTTCCAAATTTCGAGGGAGTGGCGCGACCCCTAAAAATTTTTTAAAATTTTTTTCTTTATTTTTCCCCTCATTAGGGCCCCAGACTACATCTCTTTCCGAGGTTAACTTTTTCAAATTAAAAAAAAAGCATGTTTTCACTCCACCCTACTCTACACTCTACAACGAACAGGTGTTCACATACATATTATTCGGTTTAGTCTCGATTTAGATGCAGCTGTTGGACAATGTTGGACAGCTGCTTAAGGTTTCATAATAAACATGTGCATGCCATCGGCCGACCAGACATTATTACTTTCATATCTTCCTTGATATGTTGAAATATGAAAATTTACTTGTATACTGATATTTTTGGCTACCTTTCGCTTTATATTCGTATTACTCTCCATCATTGACTTTGTCATTCTGGTGGCAAAACCACGAAATATTGATGTCATTATGAGTTTTGGTGCGGCAAAGTGTTGCCAACCAATAAAAAAAAGGTTTTTGACACTTGACTTTTTTTTGGGAATTTATGAATGGAGAATGTGAATCATAAGCTGTTGGAGCAAAATTATCCGAAGCTTCACTCAGAATATCTTACTACAGTGTACTCTCTCACAAGCGGACACCTAAGGGACTGAGAGGTGTCCGCTTATGAGAGAAGTACACAATAGGACTGCAGCGGATGGCTACTGAAAAAAGTGTCCGTTTATGTGAGGTGTCCGCAAGGAGAGAGAACACTTTCTTCAGGCGAAACAACCAGCAGACCTTGGTCACCGCCAATTGCTCTACCCTTTAACGACAAAAATGTATCGCCGATAATCGCATGGCTGTTTTTCCGTTATTCTATTAATTTATCCGGATATACATATATAATATATCAGTTGCTAACTAAACGCGATTACTAACAATTTCGCTGGATTTTTAAATTGTTTCCATGCCCGTTGTGGTGTAGTTGTTGTTGTTGCGGTTCAAGTGCTTTCCCAATGCCTGAGAAATTTTGTCAATTTGTATCAATGTTTAATTTATTGAACATTATTTGCTATTCACTCCATTGGTGGCTGTTCGTTCGTTCGTTCGTTCGTTCGTTCGTACATTCATTCATTCATTAGTCGGCGCGTTAATTAAGTTCTCAAAAAATACAACAACAAAAATCTTTTTTAAACTGCAAATCCCGTGTTTAATTTGAATACAAAAGATATTCGAATTTTTTCGGTCACACAGACAGCGACCAACCAACCAACCATCCACCCACTACCGCCACATTCTTCTCACTTTACGACGTTGTTTGAAACAAATTGACGTGATTAAGCATATTCGATAACAACAACGCAACAAATTAATTACACACACCGAATGGGGAAACACAATTTCCCGGCGTCAAAAGAAAAGTGTCCAGAACACTTTGGCAATTAGCTAGGAAACTAACAGCTTACTTTTAAGCGGATATCAGAAGATAGATAATTAAGTCTTAGTCACGAATAATAATAATACCTCCGGCAAGTATTTTTTTAAGATCAAACTCGATTTTATTGAGCTCTAAATACTTAACTTTCCTATGGCGAAAATAGCTCATTGTTGTGTTCTTAATCTATAAATAGCCAGAAATTTTCATTTCAACAAAAGAATATTTAGCTTTGTTCGTTTTTCTGTTCGTCCAACAGTTCTCATAACCAAAGCGCAGACCGGAAATATGAACCCATTTCAAAGGAACTAAGGATGAACCATCAAACTGATGAGTGGTACAGTGTTTGAAGCCGATTTGTTCATTTCCCTAGCATTTTTACATAAACTATCCCGGCAATTAATTGTTTTCGATACTTTTTCGCTGAGATTCCAGTTCAAATGCTAACACCAGCTCATATGCCCAGTGATGCTGCGCAAATGTTTTCACCAATTAATGACTAAATTGGACAAATCGATTAAATGATTTATTATACAATAAATGCTTAACGATTAATGGAAAATATGAGATAAGTGACCTTGTGGGATTTTAAATTAATAAACAATTCAAGATGCTGATAATAAAGAGCTACTGCAATTCTTTAATATCTACCTTGATGACCTCAAACCCATAAAAAATCCATTATTAATTACATAGATTTTTAAAAACATTTTTTGCCTGCCCTGGTACAAATAGGGGTTAATGTTTTTTTTTTTTTTTTTTTTTTTCTTTTCCCCTTCTTTTTATATATATATATATATATATATTTTTTTTTTCTTTTTCTGTTTTATCATTAAGTTCTAGTCTAATTTGTATTTTAAGGTAGTTTAAGTTAATTTTTGTAGCATCTTGCGCTACAGTTATGTTAATGCCGGGAGCAAGCATGTTTTCATCTAAGACTTACTTAAATACATATCTTACCCGTTACGACAAAGCATGACACTGTATCATCTATCTTATTATTTTAAAACAATACATTATAATTTTAAATACAGCTTTTGTTATTTGTTATATTCAATTATTATTTAAAAAAATATGTAAAAAAAATAGTCTCAATAAAATTAATTCTAATTCTAATTCTAATTCTATAAAACCGATTTTTGAGAATTGCAGAAAACACAGATGTTGTATACAAGTTAATGAAATATTCTAATCGACAAATCGACAAATGATTGCCATTTATTGTTAAAAGATTATCTGGTCGGTTTAACTGGCGCCCTCACATAAGAACCACAAATGACACTAGAGGCGATGCTGAAACTTCAATCAATCGATTGCACCGCAGCAAAAGTGGCTCTTCGGCGTAGGGAATCAGGAATGCCCTTCAGTACTTCAAATGGACATGGCTCAATCATAGAATGAAGTGGCGATAAACAAATTTAGAAGCCAATGAAATCCCTACCATCATGGACGGATGCAAAACCGAAACCCCTAAATCTCAGAATCGCATCGAGACTCCCGCAAGAATATACGGTTCTCCACACAGAGATTTATAAAATTAACATTGCCGCCAAGTATATTTTGGTAAAGGATATTTATCTAGCCAAATTCAAAATCAACGTCTCTACTTAAACACATAAAAAGAGACCTTAGACTCAAGAACCATCAAGTCACTTTGTACTATGTACTACTTCGTATTCTTAAACCAAATTCAAGCGCACAAAATCACTTTCTGCTGGGTACCCGGACATAGTAACGTACAAGGTAGTAACGTACGTGCCAATTCTGTTCGTGGAACGCTAAAACTAAATTCATGAGCTGGAAGCATCATTAACCATTGAGAAACCGTACAAAGCTCCAGGGTAGCTCGATCTCTTTGCCCAGTCATAGATATGACTCGTATCGAAGAGTTGCTTTCCCTCGGAAAGAACACAATAAGTATTCTCATAGGAGTCACAACGGGGCACTGCGTAATTGGCCACATGGCTGCACGCATGAAGCTGTTTGGCTGAACAAGAGGAAAAGTCTGTGCAACACATGCTATGCTCATGTAAAGGACTCCTGTTTAGGGGCACTGGCTCTTCGACGACCTGAACAACCTAGCAGATGCTCCACATAAACCTCTCGACAAATTCATTATGAAATCGCTCTGGTTCAGCACTTACTCATTTCCCTTAACATTCCATGAGGGAACATATGGGGAACTTCTCTCGAATCAGGGAACTTTATTAAAATGTATACTAACTGATCGGAACCTACTGTTTAAAGTCAGCTTTTCTAATGAAGTTTTAATTGGCTTAAAGAATAATCTCTTATTCGTTAAGTCTCCAGCATTTACTAGGTGGAAAACAGCCGCTGGAAATGTTTGTTTGATGGACCAGGTTTCAAACATGACTTTAATTGTGTGGTAGTAGGACACATTACCTAACACTCCACGGGCGTCAACCCTCTTTACTATAAACTTCCTCTAATCTATATATATTTCAACTGATGGGCGACCATTTTAACCTAACCTAACTATTTTTAAATCGATTTTTAAATATCGATTTTGAAAAAAAAAGTATGACTTTGGACCAACAAAACGTTTTGGCCTGAAAACCCTGTAAAGAATGCAATACCCATTTGAAAATGTGGAACGGTTTCCCACTTGTGGTGGGTAACTTTTGCCCGCCCCAAGTTGCCTTCAAAATGTAAATTTATAAAAAAAATTTTTTTTAAAAAAATAACTTACACAGCTTGTGTTACACTTTGTCCCAATCGGAGTTCTTTTGCCGTTGCTATGGCCAAAAATCGCCGTATCGTCTAATGTAAATAGAAAAATTCGATTCTGTTTTACTTCCAAAATATTAGTAACTTATTATGCTTGGTGTAGTAATCGATTACAGCCTTTTAACAGTCAATGTAACTTGCTCCTTTCATGGATTGTGTTCCCAATACGGAGATTGTATTGTCTTGATTCGTATCTGCCGTGTTATATACGGCAAAGGGTGGCGTATTCTCTGTTAATGTCACATATTAGTTATTGCCTGGAGGTTATATCTGGAGCCTGCCATTTATATTTTAGTAGAATTGAGAGGATTTGCAAATAATTTGTTATCTACACATTTTTCTATTAATTTTCCCATCTAAGCGGTTTTTTCATACTAAAAAAAAACTACGAAGATTTGCTAAAAACATCAAATAAAACATAACTCAAGATAGTCTTAATGTAAAATGTATTTGTTGATCTTGACCTATGCTAATTTATTACAAAATTTGTTTTGTTGTGTTGAACAGACGCACCTGTTCTAGCGCCAACAAATATGTTGATTCAGCTTTACAGATTCGCCGAAAATCGAAAGAAACCAGTTTGGCCATTTTATCGGGACACATGAATGTAACCTCGTTGAGCGTTTAATTTGTGTACAACTTAAGCAGAAATTAAAAATTCTTATTTGATTTGGGTGTTAAGCTCAAATGTCAACTATTCGATACGTTCTTAATAGTGGATCAAGAAAACGATGGTACAGTGTTGTGAAATCGTAGAAATTCGACGAAAATTAGTTCTTAAACGGTTGAATGAAAACAGAAGTTGATAAGAAGAGCGCCAAGTGTTGCAATCTAACTTGGATCACTTGTGCTATCTCACTTTATTTAATATTCCCACAATGGGGTATTAACCAATGGGTTCAACCATTCACTTTGTCGGTAGGAAGATACTGATTTCCTCCTTGGAGTAGTTTTTATTGGAATTTATAATAATTGGCCGTGAGGCTTTAAATTACAAAATCTGTAAAAAGCAAATTTTTCTGTGCTTCTCATAAATGAATAATATCAAAATCAAATCGTTGTTTTTAAATAAAAGAGTATATCCACGAACGTATTTGCCAAGCATAAATGGCATTCACCTTGTGTTGGAAACCAAAATGAAGTCACTATTAAAAGAAATTTGCAATTTTGCCCAATTTTAAAACTATCTGAGTCGGGCCTCCTTATATGTTCTGCATTTTTTTTTGCACGCATAAAACTGAGCTGTGACAAAAAGAAAAAACAATATTCTTGTAGACTCTTTAGGTTCTGCCTGACAAATTTGGTGCTAATTGTCAACTCCAAGCCATCACTTCGCGTTAGTGATATTCCAAATACAAATTTAATAATTGATGTGATTGTCAGACTGGCGATGTGTTTGTTTTCCGACACTGTTCCCAAACTATGATTGCTTTCAATATTTGTGAATGTATGTATATGTATATGTGGCTTAATCAAGTCTGTTCTCTGTCTCTCTCTCTATTTCTTTGGTTTTAAGTAAGTTTGATTGATTATCTGCCAATAAGTTTGTCATGTTGTTTGTTTCTTTGGTCTTTTTTGATGTTAAACAATTTATTTCGCCAAGACAAGATTGACGACGCTTTTTTTGTCATGCACAACAGGTTTGCTTCACTGTGTCAGTATACGAATATAATGACTTGTATTGATTTGATAGCGGAAAACTACGCACCCTCGCATAAAAATTTAAATAAAACAAGAGATGACGCCTAGTTTATGATTCTGTATTTGGTAATAACCAAAGTCCATCATTTCACGATTTGAACTCACTAAACAACAGATCATTGGTTGTTAGGCAATGTCTGTTTTAATACAGTCTAGAGTGAGTGAGTCAAATCAGGCTTTATTATAATATTGTCCATATCTACATAAATAACACTGGTCGACATCAAAATTGTCCTCCCTAAAAATCATATAATCATTCTGCTGGAATGTTTATCCCCCCAAAATATTTCTATCGTAATTAAGAAAGCTTTTCGGGTACATGTTTTATATGTTCTCCCATTGTTCAGCATAATACGTTTGGCGAAAACACTTTCAAAAAGTGGTAAATATAGCTAGCGTTGTCATAATTATTGTTTCCAGCATCTCTCTATCTAAAATCCTCTCATATCTAAAATTCAACCCAAAAAAATTCTATAATTTATATTTTTAAATAGAAAATTCTTATTCTGATATGTTTTTTTGTGCAAAATGCCTGAAAAGAAAGCTTACGAATGTTTCGTATAAGTTTTAATAATTTAATTCTTCAGATAAAGCCATTTTTAAGGGCTTTTAACTACAAAGAACAAATATTTTGATTGTTTATAGCATTTAGCTTCTTTTGTATTTGTGTACTGTATCATATGTAATAAATGTTTTCCTTCTGTTTCATTATAGATTCTGTTTCCTTTAATCTTTGCCGAAATGCTGGGTAAATGCGATGTTGTTGCCAATGTTGAGGGTGGTGGCAGCTCCGGTCAAGCGGGTGCCATACGCTGGGGCATTGCAATGTGCTTGCGTAGTTTTGTTGATCAGGAAATGATTGAATCGATGCGCTTAGGTAAAGTATACCCTGGTTTTATTTATGATCGTTGATTTATGGAGAACAAAAATTGATTGGTTTTAATTGAAATGCATTTCTTTCTTTCCGTTTTTTTTTTTACCAAAACTGCTTTCAGCTGGTCTCTTGACACGTGATTATCGCAGACGTGAACGTAAGAAGTACGGTCAAGAGGGTGCTCGCCGTAAATACACATGGAAGAAGCGTTAACATTGTTGTTGTTGCAAAATTGTTATTAACGGAAAATAAAATTACATTTTATTTAATGGCTGCAAGCCCAAAATCTCCATGCCTTGTTTCAATATCATTTTAACAGTTCTGAACAAAATTAGACGATTTTGTTGTTTCATCAGATTAGTTTCAGCTTTGATGGGCAAACGCTTCAAGGCACGGCTAGTGCAATTACTGAAAGGAAAATATGTAAACGGCTAGAAATGCAGACAAGTCATTGTGAGCTTACCTTAAAGCAAATAGGTAGTTAACCAATATGCAGGCCTCCAGCTGTTGCTTGGCTTGCCACAGTATTTGCGGATATTTGGCAATTTCATTAAGCACATCCAAGGCTTCGGGTTCTTTGAGGCAGTCCAGAGATACTTTAATGTTGTCCATATTTATCTGGTCGTTTTGTTCCAGCAAACTGTATAATCTGCAGTGGGTATATTGCAATTTTACACCCGTATCGCCATTTATTTGTAAAGCCTTGTCCCAGTTAAATTCATAATCTCTCTGGCGCCTTTGTTTCAAATCATTAATGACCACCGCCGATACACCCAACACGTCGGCCACATCTCTGGAGGCTACATCCACTTTGGTAGCTGTAAGTTAATATGTTTTTAATTTTGAATTTATGTTCTAATGCATCTAATACTTACTGGGACTATTTGTTTGTTTTTCATGCATCATATCGCGTGCCTCATCTAGCAGATCTTTGAGAAATACCGCTTGTCCCTTGCGAGTGCTCATGCCATGTATGCGTCCAAATTTGACATGTTTCAGCTTTGATAGCTGTATATCCTTATTCAGTCTTGAGGTGGTTTGAAAGCAGGCCTTGAAGTGATCGGTTTGTCCGTTTTCCACCACATAAAATATGCTCTCGAACTGGAATCTTTGCCATCTATCCAGCAGAGCAGCTATATCCCGGGCCAGATACAAAGTAGAGCCATCACTTTTGATAATGGGCACACGCCTATCGTCAACTTCAACTACTTTGCGTCCATCCCTTTCGGGTAACAGTAAGCTGTTTGTTTCCAGGTTTTTCAGCACATCGGATATCTGGGTCTGTGAGTATTGCGACTCCCAATCGTAGACGTCGAATGAGACACCCAAACGTTTATATACAATTTCCAGTTCATTTCTCGTGTACTCGCGATATTTTTGCCATTGCAGGCTTAACTCTGTAGATTGCTTACCAGACTCCAAGTCCTTGAAGTAATTTCTAGCCTTCTCTGCTACGGACATGTCCGTCAACGCTTCATTGTTCGCCTTAACATAAGCCTTGTATAGCATTTCAATGGGGGCTCGTTGCATTTGTTCTTCCGTCACCTCCAGCATTTCGACACCTACTTGCAGTAGCCCGAATTGTGTGCCCCAGTCACCCAAATAGTTCATTGTTGTTGTGGGATATCCCAAACCTTGGTGTATGTTGGCCAGTACATTGCCAATGATGGTGGAACGCAAATGACCCACATGGAAGGGCTTAGCAATGTTGGGCGAACTGTATTCAAACACCATGTGTTCGGTTCTCCGCGGCAATTCTTCTAAGGACTGTGTCAACAGTGTTTCCACATATGTTTCCTCCCTTAGTAAAAACTCCACTTTACTGCCCGTCTTGCCACTGCCCTGAACATATCGGACATCTTCCACAAGTTCTTTGTCATATTTCAAATCTTTTACTGCCTTCATTAAGTCATCGTTTCTGGAGTTCTTCTCATTGCCGGCAGACCAGTGCAACACCGGTTTTCCATGAGTGGGATTGGACCGTTTCAATGGCACTTCTAGTTCATAGAACACATTATTTTGCTTCACAAGCTGAGTTATCTGTTGACAGAGATGATGAAATAGAAAATCACGTTGAAAATTAATTGGATTTTATTTAATTTACCTTCTCACTTAACGACTTACGTATGAGACATGACATTTTGTTGTTTTATTTTTTCTCATCAGCTGTTTTACGTATGAGACATTTTGTTGTTTTTTCTCATCAGCTGTTTTGAAAGAGGTACATTTTGTTGCCACACTAACGGGAAAAAATTGACTGCAAGGAAATGTAATTGAGCGTTGCCACTGTGAATGAACAATTTGTGCATTGTGATAGATTTATAGTGGGTAGATTTATTAGAGTGCGGGGTAGAAAACAGTGGAATACTTGAAAATAGACATGTAAAAACCCAGTAATACTGTTAAGAAGAAGAATAACTGAATCTATTGGCCCATTTGTTTTTTAACTTGTACAGAGTTCTCCAACAAGAGGTGTTATTTTGAATCACCCGGTATTTCGGTAGCTGTCACTATTGAAGCTTTTATTCTTTGACATTTGACAAGTAGAAACTACGCCATTACTAAAAATGGAACGATACACTCTTCAACAACGCATTGAAATTATTAAAATTCACTACAAAAATGGTGAAAATCTTTCAATCACAGTTAGCAAAACAAAACAGTTTCCTCTTTATTATGAAATAAACATCCAATCATTTATCTCAAGAAATGCAATTTTTTCTTTGAATACCAAAATAACACCTCTTGTTCGAGAACCCTGTATAACTGCTTTACGCTTTCGATCTGTGAAATAACCTCGGAGTGGTTTAGACCAGACTCAGTCTAAACGTATTATTTGCAACCACTCAGTATGGCAACTCGTTTCAATGCAATTGAGTGAATTGTACAATACACACTGTCCAAACAATGAGTGGAATGGAGAAATCGAAAAGGGTGGAATGAAGGAATCGGTAAGGATCGTATGAGTGGAATGGAAGAAAATGGAAGAACCGAGCCGAGCCAAATAGTCGACGGTCGGCGATGGTGGTTATTATTATTAGTCAGTCGTCAGTCAGTAGTGATTGCCGTATTCGCGTGTTTTATTTGGGAAGAATCTTTGATAGTGGTTACGAAAAAAATTAAAAATTGGGAAAAATCGAATGAGATAGGAGAGAAGTGGAAAAATATATAACACGGTATTAAACAAAGTTAATAGTAATAGAGAATTAATAACAAAAAATCATTGCAACACAAGTTATAAAAGCAAATCGAAGTTCTTGCAATATACGGCAAAAAGGAAAAAGAAAAAAAAAGTATGTGTGTGTATAAAGTGAATTACGTTAATTTCTTGCATTCATTTGTTTAAGCAACGGTAAAATACACAAAAAAAATCGGGAATTCGTGCGTTATTTTTTTTTGGTCAATATTGACAAAATAGAGCCACGTATGAGAGCCCTCATCCAAGGCAGAGTATAAGCTGCAGACAGCGAAGTAACAATCGAAAAAAAAAATACACAAAATGATGTTAAGAAAAAAAATCCAATAAGAAGAAATAGTTCTTGAGAAGAAAAAAAAGTGTGTAATGAATGAGAGCGACGGCAACGGACAACGGCGACACCGACAACAGCAATAACAGAGCACGAGAAGGCACCAACAAATTGACACAACTGTCAAATACAACAGCAACGTAAACTTCGCCTCTTCGGCGGCGTCAGGTGCTCTCCGGTTCTCTTCTGGTGGACCCCCCTCCACCCACCGCCCCATCGGTTTTTTCTCAATGTTCTTTTTTTCTGTATTGTCATGTTGTTGATGTGTCTTCTTATTTTTTGAAAAGAAGAAAATCATTAAAATAAAAATCAATAATTTCAAACGGGAGAAAAGTTCAAAAAAAGCAGCAACAAGAAAACACATTTAAAAGACAGCAATTGAAACTAGGTTGAATTGATAAATATTTATTTAAGGGGTGTTTTTTTTTTCATTTCGACGCAAATTTAGGGGGCGTAGTGACTGTGTTGAAGATTAGAAGTAAAAAACCTTCAAATTCGTTTATGGGTCATTCCGTTCATTTACTTCTTTCTGTGGTCCAAATGTCATTTGCTTAGTAGTGGTGTGCGTGTGTGGACCGCAGAAGAGAAATAAAATTAATATTCTTGCAGTTGCAGTCGTTTCTTTTAAGTGTAATCAAAGCGGGTACTTTAATTACTAAAATAAATACAACAACGTCACACTTACATCAAACAAATTAATCGATTCTCTCGAGTGGCGACGAGTGGTATTAATAACATAACATTCTATAACAACAACAATAAGCCAACTGGCTGGCTGGAAATTCATCTTTCATTTGCTGATTTAAAAGTTTACAAAAAAACCAATTCGTCACCATGTCCATGGCCGGGCAAACGATCAACGACAGACTGTTGGCTGCCAGGCACAGTTTGGCCGGTCAAGGTCTGGCCAAATCTGTGTGCAAGGCCACCACGGAGGAGTGCATTGGTCCCAAGAAGAAACATTTAGATTGTAAGTAATACCCAGCCATTCTACACATTCTTTAATATATGTATGAATGTATGTTTATCGGTATTAGTGTACGACTTGAGTTTATTGCATATTTATTTATTTTATTGCAGTCAATTTACATTTATTGATTCTAAAATTTGCTCTTGATGAATTCGAAAAAGCATCGCCACATTATAAACGGGATGGGGGGAATATTTCATATTTCACAGTAACATATTTGATGGACATCGATGACGGTTGGGTGAAATATTTCTAATAAATACATGATGCAATGGATATTTATTGTCATGTTTTACTGGTGCTGTGGTTTAAGGCTCAAGTTTGAATACCGATCATATAAGTAATTAATTTATTTAAGCCCCACAAAAGTAGTCTATTGAAGTCGAAGTGCCAAAACGGGGGATTAATTCCTCAACAAACTCCGCTCTCAATTGGTTCATGGTATCGTGCGCAGTGCGGAAATCTTCCAGCTTCTCAATGACACTTCTTTGAAATACTGTCCATTGAGCAAAAATAGAGAAGGAGATCTTCCAGCTTCTCAAAGACAGTTCACCGAAGTACTGTCCATTGAGCCAAAATTGAGAAGGAGATCTTCCAGCTTCTCAAAGACACTTCTTTGAAATACTGTCCATTGAGCAAAAATAGAGAAGGAGATCTTCCAGCTTCATAAAGACAGTTCACCAAAGAACTGTCCAATGAGCCAAAATGGAGAAGGAGATCTTCCAGCTTCTCAAAGACAGTTCACCAAAAACTGTCCATTGAGCCAAAACAAAAAAGAGAGATCTTCCAGCTTCTCAAAGACAGTTCACCAAAGAACTGTCCATTGAGCCAAAATGGAGAAGGAGATCTTCCAGCTTCTCAAAGACAGTTCACCGAAGTACTGTCCATTGAGCCAAAATTGAGAAGGAGATCTCCAGCTTCTCAAAGACACTTCTTTGAAATACTGTCCATTGAGCAAAAATAGAGAAGGAGATCTTCCAGCTTCTCAAAGACAGTTCACCAAAAACTGTCCATTGAGCCAAAACAAAAAAGAGAGATCTTCCAGCTTCTCAAAGACAGTTCACCAAAGAACTGTCCATTGAGCCAAAATGGAGAAGGAGATCTTCCAGCTTCTCAAAGACAGTTCACCAAAGATCTGTCCATTGAGCCAAAATGGAGAAGGAGATCTTCCAGCTTCATAAAGACAGTTCACCAAAGAACTGTCCATTGAGCAAAAATTGAGAAGGAGATCTTCCAGCTTCTCAAAGACACGTCACTGAAATACTGTCCATTGAGCGAAAACAGACACTATTCTTCTTTCAGCTTTTCTAAGACCATTCACCGAGCAGATGATGTGGTAGCTCTTCTGGCTCTTCAGCTCCTGCTTTACACCGAGTTTCTTACAAAAAAATCGTCCAGGTGGTCGAGTATCACAAACCCAATTGCTGCAATCAGCGATGGATGGACATATTTATCGCTGGCGGTGAATATTCTCATCGATATGCACTATACGGATATATGTTGGTAGACTGATGTAGGGTGAAATTGGAGCGAAATTTGATCACCGAGGCGTAAATATCCAGTTTGGCTGGTCGATTATGACGACCATACAATGGACGTAACTTGCGATATACATTTTTCATAGCACAAGTTAGTTGGAGGTAATTTGTAGACCTCCAGGGTCCTCTTGAGCTTTTTCAGAAAATTGTCCATTATATCTTGGATTGGCGATCCTATCAGAGTTACGGCAACATACAAATTTAAAAAAAAAAAAAACGGATATTGTCTGGGATAAGTCGGAGTTAGTGGTCAAATGTTTCCTTATAAGGAAAAATAAAACAGATGATTGCTTTAATTCTGATATATTTAAGAGAATTTTGTATAACACTTTATAATGTGCAATTACTATTTGTTTTGCGCCGCGGATGGAAATATCAGCAAAATCTTTGAGGCAAGTTTTTTCTTTGAGGGCGACTTTGAGGTGTTTTTTTTTTGATTCGATTCAATTGTGCAACAACGTTGCGATGCCTGTTGGATGGTTCGCTTAAATCCGACACTAAGTGCGCAAATTGACAAAATAAATACAATTTTCAGAATAATTTCTCCACACGCAGTTGAGAGAATGAATACTGTAAATAAGACTTACTTACGATGTTTGACTCGTTCTAGGGGAGACAAATTTATGCCTTGACGAAGGTCGATTGCACTAGAAAGAATTACTATGTTTTGAGACGGTGTTGAATGTGTACCATAAGAGGACATGTCTAAGACAGTTAGTATTTGTTACTGCCTATTATGAAAGAGCGACTTTTTTTTTACATATTCGATCACATTCCGATGACTGACTAACCGTTTTGAAAATATCGCTCATCTGAAATACCTAGTGCTCGCTAATCAGTTGATGCTTACAAAAAAAACTGATTGACATAGGCCAATTAACGAGATTATATTCATATCTTCGCATATGTTATCTTTAAGCAACTTCCCTGAGGTTCTACATAATGCGTACAATATTATAAGATTTATCGCTAGCCGACTGAATTGGTGTGCATCTTTATGAGTAGACTAAGTACATCAAAATGGAAGCGAGTCGGTTCGCCATATAATTTTTTTCATTTGGGTAAAGTTTGGTATAGAGTTTGTAGATGGGCTGAAATGCTTGGGTGTAACTCCTGATTCTAGACTTACTTTTAAACCACATATTGATGTTGTCTGTTGTAGGTTATGGTGTGCATTGAGAAGAATTTACTCATCCAACATTTACATGCCTGTTGTTGTTAGGCGTAGTCTTGCCCATGGGTTTCTTATGTCTCCGGTGTTATATGGACTTGAAGTTTTTTCGGGTACTATTGGACGGGATTTCTCTGTAATCAAACGCAAAGTGAATACAGTTGTGCGATTTGTATACAGTGTTTCTCGACGTGATCTTATATCGGTCTATGTATGCAAATTTTTGGGCTGTTCGTTTCTATATATGACCTAAGAGGCTCAGTTACCAACTGAATTTAAATAAATGAAATGAAATGAAAAAAGAATTTGTAAACTTCCATTTGCTTTACTTGTTTCATAAAATTATCAAAAGTTTAACATCTCAATCGATGTGTAGGAACTTTGTGTTTATTAGATCTACTAGAAACCTTCATGTGTTTATCCCGAGAATAAGGAAGTCCATGTATATGAGATCATTTGTGGTGCTGGAATATATTGCCTTTCTCTTTGAGGGTTTTCTCTTATTCTAACAAAGCATATCGTCGGAAATTACTGGAACACTTCAGTAACTAGATTGAAGTTATTACTTTTATTTTCATTTGTTTCTTATTTATATATATGAAAATCTTGCGTGACTGACTGACTGGCTGATTCATCACTGTCTTGGCCAAACGGCTGAAGCTAGAATCTTGAAATTTGGGAAGTATGTAGCCCTTGCATCCTAGACATCCGCTAAGAACGGAACACGGGTAAAATGTGTCCCCAAAACCATTCGAATACATTCTAAATATTCGTACTGTTTGTGTACTCCTGAATATGTGTAAATATTATGGCTGGAGAGCCAATTTGTTAGCCAGTTTGTTATATGAATTTAGACTTTAACGCCTGTATTCATACAAATTTAAAAAACCTTTATTCAGAATAATTTATGAAAATAGAAAAACAATTTTCACACATTTTTCTTAAAGGATTTTTTTAAATTTCTTTTCTTCCAAAAATATACGATTGGGTAAAGATTTTCGGGGCGTCAACAGAAATGTTTCATGTAACTTCCTGTGATGGATTTGTTATCAGTGAATTGAAGCCTTACGACGTTCCCTGTATCACTTTCATTGTTGACCCGTATTATTGCCGGATTATTTTTCTTATTGTTTGGCGGAAGCATTATTATCATCTTTCATTTAGCATCATTCTCCATCATTACCGAAATGCAAATTATTACAACTGATTATTTTGCTGGGTTTAATCGACACAACATATACAATTTCAAATGCGCGTCATTCAATGAAACAAAATGAAAGAAAACCAGAAAAAAAAATGTGTAATCTTTGAAAGGAAACGAGGCACAACGAACAATACCAGCCACAAGTGTAAATGAACTCAATAATAACAAGATCGCATTAACGATTAATTATCATTTAGAGTCGGAGTGAGTGCAACTGGAGTGTCGTGGAGTAAGTTAACTGGGACGATGTGCTGGGGTGTTGATTATGAAATTCTTTGTTAATATAACAATAAATGCCATGTGAGCCCGAGCAATATTTTCACTTTCTTTTGGTCCGGTTTTATGATGTTGTGGCGACACAGTACCGGGCCATTGTATTGCCATCAGGTGGCTAATTTTTTTTTTTAAAGTGTTGACATGAATTCTTTTGGGGAATGTGTCATAATAAAAAAAATATAAAGATATGTAGACTCAAATGGGAATAAACAAGATAATTTAAATACAATCATCTTATAGTTCGTATTCCCTAGGGAGGCAAAATCAAACTTTGTAAAAGTTTGACTATCCAACTGTTCTAAAGAGACACATACAGTTTGCTTGTACAGGAGTTCTTTGTGAGTCCAATTGAAATCGTTACCACTATGGCAACAGCTTCAAATTAGAATAGAAAAGCTATTTCTGCCATGGTGCCTCCACACTGTGCTGACTGTACCGAGTTGTAATTCATTAGCCCGGTACTGTCTGAGTGCTCTCTGTTGCTCCCCGTCTGTGCGAAACAAACAATTTTGTTGTTATTGCTGCTGCTGACGTTACAATGAAATCTCATCTTGCCGCCTAACGGCAATAATTATTAATGAAAAAAAAAAACAAGAAACGAAAATTAATTCATTAAACAACAATTATTTTTGCTGCAATGTTTTCTTTTGTTTTGTGTTTGATTTTCGTGCGATGCTGTCGCCGTTTGATTGTCGCTCGGTGCGCAGATTTTGTTGCTGTTGGTGTAGCATTCCATTGCATTCTTGCTCTTCACAACGTCGACAGGTCTGTTTTAACGCTTACGTCGTTAGATTTTTTAAACATTGTTGTTGTTTTTTTTTTACTTTTACTAACTGTGCTATGGTATGATATTCCATCACATGTGATTGTACAATATTCGTGTTCGTACTCTTCATATACAAATTATGTATTCCAATAAGGTTGTTGTTGTTTGCCGGTCGTCCGTCTCACTCAAGCCAGCCTCTTCGTGGTGTTTAAATGAGTTATGTGTGAATTTATTTCTTTTAGTCTAAGAGAGAGAGGGAGGTAGAGAGAAAGAATTGCATTGTTAAACGTCGAAGACTGCTTTGCATGGCACAATAATAGAAGGTAGTGACAATTGCCCAAAAACAAAAACTCATATACAACCCTGGGTATTTTGATTGTCAAATTCTTACATATAGTAAGTAACGAATAAAATAATTCAAGTTTCATTAAATTTGGTTGGGTATTACTACTTTTACGGAGCTTTAAAGTTAATTTCCTAAACATGTGCTCGGTTTTGCACGGTACTGTAAATGGCAGAGTGGAGATAATTACAACTCATGGCACAATTTTTAACAAACTAAAACTTTATTTTTTAATAATTTCGAGTGCCCCGTAAATTCTTTGTTTGGCTTTTTGTTTTCTAATTCTTTGATTTAAATGTTTAATACAAAAATTTATTGGACATTTGATCAATCAATTGAAATGTAAACAACGAGTTTGACAATTAGAATGCTGTCAAAATGAACAAATTGTAATCAGCTGTTTGCATGACTCTACCTTTAGTTATTGTGCCATGCCTTTTTTGAATATCTAATAATATTTGTTCGCATTATCTCAATCATCTTTAGAGTCTACAAAGTAGTCGTCCGTCGTAAGAACTGAGATGTGAGTAATGATAGAGGGGTTTTAGACGATGCAATTGGTTGCGTGCAATTTTTTGTATTCTCTTTTAAAGTTGCTTCTTAAAAACATCAGCATTTATACGGTGCAATTTTGCATGCAATAAGCTTGATACGACAGTGAAGAGAAATGTCAAAAAATTGCAAGAGGAACGGAAAACGTGAAATTTTTGAAGAAATTGCATCGTGTAAAAGGCCTCATACTTTTATAAACGACATTCAGTGTTGAGTATACTTTGTAATGGGTCCGACACACAATTTGTGGTCGACAACCTTATGCAAAAGCCTGAAATGTCTACCAAGGTCATCGATGACAGTATCTTGAACTGTTCAAAGGGGTTTTTAAGAGTCCGATAACATTCTGTGTCTGTCGCCTTATCAATAATCGTATCCAAATGTCTGAATTTTATACAAATTTCACAAAAACAATGACCGATAACAAAATATTCGCCGGCCTTCAAGGTCAAGCTGCAAGACATGATGAGGGTAATTTGTCAAAGTACTTCAGAGTTGCGGGCTCTGAAATTTCGGATATAGAATTAACCTTAACTCGTTTATTTTATGCGGCCCTCACACGTTTCAACTGGTTGTACAAATTGGTCGTTCTTCACACACACACCTTTCAACTTTTTATCCAATTTCATTTGCAAATATTTTTCGAATATTTACATATATATTTTTGTCTCAATTATTTGATTTTTTATATTTATTTATTATTAATTACAATACAAAGTAAATTTATATTCTAATTTTTTGGGTCTAAGGGTAAACCGGGTGACACAGACCATATGTTTTTTAGATTTTTGCAGCGACAGACCAAAGCCTCTGGTGGGAATCGAACCCACAACCCCCACGCTGATAGGCAAGCACGCTACCAACTCGCCTACCGGGGCGCTTATTGAATTTGTATATTCCTTAATAAAATCAATCACGTTTTCCACACATTCTTTCTTTTTTTTATATTATTTTTTCACCGGTACACAAATGTGTGATGTAAAGAAGTTGAATGAACCAGCCCTCACACGTACCAACCAAGTTGGCCAGCTTGAGCTGAAATCAGAATATTTTGATTTTCATTCAACCAACGTCCAACCTATGTCCAACTAACCCTCACAACTTGATCAAGTTGTACAACCAGTTGTAGTGTGTGAGGGCGGCATTACATGGGATAGTGACAAAATCGCTATCGTCGTAAAGCTTATCGAAATACCTTTTTCAGATCCATTAGCCCATTGCGCCATTAAATTTTCAATTATTTTCTAGTTATTTTTATGAAAAAAGGGGTCGAAAATCATGGTATGATTTATCTTAAGGTATCTTAAGGAACCAAGGCTTTCCAATGACATCCATATTGTACAGCATAAGAATCAAAACAAATGTCAAATTGGTGAATGCAATTGAAATGAAACAGAGAGACGACTAGACCTAATTTATATTATGGACGACATTGAAGTCCTATGATTGATCTCTGAAATTTAACAGAATTTCTAGCATTTTTTCTTGCTCATACTTATGAAACCCATCCAGACTAAATATCATTAGCATTTGGCAAATTTACCATTTGTAATTCCCTGGCAAAAAAGTAACTGTGTTTGTATTTCTTCTTTTATTGCATTTTACTATGAATAACACGTGTGAGTCTCTATGTATGTATGTATTGCTTTGCTTTGTTGTGCCACCTCCCTCACTGCTCTCCTTCCATGAGAAACTTGGTTGCCATGCCAACCAATGAATGTACTCACTTATATTATTGTTGCTATTTCCCTTATAACTTTTGTTTTCGTTACGGGACATGACACCCAGTACCTGCAATAAGACGGCTCAGAGCTGTGATTGACTACAATGTAGTCACTACATACACATCATCGCCGATATATGACAATTGTCTTAACAGACATTTTCGAAATTATAAACGATGTACTAAATTTTCTGTCATCATTTGTCTACCCTATGGAGAATAAACTTATGCTTTAGAAATAGAAATACGGTGTATTCTATCGATCTTAATCTCTCCAGAAACAACTCCAATGTTGTTTTTGGCGAAAAAAAAGCGGTGATCATAGACTCATCCAATACCACAGCCAACAATTTATCTGCGTTGGACTCTTAATTTTATTTTGCACACATAATTTAATTCATATTCTCTGATAAATACACCAACCACACGAAAACACGTTTCACCTGATATTGTGAATATAAGCTAGGGAGATAACTGTCTTACTCATAGAGAGGCCGATATTTACAATGTGGAAACGTGTTGATTTTGATGTTCTTACCAATTACTCAATGTTACTCAATATTCGCTTATTTTGTCGATTTCTAGAAAACCTCATCGAAGACTCATACGCAAACATAATATGCACACAGCATGTCGTGTTTTTTTTTGCCTAATGACGTTTACTAGACGTCTCAACTCTATTTGGAATGACAAATGTCAGTTACAACAGTTGATAATCTAAGCGACGCTGTGTACGTATTACTCCACTTCTACTTTCTTCTTTGCTCTCATCTTACGTCACAACGAACCAAACAAAAACAAAGACAAGGCATACGTTTGTTTTGGTTGTGGGCATGTGTGTGGAACTCCATGGAAATGCATGCACCAACGCAACACCCATACAACCGCAATCATGTAAATGCCAATTTCGAGTATTTCATCTATTTAACCCATTTCCCAACAAAGCAAACTCCTCTCACACACATTCATGCGAAGAGAAATATACATTGTATTTACATACGAGTCTGTGTGTATAATACATTTAATGAAACAGCATAATTGTTATTGCTGTCTTGTGTTGTGTAGAATCTCTGGCTTCCAAATTCTTGTTCTTCTTATTGTCTTTTGGGGTACTGCTGCCGTTGTTCTCCGTGTCTGACTTGGCCAAACCAAATGAGTAACATATTGACAATATTTCATTTCGCAAGGTGGGTGGGGGTGAGGGGAATGTTATTTGATATTTATTTATGTCATTGTTTGTTGTTTTGTTCATTTCCTTTTGTATTCCCTTCATATGGGGGATATAATTTTATTGTATTGTATAAAGGAAAAGTTCGTTCCAAGGAGGCGGCAGAAATCTTGACTTTGGAGTTTGGAAAACGTAGAGACAAAACATAATCACCGATTGTCAAATGGTGTGATTTCTGGAGGGGCGGGCATCATTAGTCTAGTATTTTTTGAAAATGAGACGTTGTAGTGAATGGAGGAGACCTGCACAACAATGACAGCTGATATTTTTTGTCAGAAAATGATGAAGACATTATTGGGCCTAGTCTTGGATGTCATGCTACTACTCCGCCAACAATTAGTTCGTACGACTGTCCGTTTTCTAATATTTTCAATTTCTGCTTCTATGTTTATTTAAAAATCAAAGTTTCGGAGAAAAAGTTTATTGTCTCCTTAAAGCTAAAATTTTTATTTCTAAGAACTTATAGCAGAACAACAAAAAAATTACAACAGCAACTTAAATTACATATTAAAAAATGTTCAATGGTACGAACTGATTGTCGGCGGAGTAGGAAACCGGCCATTAATTAATTTATCGCCAAAATTTTAGATAAATTACCCGGCCAGGAAATGTCTCTTGAAATAATGCCATATTCGGTGGAGTTGTGGCACCGTCTTGTTGAAACCACATTTTCTCCAAGTCGTATTCTTCAATAGCAGGCAACAAAAAAATCGATTATCATACGACCTTAACGCTCCGAATTGATGGTGACAGTCGTTCCCTCGTCGTTTTCGAAGAAGTAAGGTCCAATCACACCTTCGGACCATGGAGCGCACCAAACAGTGACTTCTTGTGGGTGTAATGGCCTCTCTTCGATTACTTGAGGATTCTCAGAACCCCAAATACGGCAATTTTTTTTATTAACATACCCACCGAGAGATGTGTTTCAGAACCATAAACAATAATCTCCTCGCCAAGACCAAACTTTAGTCGCCAAATCCGTTGACAACTCGTCACTTCTGGCGAGAAATCGCCAAATCTGACAACACTGCCCGTGACCTCACTTTTCAAAATAAGTGGGGCCTATCGAATGCCACTTAAACTCGTGAGGACATTTGCTCGCATTAGACTACCATATTTTCTGAACAAGTGATTGGGTACAAAGTTTGGATGTCACGACCACCATGGGTCTCAGCTTCAATTTTCATATTAAATTTCTCTTTTTTAGTTGTCCTCCATAAAAAATACTATAGAATTTATTCAACCGATTTATCAGTTCACAGTTATCGAAATATCATAGTCGTGGTTCAAGTCAAATAATAGGGCAATTTATTTGCATTATTTGTCGAATCGTACCGGGTTTGATGACAAATCGCATAACAGCGTCCAACAGCACTAAGGCTGTTTTGAGAAATATAATATGTTATAGTTCTTATCGTCATTTTATTTAATTTAATTTGGGGTTTTTTGAATCACCCGGTATTTCGGTAGCTGTCACTTTTGAAGCTTTTATTCTTTGTCATTTGACAAGTAGAAACTATGCCATTACTAAAAATGGAACGATACACGCTTGAACAATGCATTGAAATTATTAAAATTCACTATAAAAATGGTGAAAATCTTGCAGTCACAGTTCGCAAAACCAAAAAGTTTCCGTACCGTGTTAGCTCTCAAAGAGGTGATCACAATTGGCCACCCAGATTCTGTGATTTAACCCTTCCTTTGGGGCCACGTAAAGAATAAGGTCTACGTCAACAGCCCAGCGTCGATTCAAGACCTCAAAGATAGAATTTACGATTTGATTATGGAAAATTTCATGAAAAGGATATGGTCCTGTAAGTGTGATCGTGGTGGCCATTTCTCATTACTAACAGCATACCTTCCTCTTTATTATGAAATAAACATCCGACCATTTATCTCCAAAAATTCCATTTTTCTTTTGTTGGGAAACCCTTTAGTTTGGTTTAATGTCAACAGTTTTACAGTGTCAATTTTAACATTAATCGAAAATTCTTACCAATTAGAGTACAATCGGATAGAACCTTCTTGTTCCAAGGTCGCGATCATGGTACAGTAAACACGGTAAGGTCATTAGCCCAACAACAAATAATCAGATACAACTCTGGTGCACTATATTGTCAAAGTTGTATATGTCAAGAATATAAAATAAAGTTACTGACAGTTAATTTTTGTTATTGTTGTAAATATTTGATACAAAATATTTACATTTCCATCATTAATATGTTCATAATTTGTTATAACCTCTATCATAGGATGGGTTTGTTATTCCGTTTGCAACACATCGAATGTAAACTTTGACAATTTAGAGCGCTGCGAGAAAAAATTGTAAATCAGCTGATTGCTTGGCCTTACCTTGTTAATTGTACCATGGGTCGCGATATTATTCCATTATTGATAAAAAAAAATGTCTTGGAAATTAATCGAATACTGTTGCAAAGACTACGAAACACGCAAACACATATCGATAACAGTTATCGTTTTTTTGCAAACACTAAACAAACAAATCGGCAAGGGGATCATTGTTGTTTATTTTTGTATGGAATAAAGCGAAAATAATTTCGCTGGACAGTAAAAAAACCTATGGAATTATTTACAAGGTGTGATTTAAGAAAAACGACCGAAATTAAATGAAAAATTTGATGAAATGTGATGGAAGTAAAAAAAAAAAACAGAGCCATCGTCTGCAGTTATTAATCAGCATAGCCCTGATTTTATCTTTGCCGTAAGACTGATCTGTTTTAATGTCCATCACCACTTATTTTCTAATGCATTCAGCTATTTGTGGATTACGTTGGAAGGAAATCCCTAAACCATAAACGAATTAAGGCATTACATTCGCCTTTTCTGGCGATTACTGTGAGTGCTGCCCAACCGGCTAAAAATAAATACCCCGTTTTTTTTTTAGATTTGTTTTTGCATGAATTCCTATCATTCCACTTTCATGGTATTCTCTGTTATGTTGTCTCTCCCACCCTATCTCCTAACCGCCCTTCCATTTGTTGGTTATGACTGTGAGTGTACGAGAGTAGTGTATTGTCCAAATGTAACGAATATGTGGAGCCAGAGCAAATGGATGGAATGATGACTCACCACTCGATTACTTTGGTGGCCGTTGTGATTGTAGTCTGTTGACACTACAGACATGACAGTTTTATGCTGAATGGACGTCTGCCGCACATGCATGGCGGTATAATGTTCATACATACTTATCCAATTTGTATACCGAATTACATTATATATATATATATATAACCGATCAGAACGAAAAAAGAAAACAACAAAATGTTTTATCATCGGAGTTGAGCAGTAATTGAAAAGAAATGTCGTGGAAGCTATTAACCTTGTGCTTGTGTTTGCTGTGGCGATTTTTGTTGTTCGATATTGGTTTTTCACAGTATTTACAGTTTTTTTGAGGTGAAGTGAAGGGGCTTTCAGACGATAACACGAGGTAAATTGTAAGTTCAGTAAATTGTAAGTTTCAGTCATATGAACGTTTTGGAGTTTCCTATTTTGTCAGTTCAGACGTGTTGCGGACGTTTCTTACAGCCTGTTAAAACGTATACGTCTGAGACGAACAGAAACGTCTGTAGCCGAAACGAAACTAACTGCCTGTTTCCATAAAACGAATTTGTTCGTTCGTTACAAATTGTCAAAATTGAATGCGCAATAAAATGGATATTTGTCAGTAGTGTTTGTCTTCTGACATTGTGTTCAAGATGTCCATATCTGACATATGTATATCTGAAAACCTGAATTGAATAATGTCTGAATCGCATTTTTAAACGCTGCCAATATTGACGATTTGTAACGAACGAACAAAATCGTTTTATGGAAACAGGCAGTAAATTGTGTTTCTATAACTCCAACGAATCCAATTGGTCAATACACACAAAAATACATAAGAAACAAATGTCAATTAGAATTTAACTGAGACTTTTGTGTTACAAAAATCCAAACCTGACGAAACAGAATTTCTGTTCGTTATTTTAACGAAACGAAAAACCCATTCGTTCATTTCATTTTCATTTATTTAAATTCTGTTGGTAACGGAGCCTCTTAGGCCTTATAGTTACAGAATACTTCAAAATAAAACAATTAATATAAATAAATTAAAAAAATTATAAATAAAATTATAAATTATAATAAATTCATAAAAACAGGATGTTAGTCTAGAAATGCAGCAATGCTAGAGAAGTTTACATAGTCTCGAAGTTGTCCCAGGTATATTCATTCATTATATATGGAACACAATTTCATGTATGCCTCGGCTGGTTGCGCAGTAGATTTTCCCGACAAGCCAATTTTCAAAGATCTTTGGGACAGATTCTGGCTCACAAATGGTTTGTTTGATATTTGTCTAAACATTTCTGTTGGCGATTGTGACTTTGTGAAAAGTGAATAAGAAAGTATTCGTTATTAATGTTTTAATCCTCCCATCAATTCCTGGATAGCAATCACAAACAATTCTTTAAATCTATATAAGCGCTATTTACATATCCAAGGAATCATGAAAATCATACGAGCCGGATGTATTGGTCAGACAGTAATGGTTTAATCTCTTTCGTATGCAGATTTCCTAACAATGAATGAGTTTCCTTCTCTCATCAAGTTTTTCTTTCTTTTGTATTCACTACTTTCATCCCTTTTTCATCCCTTTTCCAATGGAAATGTTTTCTTGTTCTAATTTCATAAACGTTGATAAAAAACAAAAATGGAAAAAACTAATTGAACAGAAATCCCACAATGCAAATGCTGATAACTCGTTCAGTTGCTAAGGCAGAGGGAGGGCGGTCGGCGTTGTGCCGATCGCTCGTAAATAAACATTTGTTCAATTCAATGAACTACAATGATTTTCAATTAAGAGGCGTAAAAATAGATTAATGCATTTAAATTCTTATTATTGTAGAGAAGAAAAAAATCATAATATTGTATTAATAAAAACTGATATGAATACGAATACGATGTGAAGTAAAGTCAAGTGATGTGGTGATGACTTTATAGTTGGCAATTGCTTTGGAATTTGTTTTTAATGTGATTAATAAATATTCACAAATACGGTTGTTGTTGGAAAATAAGACTAATCGGTTTGGAATAATTACACACGAACTGGTTATCGTTTATTTTAACATGGATACGACTCAAGTAGTCGTTGTTTTAGATAATGGCAGTAGGGCGAAATTAGCAAAGGTCGGCTTATTCATAAACCCGGTTTGCTCTTTAAAATGTATCGCACACATTCTCATAAGGCTTCTTTGAACTGAAGTCCTCTTTAAGACTATTCTAAATTTAATCATGAGTTGAAATTCAAGGAAAGCCAACGAACTGGGGAAGCCAAGCAGAAGACCGAAATGCTTGGAAATCATTTATTAAGCAGGCCAAGACCAACAACAGGTTGTTGAGCTGAGTAGTGGTTGTAAGTAACTGAAAACAATAATAATTCAGAAATAAATGAATACAAAAAACATTTCAGTTCTTCCTTCCATTTCTAAATTAGATAATGAATTGAAATTCAAGGGGCACCAGTTGGATGTTTTGAGGAGCATCGACGATGGTACACGATTCCAAATGGAGGGAGGCATTAGCCATTTGTTAGCAAGCTACCAGCTGGTTTGTGGTTTGTCTAAGAGTCATTTTTTTCAAGACTACTTTTTTTAATACTGTTTGAAGCAGTAATTTTTTAACACGATTTGAAGGAGGTTTTTTAATAGGACTTGAAGGAGTCTTTTTTTTAGGACTGAAGACTGAAATAGTCTTGAAGGATTCGCTTTTAAGAGTGGAGTCTTTTTTTGAAAGATGACTTGAAGGAGTCTTTTTTTTTAAAGACGACTTGAAGGAGTCTTTTTTTTTAAAGACGACTTGAAGGAGTCTTTTTTTTTAAAGACGACTTGAAGGAGTCTTTTTTGAAAGACGACTTGAAGGAGTCTTTTTTTTAAAGACGACTTGAAGGAGTCTTTTTTTGAAAGACGACTTGAAGGAGTCTTTTTTTTAAAGGCGACTTGAAGGAGTCTTTTTTTTTTAAAGGCGACTTGAAGGAGTCTTTTTTTTAAAGACGAATTGAAGAGTCTTTTTTTTTAAAGGCGAATTGAAGAGTCTTTTTTTTTAAAGGCGACTTGAAGGAATCTTTTTTTTAAAAGGCGACTTGAAGGAGTCTTTTTTTGAAAGAAGACTTGAAGGAGTCTTTTTTTGAAAGACGACTTGAAGGAGTCTTTTTTTTAAAGACGACTTGAAGGAGTCTTTTTTTTAAAGACGACTTGAAGGAGTCTTTTTTTTTGAAATACGACTAGAAGGAGTCTTTTTTTGAAAGACGACTAGAAGGAGTCTTTTTTTTTAAAGATGACTTGAAGGAGTTTTTTTTTTAAAGATGACTTGAAGGAGTCTTTTTTTAAAGACGACTTGAAGGAGTCTTTTTTTTAAAGACGACTTCAAGGAGTCTTTCTTTAAAGAGTCATTTTTTGAGACTGAAACAATTTTGAAGGAATCTAATACGATTTGAACGAGTCCACCTTGAGAACATCATAGTGACGTCGACTAAAATTCAATAAGCGTTTTAAAAGTCAATTTTGAAAAAGTGGTTTTAGACAGTGTTTTTTTTTTTTTAAGACAACTTGAAGGAGTCTTTTTGAATATTTTCCTCTTGAAGGTATCTTTTTTTACATGACTTGTACTTTTTTTTGTAGGCGTAGTCTTTTTTAGGAGTCTTTTTTTTGTCGAATTAAAGGAATCCTTTTTTTATTATGACTTGGGGTGCTTTTTTCTAAGAGGACTTGAAGGAGTTTTCTCTTAAGACTTAAGACTTTCTTTGAGACAGGGGGTAAAGTAAAGTCGGCTAAAATCCAACGAACGTTTTTAAGACGATTTTGAAACAGAGTTGTGTATGTTTCTTTTTGTGTTAGGACGAGTTGCAGTTGTCATTGTCGGAACCCTTAAAGCCGTCTAGATGAAAATGGTGTGTTTTTTGAAACTATTGTGCTTTGCACTTTCTCTTGTATTTTTTAAAAAAATCATTGAGTCCTATGTACAGTTTTTTACGATTACTTTTTCCTGAAATTTTTCTTGACATATTTCTTTTGGAAACCCGAATGTATGAGTAAAACCCACGATGGATTTTTATAGAGAAACATGCGTGCGTTTTTCAGATATAATTTATTTATGTATGACAATACAAAATGGTTTATTTAAAAAAAATAAATATTTTTTTTGGAATTTTTAATTAACCTGTCAATTTTCCACCCATTAGCCATTTCGTGCCTATTTTGTTAGCCATCTTGCTTCCCTATCCCCTTCGATCGTCACGCCTGCTGATCCTGTGACATCAGGGTGGCTCTTCAAATATGTGAAACACAAATTGATAATTGTGCCAGTTAAATCTCGGGATTATTGTGCAAAATCATTTGGAATCAGCCGCCGCTTTGGCGGTGATTTTTTTATTCCCATAATAATATCACCGTTTTGTTGTAATAAAAAGTTCCTCCCGCGTTGTTTCATCATATTTCCCTCCCCATTTGCATTTCAACGCGCATGATGTCAAGTTCATTGACTTGGCACGAATTGTCAACACACACTTACGTCACAGTCAACATTTGAAAGTGATTAAAAACTCTGCGCCAAATTGTGCCAAACGAATGCCACAGGATGAACCCACACAATGATGAAGACAGCCACAACAACAACAACAACAACATTCACTATCGCATATGTACGAGTATGTGTGACAGCATAGTTGGTATTCGACCAAAAGTTTCTGTAGCTGACGAGCTCACTCATATCTGTGATTATCCCGCAAAATTCGTTCAAGGATTTTATTGTCGCCTATCTGTAGAGAACATACAAACATATATTGGCTTATCCCCGTACATACATACATACATATGTATATCCGGCTCCTCCCTCGCCGATAAGAAAATCTTGGCATTTGCGGATGCCGACGAGATGCCGCAACCTAAAAAAAGGCTGATTGAACTGAAGCCGCAACATGTCATGCGATTTCAGAATGGGTTTTCTACGGCGGAGAAATAAAATACGACGGTCACGCTAATAAGTGAGATAAAACGTAATAGGCAACTGAAAGAGGCGTGACTTTCAGGCCTGTTTTTTTTAAGGGTAACTGAAATGGGCGTGTTTTCTTGGAGGCCACTGAAAGAGGTGTGTCTTTCAAAGGGGACTGCAATAGGCGTGTCTTTCAAAGGTCACTGAAAGAGGCGTGTCTTTCAAAGGTCACTGAAAGAGGCGTGTCTTTAAAAGGCCACTGAAATAGGCGTGACTTTCAAAGGTCACTGAAAGAGGCGTGTCTTTCAAAGGTCACTGAAAGAGGCGTTTCTTTAAAAGGTCACTGAAAGAGGCGTGTCTTTCAAAGGTTACTGAAAGAGGCTTGTCTTTAAAAGGCCACTGAAAGAGGCGTGTCTTTCAAAGGTCACTGAAAGAGACGTGTCTTTCAAAGGTCACCGAAATAGGCGGTTTTTTTGTGGAGGCCACTGAAATAGGCTTGTCTTTCAAAGGTCAATGAAAAAGGTCGTGCCTTTTAAAGGTAACTGAAATAGGCGTGTCTTTCAAAGGTGTTTTTTTTTTTTTGGAGGCCACTGAAAGAGGCGACTGCAAGACGTCCCGCAGATGCAATCGAGTTCAATCACCCACAAACGATATCTTGGCTTTAATATCGTTTGTTTCCCACTATTATTTAAAACTATATTTTCCAACTATCTGTTAATGGATTTTAAATTTTGAAATACCATACAATTTTATATTTGAACAAATTGTAAAGGAAAAATTTCGATCTCATAAAATCATTTCTCAATAATTATGGAAACTTAAGTTCAGAATCCCCAAGACTCTTGCCTTATCGAAAATGTAAGTCAATAACATAATGTGGCAACTCTGGATTTTTTAACAATATATATTTCGATCTGTGTATTTATTGCACTTTGGGGAAACGTTACAAGGTCTTGTGAAAACGCCTCAGCTGATTCGAAATGTGCAATTAAAAACCAGGGTTGCCATCTCATCTAAAATTTAAATAAATATAAATACATGGCAACCCCGGAATTTAATAACATTTACATAATTTTGACCAAAGCACATCTAAAATCGAATGTCTCAAGCCTAATGAAATCCCTTTGGCCGATTCAATTTCAAATTGAACTGTTGACATTTGAGTATGGCGGGGGTTACATAAGGTCCCTCGTACTTTATTGTTTATTTGAATGAATGTTTTTGTTTATTGTACATATATTTTGATAAATCCAATTGCATATGGATATATGAGACAATATGACACATATTTAAATATGAGTGATGTTTTATTTTGACATTCACAGTCTCTTTTTTTTGTCGCTTATTTTTTTCTTAAATCTCAAAAGTTCGGCCAATCTTTAGCTGCAACCACAACGCTGTAGCCTCATTTCTTTCTTTACCCTTGTCGACTTGATTTAATCAATTGTTGTTCTTCTTTCAGATTTAGTACATTGTACGAATGAACCCAATGTCTCCATACCACATTTGGCCAATTTACTTATTGAACGCTCACAAAATACCAACTGGGTGGTCGTCTACAAAGCGTTAATAACCACACACCACTTGATGGCATACGGCAACGAGGTAAGTGTACCGAAATAATTCCAAACGAAGAAAACATTCTGGCTAGAAATTAGAAAATTCAAATTTCGAAAAAACAAACGAAAACGAAACTTTGCCATCCCTAATTATTGAAAACACAGGATTTAAAAAAAAAATCATAAAATGAGGTTTATTCACTCTTTAATAGTTCAGAACTATAACCCTGAATGGATCCTTCTCAAAAGGTTGAGCTAAAAATACAAATTCAAACAAGTCGGTTTTTTAATTAAAACAAAAATTTTTTTTTTTTTTTTTCGAAAAATTAAACATTCTCATTATTTGCGGAACAAGATTCCTTTCGTTTGGCTGCCACGGCTGGTTTCGCAGAAGTGGTTTCTGCTAACTCATGACCTTGGTGACTCAATCTCCTGCTACTTGATATTCGCCTTGAGGTCCTGGTTTCGCAGTAGCGGTTCCTTTTAACCCATGTTTCCATGACCTTGCTGACGATTTGAAGGTTCAATCTCTTGCATGGCTCCTTGATATTCGCCTTGAGGCCCTGAATCGTGGTGGATCCTTCGTAAAGGTCCGAGGCAGTCAATTGACATCGTAGATACGGCTCACTGTGTTGCGGCTAGTGGAAAAGTAACTTTTTTCCGATTATTTTTTTCAGTGTTTTTAATGATGCAATTTTGTCACAGACATTCCAAGTAAACAAAAAACACATAAAGCTTATTTTTATGTTGGCCCGTTGATTTTTAATTGATTTTAGAAGTCAAATATACAAAATTTTCACGAAAAGAGGGGATTTCAGGGCTGTATTCAAAATGATCTCATTTGATTTTGGTGACAGATATTTTGATTCGGAAACAAAATCTGCATTAGGACAAGTATCTTCTGTAAAAAAAAGGAATGTTGTTTGAGACATTTTCATATGCACCTTTTTTAGAACGAAAACCCGACTAAAGGTCCATTTTTCCTTTAAATTTGGGTTAGGTAAGCAATATCTAAAAAGTCCCAGAGAGTCCCAGAGAGTCCCAGTTCCAAACCACTACAGAAATGTTACATAATTTGTTTTCAACGAACTGTGAAAAAATCAGCTGCCCATACCTGCCCTCCTGGGAGTTATAGCGATTTTAGTATATCACTCTCAGTATTTATTCCATAGAAATAGAACGGAAATTCTCGGAATCACTTATTGGATAATTTAATCATATTGGTTTTCGGGTGACAAAAATTAGCATAACTCTCTTAAAACTGAAGCTATTGACTTCAAACCGGTATCAAATTAAAGCTTTGATTGCCACCTTTCAAATAAGAAATGAAATAGATTTTGGTTTTTTATAAAATTTCAGAGTTTTTCAACAAATAATGAAAAATCATGAAAATTTGACGTTTATAATTCTTGTTCGGACCACCCTATAATTTATTTAAAAAACTAATCATAGGGTATTTATCAGAAATAAAAGAAGAATTAAAATAAATTTTTTTTGTAAATTTTTCGAACATTTTTTTTTTTTTTTGACTTTTGTTGAAAATTTGACCCAACAATTTTCTTCGGTGTAAATTTTTTTTTCACTCATTCTGTTTGGGATTTCATTCTGACCAATCTGTAGAAGTTTCTCATCGATACAATTAAAAATACAGTTTAGGCAATATGATTTCCAAAAAATTCCGCTTTCGCAACACTGTGCGGCTGTCTGATAACGCGATTACCGAACTTGACACGTAAAAGAACGATGGCGCTCCATACCGCTGAAACTAAAAGTAGTCCAAGCCCACGTAATAAATCTCTGGCCAAACAAATGTTTAATTATGCCAAACTGGCGTTTTCAGCAACAATTTACTTTTATAGAAAAAAAGGATAATTTTCTCTCTCTGAGTATGCGTTGACATCTCAACGATCACGTGCGGCTTTTCTGGTTCACTCTAGGCTGGTGCATGAATAGATTGTTGAGATAGTTGGCCAGTTCATGGTCTGAATCCTTCTTTGAACAGGTTTCTCCAACAAGAGGTGTAGTTTTGGTAATCAAAGAAAAAAAAATTATTTCATAATAAAGAGGAACGTATGCCGCTAATACTGAAAAACAACATCAGCTAAATGTCCAGCACGACCACGCTTACAGGACCATATCCTTTGCATGCAATTTTCCATAATCAAATTGAAAAGTGGCTGCCCCATGTCCTCGATAGCCTCACGAATTCTATCTTTGAGGTCGTAAATCGACTCTGGACTATTTCAAGTGGCCCCAAAGGAGGAAGTCGCACTGTGTTAAATCACAAGATCTCGTTGGCCAGTTGGGATCACCTCTTCGAGAGATAACACGGTCCGCAAACTTTTCCTGTAAAAGAGCAATGGTTTCGTTGCTTGTGTGGCACGTAGCGTCGTCTTGTTGAAAGTAAACGTTGTCCAGATCAATATCATCCAACTCCGATCATAAGAAATCATTAATCATCTTTCCATTCACCGTAACTGTTGATCCAACCTCTGTTTCGAACAAGTAAGGGCCGGACCATAAACCGCTCCAAACAGTCACACGTTGAGGATGGAGAGGCCTCTCTACCATAACTCTTGTGTTTCCCAAACCCCAGATGCGACAATTTTACTTGTCGACGTAGCCACCGATGTGGAAATGAGCCTCATCAGTCAAGATGATTTTTCGATGGAATTCCGGATCATTTTCATGCATTTCAAGGAGCCAATCAGCAAAGACACGACATTGTTGATGATCGGCCGGCTTGAGTTCTTGTGTTAACTGAACTTGTTAAGCCTTTAGACCCAAGTCTTTATGCAAAAGACGGTGTAATGACGTTTGTGGAGGGTGATTCAAAAATAACACCTCTTGTTGGAAAACCCTTTATTTCAGACATATTTTCAATGTAGACTACTGAGACTGAATTCGTTTTGTACAATTAGCGAAATTTTTTTACTGCAAATATCGGATAACTGAAAAATTAGTTGTACTCAATGATCGATATCGAAAATGTATTCGCTTAACTGACTGAGAGTATTCAATAATTTGGGAAAAATTCCGTGTTGTTGACATTCTGCCGTTTTTTAAAAAAAAAAAAAAAAATAAAAAAAAATTGTTCTCTAGAACATTTGTTCTGTCATTGAGATATTCATATTGAATGAGTAAAGCTGTCAATCGATAACATCGATTAACTGAAACATATTTCACTCATCAGAAAATGTTGCCAATTTGCAGTTAAACGAAGTCGTCCTGCTTAAAAAGGGAAAGAAAAAGAACTTTTCATCTAGAAAATAATTATATTGTTATCAACTCCATTGAGCAAAAAAAAAAAGCTCTCCCATCAGCACTATTCGTTTCACTGTTCACTTAATTACATTGAGCGACAAGAGAAAGGTCATTGTCGCCCTCTCTCTCTCTCTCTCTACCTCTTTTAAAGATATTGCATGACAATGACCTTTCATTAATTAATATTGAGATCATTTCATTTATCACCACACATTACTGATGCGCTCTCTCCTCTGTGTTTTTGGTTTTATCTTTCAGCGTTTTATGCAGTATTTGGCGTCATCGAATTCAACATTTAACCTCAGCAATTTCTTGGACAAGGGCGGTGTACAAGGTAAAGGAATATGAACCGAAAATGTCTCCTTTCAAACCGACCCCCTCCCCCACCATTATTATTCATTGAAATTCACAAGACATTCAAAATTCGTATCAAACTAAAACGTGATTAAAACCCTCTTCCTAATTAGGAATATTCATTGGACATCATCATAATTTTCTTTACAAAAAAAATGTATTTTTTTTTTGTCTGTTCCTCTGTACTATCCTTTTCCTCTAATCTTTATTTTTTAGTTTTAGTTTATTTTTTTGTGTTAACACAAGTTGATGCTTTTTATGATTTTTTTTTTCTCTTTTTTTCTTCTTTTTTTTATATTTACATACATACGTATCGAACATCTTGTTGTGGATCTTGTTTAATTTTCATAATTTAAATTAATTCTACTACATGACACACGCTCGCTGCTCTTTCGCCTTGTTTATCTTTTCATATTTACATACAATTGTCAACAAATCATTGAATTGAATTTCCTTGTAATCATCTCCTCGGCTTCTGAATATTTAACTGAATTTTTTTTGGAATTTTACTCCTTTATGTACTCTCACGCATAATTATACAAATGTTGTTGTATCCCGTGTGTATTCGCTTACTACTCTTAACTACTACTACTCCTTGTTGTGCTCCACTACTACTACTACTACTCATGCTCCCTCTCTAAACCAAAACTCAAATCAAATGTAAAATATGCTTTAAATCAAGATGGTGGTATGTCGGTACCTGGTGGCAGAATGGGTGAGTAATACTAAATATATGGTTTTTGATTCAATACATCATTTTGTAGACTTAGACAATTAATGTAGATCTTGAGATTAGCTCGAGATGCCATAATTATGCAAGAGAAATCTAAGAGAATGAGAACAAATACATAAATCACAGTGAAACAGTTTAACATTTTCATTTAACGAAATTTGTCCTCTATGCAAACAGTTTATCAAAGAGAAGAGAGCGTTCAATCGACTCTTTTTGTCTGGTTGTTTTTATTCCACTGCCAGTTGGATCGCCATATTAAATGAAAATAATGAAATAAAAACAATGTACAGGGTTCACCAATCACCCGGTATTACGGTAACTGTCACGTTGGAAGCTATTATTCTTTGACATATGACGAGAAGAAACTACGCCATAATAATGGAACGATACACGCTTCAACAACGCATTGAAATTATTAAAATTCACCACAAAAATGGTGAAAATCTTGCAAGACCAGTTCGCAAAACTAAAGCATTCTTAAGGTCGTGAAGCACCTTGTCGGAGCGCCATACAGAAATTGGTGGAATAGTTCGAGCTGTTGGGATGAGTTAGTGATGTGAAGAATTAAACCCGTGCACGTCGCTCAAGAACAACTGAGAATATTGCTGCTGTAGCCCAAAGTGTTGAAGAAAACCCAGGATGGTCCATTCCTCGTCGTTCTTTGGAATTGGGCATTCCACAAACGTCATTACACCGTATTTTGCATAAAGACTTGGGTCTAAAGGCTTAACAAGTTCAGTTAACACAAAAATTTAAGCCGGCCGATCAGCTACAACGTCATGTCTTTGCTGATTGGGCCCTTGAAATGCATGAAAATTATCCGGAATTCATGACTGGCAACCTCGGTGGCAAATTGTCGCATCTGGGATTTGGGAAACCCAAGAGTTATGTTAGAGAGGCCTCTTCACCCTCAACGTCTGACTGTTTGGTGTGGTTTATGGGCTGGCCCTTACTTTTTCGAAAATGAGGTTGGATCAACAGTTACGGTGAATGGAAAGATGATTAATGATTTCTTATGATCGGAGTTGGATGATATTGATCTGGACAACGTTTACTTTCAACAAGACGTCGCTACGTGCCACACCAGCAACGAAACCATTGCTCTTTTACGGGAAAAGTTTGCGGACCGTGTTATCTCTCGAAGAGGTGATACCAACTGGCCACCGAGATCTTGTGATTAAACACCTTGCGACTTCCTCCTTTGGGGCCACGTAAAACATAAAATTACGCCAACAGCCCAGCGTCGATTCAAGACTTCAAAGATAGAATTCGTGAGACTATCGAGGATATGGGGCAGCCACTTTGCAATTTGATTATGGAAAATATCATGAAAAGGATATGGTCCTGTAAGCGTGGTCGTGGTGGCCATTTGGCTGATGTTGTTTTTCATTATTAACGACATACCATCCTATTTATGATGAAATAAACATCCGATCATTTATCTCAAAAAAATTCCATTTTTCTTTGAATACCAAAGTAACATCTCTTGTTGGAAAACCCTGTACTTAATTAATGGGGAATTTGTGTGGTGTTTTCAACTGTATTTCCAACTGTTAATTTATGATTTTTCAATTTATTTCAAGCGCCCTTTTCTCATAATGTAATCTAGGTTTCTTACAGTACGAGTACCAAATCCATGGACGAAAGCCTTTATGATTTTCTCTACGAACATTCATGTCCTTGGACATTTGTGCGTTTCAACTTGAAGACGAAATGTTCTCCAAATATTTGTCAGCGAAAATATTTTTTAAACGATGTAAATAATAAGTTTGCAACCAAACTATCAATACCCTTTTGAGAGTGAAAATGACAATTTCTTAACTGCTTAAGATTAAAGTCAGACGAACCAAGTCGACTGTAAACTATAGATGTGACAGATTATTATGACAGATACAATTCTGGCAATTTCGTTGGAAATACTGGTTGAAACACACATACTTGGAAATATTCAGCCAACGACTTGGGACGTCTGACTTTGATTTTAATTCAGGTTTCAAAATTGTTATTTTCACTCACAAAATAGTATTGGTAGTTTAGTCCCAAACTTATTATTTATATCGTTTAAAAAATATTTATTTTTGTTTATATTCTTCTCGAAAAATCATATTTTTGTCACGAGAAATATTATTCTTATCCGGCGAAAGATTTGTTCGTCTTAAAAATCTCGTATTTTTCACAGAAGAAGCTTTTTTTTTATCAAAAATTAGTATCGTCACGATAAAGGGTACTTTCATTTATATCAATAAAATGTATTTTCATATTGAAAAAAATGCATTTTCATATTGAAAAGGGCTATTTAAAAAGCGTATTTCATCTCTCATATCGAAAAAATGTATTTTCATATAGAAAAACGTTATTTGAAAAGGATATTTTCGTCTCGTAAAGCGTTTTTTTTTTGCCTCGAAAATTCACACAACAAATTATACGAAGGCTGTGCGACCCCTCTTTTACCCTCTTGATCTTTTGAATTTTTTTATTTTTTTTTTTGTTAAAAAAAATTAAAAAAAGCGTTTCTTTTCTTTCAAGAAAGAACTTTTCATCTAGAAAATAATTGAAGTGTTCGCTTGAAAGAACACTTTTGTTCTACGTCAAATCCGATGGTTTCTGAATCTTTCCCATACCTGGGAATGCCATTTGCCTTTGGTTTATTTACCATTTGGTTCACATTTTCTAGAGATGTCCACTGGAGAAAGTCTTTGGAATACGGTTGGATATTGTCAAACATTTCACTTGAAATGTTAACACTCTTACCCTTATCATCGAGTCCGAGAAATCATGGCGTATTTTTCTATTGTGAAATAATAGTTTCGTCTTCTCTTATTTTAACATTTTGGTATCTAGTGTCTGTATTGTTTAAGAAAACTTGTAATCATATTGTCATAAGACCTTTCATATAGTTTCCGTATAGTTTATCCTCCAATGTAATTTTCTTTAAGGATATTTAATTTTCATTGCTCCAACTTCTAGACAATTGCGAATACCATGTATATTACATTCATTTTTAAATTAACATTATCGTCTTTGGAAATGAAAATGCGTTTGGTCTGGTCCAAAATTATGAAAGCCCATTATCGTCTGTAAATTATAACATTTTCGCTGATGAATACTTGAAAACTCTTCCTTAGATTTCTCTTGACATTTGTGCGGAATTGGTAACTGGTAGTCTATGGTATTTTTTTGTATATCATCTATAATGAATGTGTTGTGTGTGCCTCATTAATGTGTCCTTTTTTCTCCCCCGAATTATTACTTTAGGTTATGATATGTCGCCATTCATCAGACGTTATGCCAAATATTTAAATGAGAAATCCTTGTCCTATCGTGCAATGGCATTTGATTTTTGTAAAGTTAAAAGAGGGTAAGTTTAAAATACATATGTTAATCTCTTCAATATTTTTTTTATTTAAACTGTGTTCTTTATTTGGATTTTACAGCAAGGAGGAGGGTTCATTACGCACCATGCATGCGGACAAATTATTGAAAACGTTGCCCGTACTACAAGCACAGTTGGATGCTCTATTGGAATTCGACTGTCAGTCAAATGATTTAACAAACGGTGAGTGGAGCAGAGTATTTTTTTTTGGTAAAGAACAGGGTTTGAAAATGATATTGTCCGGCCTAAGAGAGGCTTTCCCTAGTCTGGAGAATATTTGTAAGGTAATTGTTGGGTAATTTTACCACTGTGCTTACGAGGGTATCATTGGAAAAATCAGTATAGCAATTAAAGTAGCCGTAACGGTGGCCGACTGTAGACAACATTTTTTTTTTTATTAAATAACTCTGGAGACAAATGAAATAAAATACTCAAATACATTTTGTTTATGTATTGTTGATCTATATTGTTCATAGTTTTGTTGCTGTTAGTCCAGTTCGAGATCTCACTTACTTATTTCCCTTAACATTCCATGAAGGAACAGAGGGGGAACTTCTCTCGAATCAGTGAGCTGTGTACGATATAATTGTGTATACTTACTGACCGATGACCTACTGTTTAAAGCTGGCTTTGAACGTTTAATGCTTTTCTAGAGAAGTTTTACATGGCTTAGAGATTACTCTCTTACTCGCCAACATTTACGAGTTGGAAGCAGCCGCTGAAAAAAAGTTTGTTGGTCTTACCCGGTTTCGAACTCGGCTACCTACCACACCATGGCCGTGAAATAAAATACTTAAATTAATTTTGTTTATGTATTGTTGATCTATTTTGTTCATACAGTTTAGTTGCTGTTAGTCCAGTTCGAGATCATTTACTTAAATTTAGTTGAACACAGAAACACAAGTAACATTGTTAAGAATAACAACTCTACCGATGTTGAACCATCCATTATTGTTGTCGTTCTCGATTCACTTGAAAAGACATTTCAATTTGCACGACATGTTGCTGTCCCCATCTATTGGCGTAATTTTTGCTCCAGTTCCACACGTGTCTGTTTGTATATCGTCATTCATTGACGGTTTTGGTAAATTTTAAGACTTGTGAAGTTTAACTCATTTTGCAGTTCGGATTTTCTCGCAAGTTGTTCACTATAATTTCTATACTCACTGACCGAGTTCCAACCCGATTCCGAACGTTTCCTACTTTTCTAGAGAAAAGTACATCCTTACAAGGGTTGTGTGATTTAGAGTGGAGATTATTCGCCTTAGCGCTTTTCATGTCTTCGACAGATTACTCGTTTACTCATAAAGTCGACGAGACCTTGTTTATCGTTAAAGACTTCTAAATATATCGCCAATATCGTCCAATTAATACATCAGACTCTCCAGAATTCAAATAGTTAAACACAAAGGTTGAATAGACACACATCGTTGGCATTGGAGTAGGCTCTTAAACCAATCGGACAGTTGGACCACAGCGAATATTGTCTAAGTGGGACTCAGGCTATTGTTCGACTAGAATCATAAGCCATGCGTCATGACTTTCCGACAACTGCCCTATAAATCCAGTTTATTAGCCAATTTGTATAATCCTAAAATGGAATAAAATCGAAAACTGATTGTTTGCAGTATTCAAGTTTTAGTTTCCGACTATTTCCTAGAGAATTTATACATTATATGGCGTGTCTAATTACTTCTTGTACCTTTTCGTAATGTCCACATTCCTGCTCAATTTATTATTTACAACAATCGTATTTAGCCTTCGTCGAGAAACCAAGCTCAATATCGTCCAATAAGTTTTTTTTCTCAACATTTCTTTGCTGCACAGAACCCGTTCAGTCTTTTATTGAAAGTATTTCGCATAGACGTCACTGAGAGTAGATAAGCCTTAGCGTAAGTAACTTCCTCCTACCAGTAGAAGGTCATTGTCTGTATAGGCAAAGAACATTCTTGAGTCCAACTCATGAGATCTTGGAGATATAAACCTTCTACATCATCAACCACCTCATGTTACGCGAATTCAGCTTCATTCATACGGCTAGTCCTTTCACAAGTCTTCAAAACTATAGAGGACATAGTTTTGGATATACAATCTAACGGAGTGGAGGCATTCGAACAAAAAACAATTTCAGTGTAATTCCTTCAGCAAGGCGAGGAATTATGAGTGTTGCTTGTCTGAACAGATTCTATCAAATGTCAATTTCCATTTCTCCTCGGTTTTTATGAGCATGTTTTTCATAACCCCCCATGATGAGTTTAGCTTGTCTGAACAGATTCTATCAGGCTTCTAGTGACTTCAATGCCAATTTCCATTTCTCCTCGGTTTTTATGAGCATGTTTTTCAAAACCCCCACATGATGAGTTAAGCTTGTCTGAACAGATTCTATTAGATTCTAGGACCTTCAATGTCAATTTCAACTTCTCCTCGATTTGTATGAATTCCACGGATATGAGTATGTTTTTCATAACCCCCCCCCCCCATGATGAGTTTAGCTTGTCTGAATAGATTCAATCAGGTTCAATATCAATTTCTCCTCGGAGTTTTATGAATTCTACTGCACTGAGCATGCTTTACGTTTCGACTTGTGTTTTATTCTAAAAGTGGAAAATTTATATTTCTTTTGCTTATTCTTTTCGCACATCGCGAATTAATTTGATTATTTTTTTTCTTATCGCTTCAGGTGTCATTAATATGTCATTTATGCTGTTATTCCGTGATCTCATTCGTTTATTTGCCTGTTACAATGATGGTATTATTAATTTATTGGAAAAATATTTCGATATGAATAAGAAACAGGCTCGTGATGCTTTGGATTTATATAAGAAGTTTTTGGTACGCATGGATCGTGTTGGTGAATTTCTGAAAGTTGCAGAGGTGAGTCGTTTACACATATTTGTCATGTTATGTGATTATAATAACCTTTGGTTTTCCATTTCAGAATGTTGGTATTGACAAGGGCGATATACCGGATTTGACAAAAGCGCCCAGCTCTCTGTTGGATGCTTTGGAACAGCATTTGGCCACATTGGAGGGTCGTAAAGTTTCCGCTGCTAATACTCCCACTCAGTCGGCAAGGTTTGTTTGTTTGCAAATAGGTTCGACAGGAAACATGGAGTTGGACGATTCTGTGTGAAGAGGAATTTCATGATCGGAATTTTGGTTTTTTCTAGGCGGTGGTTGTATTTTGAAAGATATTTTGCCACTGTATTTTAAAGTACATTCTTGTTAGAAATGATTTTAAATTCAAAAGAAATCTATTCATTTTGACAGGCACTCAAAGCAGAAACCCTTTTTATGGTGCTGTGCAATATATCGTTGTACTCACAGGGAAAAGTAGTTTGTAGCACTTGTGTTTCAGTCTAGCATAGCCTTAAGTGACACAATGTACACTGTCCAATTGTGATTGCCCCTTATGTAAAAGGAATAAGCGAGGGTAACACAAATCTGTTTAAAGAGTCCCCTTAGACATTGAAGTCCTTTGATAAAGCCTAACAGATCAGTATTTTTTGGAAAATAAAACTTCATAGAGTCTTAAGAAACATTCGCCCGTTCTGAGTAAATTAGGTCCTATGCCATTTTAATGCCTTATCAAAGCTAAATAATTCAGTTTTTTAGCAAGAGGCTCTTTTTTTAAGATTTCTAAAAAATGTTGGGTATTTAATGACAAGGCACAAACCGTCAGCAAATCTATGATGATAATTAAAGTACTCCACAATGAATAATAAATGTAAAGACCCGTCTTGTCCGAAACAACATTGTTTTGCTCCCACTGGCCATATACATTACATGGCAGCTTTAAGTTGAATTTCAGTATGCTATTTCTAGTTGAAAATGTTTAAAAAAAGTATTTCACACTTTTTTAAGTTCTACCTTTAGTTTAAATTTTGTTTATTTGTTGGTCTAACTTTTATTTTGTACTTTTATTGTTTTCTTTTCTTCCCTCACCGCCCCCCCAAAACTAAATTTATGCTTTCATTTTCTTACTAATTCGCTATTTCGTCTTCCTACTACCGCCCCTATCCGCCCCACAAAAATCTTACCTTTCTTTATTTCTTACAATTTTGGTTGTTATTTTGAATCTATTCCCTTTTTGAAAAAAAATTAATTATGATTTCAATATAATTTTGCCTATGTTGAATATTGAATGTGTGTATGACTTGAAACATTTTCCAAAACCAAAAGTAACAACCAAAAGAACGTAAAATCCGCCGTTTCTGCCCTATCTTCTACTAGCACTTCATTTGGTACAGCTGCTGCTTCGAGTAAATTTGACACCACCAATGGCATTGATGAACAGCTGAAGGCCCAGGCCTTGGCCGATGAAGAAGCCGCCATGAATCAATATAAGGTAAGTGCGATTGATTTTCATATATATTTAATATGTAATGTAATGTGTACACTTTCCTTCTCCCCCCAACCAATTCGGAATGGTAGTCTAAGGTTTCTTCACCCACCAGCGGCGGTGCTGCTGCTAACGCTGCATTAACAAATCCATTCTTATCGTCTCCGCCAGCTACTCAAGCTGGTGCACCGATAGTTGATTTGTTTGGTGCCGCCTCAGCCCAGCCAGCCAATGCTGGCTCCACCGCCGCTGCTGGCGCCACTAAAGCTTCAGATGATCTGTTGCAATTGGGCAATCCGTTTGCCGATATGTTCGATGCTCCTCTGGGTGGAGCTGCTGGAGCTGGTGTTGCTACAGGTGCTCACAATTCAAATAATATTTGGATGAATAATAATGGTAGAGATTCTTTTTTGTTTTGTTTTTTGTTTCCTTCTGTTTATTATCTCTAAGTTTATATTATTTTTGTATATTATGGGGGATGTTCTGCAATACAGTTTCCATAGCGAGTGGGCCTGAAGTGTTTGCAGTTTCGGTTGAAATTCGTTATTTTCTAAAGAAACTTGTAATTAATGTTGTGGTTGAATTGCAGACGCCGATAATTATAAATTATCTTTCTAAGGGGAACGAATATATTGCAGAATATCCCTGTTTAGTTTCGTTTTAAGACTGTTCTCATGATCACTTTGGATTTATTTTGAAAATTATGCACATTATCCAAGCTTATTGGTTATGTGTTTCATAAGTCGGTTCTATTCTGACATATGATTGTGAAGCCAATCTAATGGGCAGACGTCCTATGACTGTTTGCAGGCGTCCTAGTTCGGTTGCAAACTCCGGATGTCACTAATTCTTTTTAAAAATGAAGGTTACGTCCGTAGAAACACCATAGCTACACTTTTTAGGAAAAGTTCGCCTCGTACATAGGACGTCTGCCCACTAGATTGCCTTTGATAGAACGTCAGTTTCAAAGTCCGAAAATCAAAACCTAAAGGGTATCTGAGAAAGTCCGGGACAGCTTTAATTTATTATTGTATTTAAATATTACTTTTTTTTTTCAATATTTTGTATTTAAATATTTATTGAAATATTTTGTATTTAAATATTATTTGTTTAAATAATTTGTAGTTAAATATTATTTATTTAAATATTTTGCACTGCAATATTATTTATTTATGTAAATATTATTTATTTAAATATTGTTTAATTAAATATTTGTATTTAAATATTTTGTATATACATTTTTTTTACTTAAATATTATTTTTTTTTTAAATATTGTGTAAATTAAATATTTATTTAAATATTTTGTATTTGAATAGTAATTATTTAAATATTTTAATTTTAAATATTTTGTAGTTAAATATTATTTATTTAAATATTTTGCACTGCAATATTATTTATTTAAATATTTTGTATGTAAATATTATTTATTTAAATATTGTTTAATTAAATATTTGTATTTAAATATTTTGTATATAAATATTTTTTTTTTAAATATTGTGTAAATTAAATATTTATTTAAATATTTTGTATTTGAATATTAATTATTTAAATATTTTGTTTTTAAATATTATTTATTTAAATATTTTGTATTTAAATATTATTTATTTAAATATTTCGTATTTTATTTATTTATTGTTTATTGTTATTGCTTGTTATTGTTTAATTAATTAAATATTTTTTATTTAAATATTATTTGTTTAAATATTAATTAATTAAATATTTTGTATTTAAATATTTCGTATTTTATATTTGTATTTAAATATTATTTGTTTAAATATTAATTAATTAAATATTTTGTATTTAAATATTTCGTATTTTATATTTGTATTTAAATATTATTTGTTTAAATATTTTGTATTTAAATATTATTTGTTTAAATATTGTTTATTTAAATATTTGGTATTTAAATATTATTTATTTAAATATTTTGTATTTAAATATTATTTATTTAAATATTTCGTATTTAAATAATACTTATTTAAATATTAATTAAATATTTTGTATTTAAATATTATTTGTGTAAATATTGTTTATTTAAATATTTGGTATTTAAATATTATATATTTAAATATTTTGTATTTAAATAATATTTATTTAAATATTAATTAATTAAATATTTTGTATTTAAACATTTCGTATTTTATTTATTTATATACTGTTTAATTAATTAAATATTTTGTATTTAAATAATATTTTTTTAAATGTTTTGTATTTAAATATAATTTATTTAAATATTTTGTATTTAAATATTATTTGTTTAAATATTTTTATTTAAATAATATTTTTCAAAATATTTTGTATGTAATTTTTTTATTTAAATACTCTGTATTTAAATATTATTATTTTTTTAAATATTATTTATTTAAATATTTTGTATTTAAATTTAATTTACTTAAGTATTTTGTATTTAATAGTAATTTATTTAAATATTTTATATTAAAATATTATTTATTTAAATATTTCTTATTTTATTTATTGAAATATTATTTATTTACTTTTCTAAAATAGAGGAGGTAATCGCTATTTTTGAAAGTTAATGTTTCTTTTGTTATTATAATAAATATGTAGTTTGTAATGTTTATGACTAGAGATCGATTTTTTTTATAATATTTATACTCATTCTAATATAATTTAATGACATTTGCCAGGTTTCAATGGAGCTGCTGTACCTTCTGCTGCCGCCAACGCTTTTGTTTCCGACAGCAATTTCTCATCCGTATTCGGTAATACTGAGCCAGCCGGTAAGTTTGACGCTTTGTGGTTTGTCCTTGCTCTCTCTCTCTCTCTGTCTTTGTCTTTCTCTCCGTCTCTTTCTCTTTGCCCTACCCCCCCGTTTGTTTGTTTTTTCGGTTTATGTTTCTGTTAATGGTTCTTGCCCCGCCCCCTCCGCCTATAATAAAACATATACAATATATTTCCTCCCCCCCACCCCCTATTTTATTAGCCACCAATACTATATTCCCCATATTTGTAATACGTTACTTTTATACTATATAGACATATATAAATATACAAAGTTTTCTATTTAACAATATTATTTGTTTATAACAAAAACCAAAACATTTTCTTAACAAACAAAAGTCAAACAAAATTTTTCATTCACTAACCGAAAACGAACGCATTTGTATTTCTTTCTATATAATTTCTTATTTAATATTGTTAATATTTTGATTTGTTTATTTTTTTGCTTTTTGTTTAATATATATGTATTTATATTTTTTTGAATAATGTTTTTTTTTGGTTTAAAATCTATTTTGTTATAATAACAAAAGCATGTAGGCGACGGTTTTTAACAATACTAACTGAAAATTACTAACGGATATTCGTGGTTCTGTGATGGTTTTGTTTTTGATTTGAATTTTGTTTCAATACCAAATCATGTTTCCCCCCGGTTTTTTTGTTGAATATGGCTTTAAGTTGTATTGAGTTCTGAAGATTGTTTACTTTATATTGAGAGTTATTTATTGTTTTGTTATTTAATTTATATTATTTTGGAAAAAAAAAAATACAAGTGGACCATAATAACCTACACCACCATGTAAAAGACTTTCATATGGTTGTGAGATATATTTTATTTAGTTCCATTTTCACCATATCTGATCAGCCAAATATTGAAGCCAATCAAAAGACCAATGCTTATATTTACAATTGTTGTTTTTCCACATCTTAACAAAAATTGTGAAAATACTTATAAATTGTTTTTAAATTCTGAAAGTTTAATTCCAAAACTTTCTACAGTGAGGGCCAAATAATAGTTCCAGTTCGAATTGTCAAATGATTTTAAAAGAGTTGAAGCAACAGTTCGTTACTGTTTTCAAAAGGAACAAAACCCAAACACCAGGAGAGTTCACACTTTATCTTAATTGATATTCAGTCTCCAGTCTATGGCGTAGAATGTGTTAATGTCAGTTGAAACGCTGTTTATTATCTCTTACGAATAATAATAAAATTCCTGTCTAGTGAAAATGAAAATGGACAGTATAACAGTTTCACAACACTTGTATAACAGTTATGCCTTACAAATAATAACACAAATTCTGTATATTATGCCTGGTTAAAATAAAAATTAACATTATAACAGTTTTACAACAGGTGTATAACTGTTTGGTAAAAGGCCTGTAGTCCTTACGCACAAAGTTTTAAGTCATACAGGCGTTGTAACTAATTTAAAACACGTGTATAACAGTTTGGTAAAACTGCTATACACCCTAAAAACTGTGTTCGGAATATAAAACGTTTTTAAGTGTAAAAAAGTTTCTGTTATAAACTTAACAGTTTCAACTGTTATACACTTAACAGTTTGAACTGTTATACACTTAACAGTTTCAACTGTTATAAACTTAACAGTTTCAACTGTTATAACCTTAACAGTTTCAACTGTTATACACTTAACAGTTTCAACTGTTATAAACTTAACAGTTTCAACTGTTATACACTTAACAGTTTCAACTGTTATACACTTAACAGTTTCAACTGTTATAAACTTAACAGTTTCAACTGTTATACACTTAACAGTTTCAACTGTTATACACTTAACAACGTTTTATATTCCCAACAGTGTTACGCTTAAAGTTTAAACTGTTATACAGTTTTACAACGTTTTGTCGAATAGCTTCACAAACTGTTATACACTTAAAAATGGTTTATATTCTCAGCAAAGTCTTGCGCGGTGGTGTAGGCTAGGCCTATACAGTCTTAAATTATATTTAAAACTAAAAATGACCGAAATTTTATGGTTTTCTTTTTTTTTAATTATGTATTTCGTTATCTTTACCTTTTTTCCAACCCCGACCCCCACTTCGTTTTGCAAAATTTTTCTATTATTTTACAACAAAAAAAAAAAAAAACGAAAAAAAACAAACCCTCATTATTTCATCCTTGTATTCTTTTGATTTAGCAACTGGAGCAGCATTAGCCAATCCTTTTTTCGATTCCATGGAACCCCAAAATTTATTCAATGACACCACAAGCTCGACCTCATCATCTTTATTCTTAGCATCATCAGCGGCATCGTCGTCGGTGAATGCCATGAACAATGCAAACTACAATTTGACTTCCATTCCGACCAACAACCCCCATGCAAATCTATTTATGACAGGAGCACCACCACTGTCGGGCTCCTCCTCCTCATCTATGTCTTCTGTTCAGCCACCAGGTGATCTATCTCAATTTATTCTCGTATATCAATCTCATAACAGAGAGTGAGACCAAACAATAATAGCAAAGTAACGAAACAACACGTAATCGTACAACTCATTTTCTGCAAATTCCTCTCTTAAGCTTTTTTAAAAAAAAAAAAAAAACTACGAGCGTAACTTCAGTTAGTCAGTCCACACATACTTCTTCCAGTTTTGTGTAAATCTCATCTTGAGAGCTTTTTTTTGTTCTCTCCTGTAAAAATTTGAAAAGTTTTTGTGTTTCTTTTTTTGTTGTTGTTATCATCGTAGAGTTGAAAATTGTTTTTTTTTTCTTGTGTTGCCTTTCCTTCCTTCATAGTCTTTTAGGTGGTATTGGTTGTGCCATTAAGTGTTTTGAAAGAAGTACGCTCGCCGCCGCCGCCGCCGCTCTCTTGCCCTAAATACAGTGTTTTTGTGTACTGTCGTTTGTACCCTTGATGTACAACATGATGTCCATTTTTTGTGTCCTCTCCTTCTCAATCATGTTTTATGTTTTTCTTTTGTTTATTTGTTTGTCGACCATATTATTTGCTGCTTCCATTTGTTAACGATCTTCATTGTTATTAATAACTTAGTTCTTTTTTTTTTGTACAGTTTTTTCAGTGTCCTTTTTTTTATTGTTTTTTTTTTGTATTTTTTTTGCCTACAATATATTTTTGTGTCCTTTTTTTAAAATTCTTGTGTTTATGTTTTTGCTTTAACGATTTTTGAAAATTAAATTTCGATATGAAATTGATTGTGCGCGTGAATATACATGATTACAATGTCCGCGTCACAGCAAACGGTATTTTATGTCAGTTGTGAGAACAGTTACTCAAGTAGGACAGATTTGGTCAAACAATTGACACATTACGGAGAGCTTATGATATTAGCTCTCTCCATATTATCGATAATTGTGTTATCGACGATAAATCGCATAGTGTGAACGGCACGATACGCTCTAAGTGACGCTATTACTGTTAGGCTATTTAGATTATGAAAAAAAAACAGTTTTAAGGAAGAACAACTAATTTGCCATAGTGGATCCCATGAGGTACTGAATTGAAAGAATAAATATTATGAAAAATCGTCAATATACGAAAATTTGAAAAATTAAATTAAAAAAAAAAAAATTAATGAATTATTAAAAAAAAAAAATTATATCTTGTATTGCTCTCGAAATGAATTAAATAAAAAAAAATTTATGACTTTCCCTGTTCTCGAAATATTGACGTTTTCAAAAAGTTTTGCCAGAACAAATAAATATTTGCCAAAAAGAGAGGCAAATATTTGACGTTGAGTGTAAAAAATATTTTCACACTTGTCAATTTTTGTTTGCCGGCAAATAATTTTATTTGCCAACAATCAGCTGATTTCCAGTTTGATGCTAAAAAAAATGTGACGAACAAATATTTGAAATATTTGAAAAGTGTGACAGGCAAATATTTGACACTTTCTGGTGTAATTGAAGCCAGACCTTAACCCTTTTTAGTACTTTATGGTTAAGGGTCAGGGCTGGCTTCAATTTCACTAGAAAATGTCAAATATTTGCTTGTCACACTTTTTTTTTTAGAGTGAAACAGGAAATCAGCTGATTATTGGCAAATAAAATTATTCGCGGGCAAACAAAAATTGACAAGTGTGAAAATATTGTTTACAATATAGTGCTGATCCAAATTGTCCATTTTCTTCCCTTAACTCTTCGATGTCAGCTATTTTTTTGTTCCCTTTTTGTTCTCTAACGAAGTTTTAGGTTATTGATCGTCCAGTTGGTATTATTTCAGAAACAAAATTCGGTTTATATACAATACTCTGTACATAATTTTAAATATAATGGTGGTGGTTATAATAAAATATATTTTCTATTTTGTAAATAATACACTTCATATCAAAAACAAAAAAAAAACCTAATCTCTCGTTTGCTTGCTTTGTTTTTTTTGGTTATTCTGTAAAAATACATTTAAGTTCTTTGGATAAATAATTCTCACAAGTAAGGATTGAAAAATTCTATTTAAAAAACACATTGGAACGATATGAATTTACTACCCCACAGGGGAATATATGGGAAACTCAGCCCACTAAGGCGATTCTTCAGAATGTAAAAGAAAAACTCTAGTCGGATTTCAACTCTATTCATACTTTTCCAAAATCGACCTATAACAAACGTCTTCTGGGACAAGTGGATTTTTATTTCCCCAAAATGGAAAAACTTTGGTTTGTTTGCGTTATCTGTTCAGATGCAATGCATTGTCAAGAGAACGTGAACCTAAAATGTCGTCCAAATCTGCATAACTTTTTTTTATTTCCAAAAAAAAAAATGTACAAATTCCATTTATTGTCGGCAGAGCAAACATTCCCATTATTAATGAAATGGGAATTAATTCACAAGGCTTTTTTTTTTTGGCTAAATTCGCAGTAGCGCACGTTGTCAACTCTACTTTCCAAGTGACGGTTAATGTCTCATCGTTCATGGATTATTTGTACAGAGTCCGCCAAATAACTTCTGGTTTTTTTTTTTAAAATTCTATAAAAAAAACTACTGGATATTAAACTACGGTTAATAATGGAAAATAATTTCATTCAAATGGCTCAGCTCTCCGGCTGATAATGCGATCTTCGAAAAATGGGCGCAAATCAACGAGCCGTCCTGTTGAAACCAAATGTTGCCAGTATCCCCCTCTTCAATTTTTGTTAACAAAAATTCGTTCAACATGGCTCGATAAGCACTAGTTGGAAGAAAAAAACGTTAGATGGCGGACCCTTTATTAAATCGACGAGACGACTGAGCCTGTCTGGGCGGGCTAAGCCCAATTTTATGCCTGACTTGTTGACGCCTCCTTCCTGGGTGTTTTTGTCTTCATTTTGTTTATTTGAAGAATCATTCATCTTTGCTTGTGGGTGTTTCCTGTTTTTTTCTCATTTAATTTTCCACATTTTCACATTACAAGTTTTCTTTTTTTCGAATTACTAGAAATGAAAATAAAATTTTTTTGTACGAAAACAAAGCAAACTAAAAAAAAAACAACAACAAAGTCCAATTCATCAATATTTATTTTGCAAATGTATTTTTTTCTTCTTCTCTTTTTATGTTTTATTTTAATTAAAAATTATTTTTCTGTAAAAAATAAAAAAAAAACAAAAAAAAAATCCAACAAACAAAAATGTGTAAAATGAAAATATCCATTTATTTGTGTAAACATAAACAAAAACGAAAAAAATATATAACAAACCAAATAATTAATGGAACTGTGGTGTGGCACAAATCATACATACAAATAATCGACCCAAAAACCAACGACAATAACAACAACAACATCCATGATCTCTCAAACAACGTGTACAAAATAAATCTAAAAAAAATGTTTAAAAAAAAATGGTGGAATAACTCATATATGCCGGTTAATCACATAATTTGTATTTTTTGTTGTGTTAAATGCAAATATCGCTATCGCCCTCTCCATCTCTCTATGTATTTCTGTGTGTGTGTGTGTGTTCGTATGTCCATTATCATTTGGTTTTGGTTTCACGCTACATAATGTCCATACATACGCCCAACCACCCTACCACCCTCTCATCCATACAACATTCATTTAAATTTCAACTATTTAATTTTATGTGTACTTCGTGTTTTTTTTTTTTTTTTTTTTTTAATAAATAAACCTAAATTCTGTATATGTACATACAAATTTTGAAACATTTCTTAATAATAACAATATGCACCATTTCAATAAAAAACAAAAAACAATCACCACGTTATGTTGACACTCTAAAATTTTGAATTGAAAAAATAACCTTAATCTCATTTGAATTGGATTGGAAAACTTTTTTTTTTTTTTTTGTTGAAAAATCAATGAAAAAATCAAACACTTGCAATAAAAAAAAAAAAACTAAATAAACCGAAATCGCAAATAAATGTCACTAAAAATCTTGGAAAAAAAACGATAAAATCAAAAAAAAAAAAGGCTTTGATGCTTTGGGTGATGTTTTAAAACCCGGCATAACAGCAACAACAGCCACAACAACAACACATGTTGGCAAATCATCATCATCAGCAAATCAAACAAATGTTGTCACTTCAGGTGGTCTTGACCAGCAGCAGCAACTGCAGCAGCAGCATCAGCAGCATCATAACCCAGCCAGCACTGGAAAGATCTTGACTGGCGATTTGGACAGTTCGCTCATGTCGCTTGTAGATAATTTAAATATTAATAAAACGGCTACCACAAAGTGAGTAAACCCAACACATAACGCATAAATCATCAATCTCTCTCTAACTCTCACACACTCTCTTACTCACTGCCTTACTCTCCAAATACGTCTATCTGTCGTTTTCATATTCATCACATTTGTCGTTCATTCGAAATTCACCACATGTCATGAAATTTGTACAATTGTCTTATTTGAAGACGACTCTCCTTCTTTAAATCCGCTTCAAAAGCTTTCCCCAATGTTTTCATACACCATCAGTCTTTAGTTTTATTGCAAAATTGTCCCAAACTATTCCTGTGTCGTCCGCGATAGTTGTTGGCCTTTAACTCATTTCTGGCTATAGCACTGGATTTTCTCTATGGCTGTTGTTTCATTCAATCACTGTTCATTGAGACCTTCGTTTTTAGAATTATTTCAGGAAACAATCAGAAACTATAAAAAAACCACAACGAAAACAATTGCAACATAACATGTGTGTTTTCGTTAGAAAATGTTGCCTACTTGAAAGCAATAAAAACGCAAAATGTAACTAAAGAGCACGATTATCACATGTTTCCGGACAAATAATACAAATGTTGCTTCGCATATTTCATATGGCAACATTTTGACACTGAAAATGTCAACATACATATTGATAGACACTCGCAACATTATTCAACTTGTTGGCACTGCAACATTTTCTTAGAAAGGAATACATTGGAGGGCAACATTTTGACATTGAATATATCAACATGCTGACGGAGACTCGCAACATTTTTCAACTTGTTGGCACTGCAGCATTTGCTTGGCTCTCTTGACATCGACGACTGTTGTTGTGGTGGAACAATTTGATGGTTTTCGTTTCGTATTTGTGTCGAGAGGGAATGTATATGAAAAGTTCTCAGTAGTTTAGATTTTCATGATCGCGTAAAAAAAAGTAGTTTAGCTTTATAAGGCGTGAAAGAAGCTTAGAGAGCCAATTAAAATAATAAATGTAGGTAAGGTGGTTTACCTTAAATAAGAATTGTGACAACATTTTAAAGATCTCAATGAAGTTTAGTTTTCGCCAACGATTAGACAAACAATTCAAGTCATTTTTATAGACACTTATGTACAATGAACTCTCTCATAAGCGGACACCTCAAGGGAACGGAGAATGGTCCACAAGAGGACTGAAGTAGAATGGTACTGAAAAGAGTTTCCGCTTATGAGAGGTGTCCGCTTAAAAGATGAATTTAATGCTATTTATGTTCATCTTAGTCCAGGGTGGGAGCTATTCGATGCTAGACAAATTCAAAAAGTAAGACATGTCCTTCGATTAATCCCATCCTAAGACACCTTGTTCATATGTCCACTTGTCATCTTGCCACTGACATAAAAGCGTACATTTCATTAAACTACTAGACTTTCACTAGGTCACACATAATCTCAGTGTATTCCTCGCCTTTTCGCAAAAGTGTTGGATTTTTCAACAAGAATAAGTGGCCACAGTTCTGCAAACTATGAATGATATTTTTGGCGGTAAGGTAATTTGAAGGAAAACTTAAAGTTCACTTTGTAAAACTTATTCTGAAAACGTTCTAAAAAGTATAGTATGAATTCGTGTAAAGATATATTTTCCCCGTTCAAAGACATCTTTTCCAGTTAAATCCTGACCCAAATGAGAGTCACATTTGTGCTGTGTTTCAGGGACCAAATTCTTCCCAGTTTATTGGTATAGCCTCCTACCAAAGGTCCTTTCCGATGAGTGGCCTAGTCCCTCTAGAGGACACATTTGTAATCTAACATACGATACACGGAGCAAAGAAACGGCCTCTCCAACATATTGTCGCAAACATGTTTTGCAGGCAACATATACAGCGAAAGCTCCGATGGCCGGACACCGATGGTCGCAGTGGTTTTGTTCGACCACGGGAGATGTCCGCCCGGCGGAGATTAATTTGCTTTGGAAATATGACATGGGAACAAGTTTCAAACATATTTTGCTGGCAACATATATATGTTTTGAAGCAGGTCCCAAACATATTATGTTTGAGCTAGCAACAATGTCCCCAAACACATGTATGTTTGCATGGGAGATGATTAATTAGCTTTAAAAATGCCGCATTTGGAGCGAGAAATTTTTCCGTCTATGGGAGCTGTCCGTTCACGGGAGATGTCCGCAAGCAGAGCTTTAACTGTATATGTTTGGAGCAAACATATATATGTTTGGAGTAATGGCCCCAAACATATTATATTTGAACTAGCAACAATGTCCCCAAACATATATATGTTTGCATGTAAATATATTTAAAAAAAAATAATTTAATACTAATCTTGGCAAACAGCTTTTGTTGGTTCTAAACGAACCTATACCGGGCCATATTTGAGGTTTATTCGGCTTAGTATATTATGATGGTCCAGTACCTGACGAAAACCAACCGAATTTTGTTTTGATACATGTGATTTGACATCGTGGCACCTTATCACAACATGTGAAAATGCACCAATTGCGACCGAGATTAAATCTCTTAGAATATGTGGAAATGTAGAGATAAAAGTTGGCCACTTTCATTAACGTGGATTTGTTGAATTTGAACGTTAAGCAGATTAAATCCGCTTCCTTATTAAGGGGCGAACTGATCAACTTTGTACCAGACTTGTGTGTCTGACATGTGATTCTATAAAACTAGAGTGTTTAAAAGATATTTCAATGACTCTGAACCTTTGATAATTTCTCTATGTGATGTGATAATTTCATATTTGTGATGTGCTGTCCATTTATTCATTGACTCGTTCATTAACACTCCAATGGGCTCGTAGCCCACGCTCCATTATCCCGCTCCATTCCATTTATATCCTGTTTGTTCTAACAACATTGTCATAATCATCCAAACGCCTCTCCCCCACCACCACCACAACATCAAAACGAAAGAAAGAAAAAAGAAACCGGAAACCAAACTCTTCTTCCCATTATTCATTTTCCATAGACCTGTGCAATGGAATTCACCGAAAAATACCGCGAAACCCGGTGCTAATTGGACACCTCAACCTATGGCTGCTACAACTGGTGCTGGCTACCGTCCAATGGTGAGTGTTTTGTCTTTGCTTTAAAACAGAATCCAAAAAATCAAACAATCAAACAATAAATTAAAAAAAATTAAGTTTCAAAAAAGAAAAAAAGAACATCAACCAAAAAAAAAAAAATATTTTTTTTCCCCCTCAAAACTTCTTCTTCATGTACTAAATTGCTTCTTTGTTGTTTCGAAACAAAATTAACCAATTTTTAATTTGTTTATGGCTTCATAAAGAATAACAAAAAAAAAATGCGCCATTTATTTTCAATTATGACAAAAATTGCGCTCGAGAAATTCCAAAAAAAAAAAACGATTTTTTTTTCTTCTAAAAACTTAAGGTTTGTGCCGAGGAATTAGCTAAAATAATACCAAAGAAAGAATTAAATTTTTTTTGGCAAAATGCCACCTATTCGTAATGAGATTTTTTGTCTTCTTTTTTATTACAACAATTTTTAGTTATTATTTTGTATACTTTTTTAGTTTATCACCGTAAATAGCATTTTCTTTTTTATTTATTATTTTACACACATTTTATTTTTTTTTTATGGACATTTTGTAATTGTCTGCTCGAATCACTTAATTGCTTGCAAATTGGACAACAACAATATAGTTTAGAAAAAATTGTTCACCAAATATGCATTCACTTTAAATTCCCACTTAATCTCACAGTGGCTTTCAGTGTTTGCCAACACGTGTTTGTTAGAAAATGAAATTTTTAAAAATTTAAATCTCTTCATTGGTGACAATCGAATGAAGGACCAAGGAAAGACCTATTTATCATCGCCTACATTTGAATGATTTGCGGCTGGGTAATTTGATTTGGACTTTTAGTTTAAAAAATTATGTTTGGCTTTCAAAATCGATTTATTTCTAATCGATTTCACAAGCTGTCAATGGGATTTTAGTTAAAAAAAAGTATTTTGTTAAAAAAAAGATTTTTGATTTTCAACATCGATTTTGTTGTTATCGATTTTACATGCTGACAATGGAGTTTTAGTTAAAAAAAATATTTAGTTAAAAAAGATTTTGGATTTTCAAAATCGATTTTGTTGTTATCGATTTCACTGTTGACAATGGGATTTTAGTTTAAAAAGAAAGTATTTAGTTAAAAAAAAGATTTTTGGCTTTAAAAATCGTTTTTTTTTGTTATCGATTTTACATGCTGACAATATTTAGTTAAAAAAAGATTTTTGATTTTCAAAATCGATTTATTTCTAATCGATTTCTTATGTTGACAATGGCAATGTCGATTTTCGATTACGTTTATCAAAAAGGTAAAATTCAATGAACATAAGATGGATAATTAAAAATTATTATTCGTGTACACCCGAAAACTCCTGTTACAAACGATCTTTTGGGCGCCAAGTTCGGTAATCGCGTTACCAACCGTCTCGACCAACTCGGTATTGCCATATGATGCCGTTCGACTTTTTTTGTGGGGTACTGTGAAGGACAGGTGGGTGCTAGGCGAACAATCCATTAACGATTCAGACCGATTAAGGCGAATGTCGGACAAGTCATTCGTGAATTACAGCCTGAAACCGTCACCAAGGTCTTGGACAATTAGGTTGACAGAATGCGAAGCCTGAATGAAATCGAGTTGCACGGTGAGTTCCTAATTTCGACCAAAACTTCTTTTCAATAAAGTTTTTGTGATTTTGGAAATAAGTTTGCATTGCTTTCTAACGTTGCTCAAGCGTAAGGCGTTTCATATTCTGTCTTCGACAAGGTGACAGCTAATAAAATTCCAATTCCCCTTTACATGGTTCGGGCTATTTTAAAAAAAATACATCAATTTAATTGACCACCTGTACGTATGAGTGATAGGTTTTCAAATTAATATAACTCATACACTCTCAAAAATTGACTAAAGCTATTCTAGAAAGCAAATGTGAATTGATTAGAAAGTTCATGTGCTCTAGAATGTTGTTTATTGACATCTTAGGTACATTTTTGTAGTTGATTGTTACGTTGAATTTTCAACGGTTTGCTACCTATGGACCTGAACAAGGGGAAAAGGGTGAACAAAATCGATTTTTACCTTGAAAATGAAGTTTTTTAGGTTTTGAATGTTCACAATTGTTGTGCTTTACGAGCTACAACTTCCCCTCAGAGTGTAAATAAGAATTCCAAACGGTTTGAAAGATATCAGCCTTAGAAAGTGATGACTTTTTGTCAAAAATTACACCGAGACCCCACAGGAGGCCCATACAAAAAGTACCTGACTTTGGACAAAACTGGAAGACACGGATCCAATAAATGCTGTGCGTTGGTAATAACTGCATTACTGGAGCATGACTGGACCGATAAGCCTTCCTTTCTAAACATTCGTAATACTCCGTATGAGGTTATTATGGGCAACAAGGTTCACCACTCCCACTTTTCCTCAAGAATCCCCGCAACTGCTCCGGATTCTCTCCTAAAGGGATGAAATTTATGACCAATCTCCATTAGTTTTTCCCTCTCAATTTTTTTTCCTGAACACCTACCCCCCATCTTCATTCCGTAAGGTGTGTGTTTCCCACACCAAAATTATATTTTTCTATAAAATTTCCACCCATCCGCTTACCAGTCAAATGAATGACCAAGCCCAAAAATTTGTTCAACCAAAAACAGTTTCTCAGCACATAATTTCAACCTTGAAGGTAGTGCTCCACACATTTTATTTTATATATTTCTGTTTTTCGATATCAGTCCGCATATACGGTTTTAAGTTTGGTTATATGAACAATTGATTCAACCATTTTGACAGGTCAGCCTCACTAACGGTGTTACTATTTATCAAAATCTTCTCCCAATCGATTGAGAATTATACACACCAGTGATAGGTAGTGGCCCAGCGATACAGTTGTCGTCACTATTTTGTCTGTCGCTTATTTGAATCTTAACCCTTAAATCTTTAAACGAATGTGCCTCTAAATGAGTGCCTTAAGGCACTCTTGAGTGTTAGAGGGTTAAACTGGCGTCATATTAGGCAAATATTTGTCTGAATACGTCAAATGTTTGCTCGTCACAATCTGAACACCAAATAGTTTTTATGGGCAAACAGTAAATCAGCTGTTGACAAATAAAATGATTTGCCCGAAAAAAACGGACAAGTGTGCAAACGCAGTGTCAGATAATTGCCTCTGTCTCTTGTTGGCAAATATTTATTTGTGAAAATAATAGCTGACGCAAGCCGTAATCCTTTCACTTTTTTGTGTGAAAACTCAACGTCAAATATTTGCCTCTCTTTTGGGCAAATATTTATTTGTATTACTAACAGCTGACGCAAGCCGTGATCCGTATTTTTTTGTATTAATAACAGCTGACGCACTTTTTTTTGTGTGAAAACGGAACGTCAAATATTTGCCTCTCTTTTGAACAAATATTTATTTGCTCTTACAAAACTTTTGGAATTGACTGTGACAGTCGTTCCCTAGGGTATTGTAACTTCACGCATGAATGCACGTTAGAATTCCACACATTTGAGTCATAATGTGGGCAATAAAAAAAAAATGATGACAGGTGCACGGTTCTGGCAAATGCCTGACAACTACGAATTTTTTCCAGTTACCACGCAACTATCAACATTCACACAACTTCGTTCGCCTGTCTTCTAAGTAACAAACAGCTGATTAGTGGCATCGAAATCAGCTGTTCTCTAGTTCAGCAGAGTTTTCGTTTGTTTGTCATGAACACGCAATTGAATTGTTGTGGCCTTGAGTTATCCGATCGTTTTGGAGATTAATTTGCTCTTAAAATACCGCATGGGACCGAGAAATTGGTTCGTTCGCGGGAGCTGTCCGCGAGTAGAGCTTTTTTTTAAATTTGTTGTCAGAGTGATGGACGGGATTCAATTACAAAATCGAAATATGAATTGAGTTATCCTTTGGGTCCAAAGAAAAAAAAATATTTTTATTAAATTTATATATTTATTTAAAGTATTTATATTTTGTAAATTATTATTGCTTTATTTATTTCTTTAGCTAAAAATAAATCACATTTAAGTTTAATTTTAAGTTAACGATCAGCTTTTCTTTTTCCTTTTTTTTGTATTTGTATTTTTTTGTTTTGCTAAACCCCGTAAGGATCATTTTCACAATCTCCGGTTAAAAACTAACTGGCAGTTGTCGATGTCATCTCCTATCCAAACTGGAAAACAAAGCCCTCTCTGCGGTTGTGTGAAAGACTATCACCCGTTTTCATAATATTGTAATTTTATAAAAAATGTGTGAAAATTGTTTCCGTTTTGTATTTTCGGAATTTTTTCTTAACAAAGGTTTAAAAAGCTGTTTTAAATTTTTCTGAATACCGGGTACGTAGACAGCAGACGATCCATGTCAGTTGGCAGACTCATTAATATTCATAGAAATTTATAACAGCTTTATAAACCTTTGTTAAGAAAAATTTGTGGAATTTTTTAGGCTTTTGTTACGAAAAATTTGTAAAAATTGTTTTTGCATTTTCACACAAATTTCTTAACAAAGGTTTATAAACCCACCGTATTCATACAAATTTATAACAGCTTTCTAAACCTTTATTAAGAAAATTTGTACTTTTTTTACAAACGTATCATTGAATTTCTCTTAAAAAAACCTCTGTATTCATAAAAATTTATAACAACTTTATAAACCTTTGTTAAGAACAATTTGTGAAAATTGTTTTTGTATTTTCACACATTTTTCTTAACAAAGTATTTATAAAAGTTTTCATTCTTAATAACCGTATTCATAAAAATTTATAACAGCTTTATAAACCATTGTTAAGAATTTTTTTTTTGAATTTTTTAGAAATTTTTGTAGAAAATTTCCGTTACGAAATGCAAAAAAAAAATTCAAAAAATTTTCTCAACATCTTATTCATAAAAATTTAAAACAGCTTTATAAACCTATGCTAAGAAAAATTTGTGAAAATGCAAATACATTTTTCACAAATTGTTCGTAACAATGGTTTATAAAGCTGTTATAAATTTGTATGAATAAGATGTTGAGAAAATTTTTTGAATTTTTTTTTTGCATTTCGTAAAGGAAATTTTCTACAAAAATTTCTAAAAAATTCAAAAAAAAAATTCTTAACAATGGTTTATAAAGCTGTTATAAATTTTTATGAATTATGAATTCTTAACAATGGTTTATAAAGCTGTTATAAATTTTTATGAATACGGTTATTAAGAATGAAAACTTGTGGCCACCTTTTGCAAATATCTTTGGAAATATCCCAGAAACACACTGTCTTAGACCTTAAGCGGAGATTGTGAATATTGGCAGCATATTTTGAAACAATTCTCTTGTAAAAGCACAATTTTTTTAAATTTCCCTAAAACAGATGTTGAATATTTTCTCTTTGTTTCATACACACCTCGAAAAATCTAATGTATTTTTTTTTTTAAAAAAAAGAAGGTTGACCATGAAAAGCTAATGATGTTTGCTATTTTGTATCTTTGTGATTATTTCTTTTTTTTAATTTTCTTCAACTAACATATGTTTTTTTTTTGTTTTTCCTCTTTTTTTTGTGTGTACATTTTTTCTTATGATTTCTTTTTTGGTTTTACTACATGGTTTAAATGTATCTCTCTGTGTCTACGGTCCTCCCTTACCCCACCCACAATTATAATCATCAATAAACTCACAACTGTAATCAACAAATATCCGCACACAAAATCCCGCCCGCCCGTCCGCCCGCCTTTCCAACTTCCTCATCATTAACGTTAATCGTTATCGTTATCATCATCGTCGTCGTCGTCGTCATCGTTGTAACCACCGTGATCACCGCCCACGTCGTTATGATCATGCAATTTAAAAAAAAAATGTGTAATGAACGAACGATTAATTCTTTTCGTGGTATTGATTAAATTCCATGAACCACAAAAAAAAAAAAAAAAAAAAAAAACTGCCACCTTCCCCCCCGTAAAACGAACGACTGAATAACATATTTCTTTTTTATTAAACAAAACAAAAAAAAAAACAATCTAATGTATATTTATATTTAATTTGTTTATAAATCTTAATTAATTATGAAATCTGTCGAAAACAATTATGATAATTTGCAAATAATTGTATTAGGCACATGGCATGACTGTAAGTCCTGCGCCAATCACAATTAATCATCCGTATATACATGCTAATTATCCTGTAATACCAAATTATATGCAGGTAAGATTTAATTTGATTTAATATTTTTTTTGGAAAAATTTTATTCTCCACTTTTTTGTTTGAATTCTTAGTATATTTTTCGTTTTTTGTTTCTCTAGTTTGAGTTTGAAATTTTTAGTTTTAACTGTTGAAAGTTTTCTTTTGATTTTTCTATATTTTTTCTTTCTTTTACTTTTTTATTTCATTTAATTTAATTTTTAATTTTCCTTTTTATTTGTTTGTTCTCTTTATCCTTCTGTTCCAAATTCAACTTCATCATAATCACTTAAAAAAAAAAAACCAACAACTCTTCTCTGTACATTTTTCTATCCTTAATAGGAACAATGAATGAATTGTTCAACGCAAACAATTAATCCATCAATCAGACAATCAAAACAACAACAAAAAATATATAAACAAACAAAACAAACGCGTATTTCCTTTTTCCTATCCTTCTTGCCTTGTAAACTTTTCTATTCTCTTTCCAAAACCTTACACACACACACAAATCTAACAATTTTAGAAGAAACACAAAGTAAAACAAATGAAAACACAAGGAAAACTTTCTGTAGTTTAGCTATTTTAGATTTTTTTTTAATTTGCCTAATTTTTTTCAAAGTCAACAGGAAATCGAGTTTTGTTTACACAAAAAAAAAACTAGTTGACTCAATTAAAAATTAATTGAATTAACCTAATATCTTCTAGAAAGATTCGTGTTTTATGTTTCTATAACAAAATTACAGTCGACTCTTCGTTTAACTAATAATGAGGGGAATCGAACTGAGTGAAAAATAATAAGGAAATGTAAGCCAATTTGTTTCCTAATTCGTATAAGTGCAATTTATTTCAATTAAACGAATTGGTGAAAAATATTATAGATTTTCGATTTTCCTATTTTCATGTGAACTTATGACATTTCTTAGAGGGAATTCAGTTGCGGCCACTATCTCACCATTGGCACGTGTAATGTTGTCTAACGTAATGTTTAAAAAAAAAAATATACCATTGCCTATTTGATAGAAATTTACGCAGACCTAACTGATGTGTGTTACTGCTGAAGTCTGAAAGATGGAGCCACAGTAGGCCTAGCCAGAGATGAGCTGTATGACGTAGGATTGCTGTCGCTCTAGTGCTTTGACTGGTTTCCAAATTGGGTCCCTAATTTGGAAACCATTCCAAGCACTACAACGACAGCAATCCTACGTCATAACGACGCCGTATCTCTAGATCCCGCTAACGGTTCTCGAAAAAATTTAAACTTCCTCTAAATTTTTATTTGTTGTTTAATATGCCCATGTTATTTTTTGCGTACAGTGTGGAACCGTCTTATTTAAACCAGGTTCAATACAAAAATGTATGGTACCTTGCTCCACAGGACGTAACATTGCGGCCATCATCGTCTTTGAAGAAGATCATTCCAAAATAACCCACAAAAATATTTTTGGGCTTTTTTGTAAAGAATTTTATTTTTTTAAAAACAATTTTTTTTTAAAGAATTTTATTTTTTTTAAAAAAAAATATTTTTTTTAAAAAAAAAAATTTTTAAAATTACATTTGTATAAAAAAAAATTTTAATTTCTTTTAAACAAAAAAAACTTTTTTTTTAAAATAAAAATTGTAAATTTGTTTAAAAAATATTTTTTAAAAAAATGTTTTATATTTCATTTTTTTAAAAAATTGAAACTTCCTCCAAATTTTTATTTGTGGTTTAATATGCCCATGTTATTTTTTGCGTACAGTGTGGAACCGTCTTATTTAAACCAGATTTAATTCTTCTTTGGGTCATATGAGAGAGAACACTACGGTCTATATATATTTAAAAAAATTATTTTTTTGTGAAGAATTTTTTTTTTTGAAAAAATATTTAGTTTTTTAAAAAAAAAATTTAATTTCTTTTAAAAAATACATTTTTATAAACAAAAAATTGTAATATCTTAAAAAATACTTTTTTTATAAAAAAAATTCTCTATATTTTTTTTTTTTAAAGATTTTTTTTAAAGTTAGTTTATATTTAAAGCATTTAATTTATATTTTTTTTTTAAAAAAATATTTATTTTTTTTAAAAAAAAATTAGTTTTTTTTTGTAATTCTTTTTAAAAAAATATTTTTTAATGTTTTAATTTTTTTTAATGAGATTTTTTAATTTTTAACAATGCCCTGGCGTACATTTTAATTTTTTAATAACACTGAAACAAAGCTATTTAAATTTTTTTTTTTAAATGTAATTTCTTATTAAATTTTTTTTAAGTTAGTTTTTTTCTTTGAAAAAAAACATAGTTTGTTTTAAACAAAAGTTCTTTTTTTTATGGAACAAAATTATTTCTTTTTTTTTTAAAAATTATTTTTTTTACAAACAAATTTTATTTAATTTTTAAGAAATAGTTTTTAAATGTCCGTTCCAGAACAGCAAAATTTTTAACAAAGCAAATGGCAATTTCAAATTTTTAATTTTTTTTTTAAAAAATTACGTTTTTTCTTATAAGAAATGTTATTTTTTTAATGATCCCTTCCAGAACGGCAAGATTTTCAAATCATTCCTATCTAATGGGCATTTAAATACCCAAGGAATCATACAAATCGTACGAGCCGATGTATTGGACAGGCTGTAATGGGTTAACAAAGCCAAATGCCCATTTTAGTTTTAAAATACCGCTCAAAAAAATTAAAAACAAATTATAAAAGCTGTACGATTTTTGTGGAAAATTTTGAATTTTTTTAAAAAAAATTTAAATTTTTTTTTAAAAATAAATAAAGTTTTAAAAATATTTTTTTTTAAAAATGTAGTTTTTTTCTTTAAAAAATTTAATGTTTTTTTTAAATTGTAGTGTTTTTTTTTTTATTTAGTTTTTTAAAAAATTATAGTTTTTACAAAAAAAAAAAATTTTTAAAAAAAAATTTTAGGTTAATTTTTTTAAATGTTCCGTTCCAGAACAGCAATATTTTTAAGAAAGTTCAAATGCCCATTTTAATTTTTAAACCCCACCCCATTTGTACGAGTTTCTTTTAAAAACAGTACAATGTTTTGGATTTTGTTTCATTTTGTTTTTCCGTGTACAATTTTTTTTTTTTAATTTATTTTTTTAAATATTCCCAATATCTGATTTGAATTTTTTAATATCGCTAAAAAAAACCAAAAAAACAAAAAAAGCAGCCATTTATACGATTTTTTTGAAAAATTTTTAATTTTATTCAACAAAAAAAAATTTACTTTTTTTAAAAAAAATTTTAGTGTTTAAAAATATATTAAAGTTTTTAAAAATATTTTTTTTTTAAAAAATGTATTTTTTAAGAATATTTATTAATTTTTTTAAAAAAAAGTTTTCTTTTTTAAATTTATTTTTTTAAATGTTTCGTTCCAGAAAAGCAAGGTTTTTAACAAAGCCCAAATGCCCATTTTAAATCTCAACTCCCACCCCAACGAAAAAAAAAAAACTGCAGCTATTTATACGATTGTTTGTAAATTTTTTTTTAAACACTCACTGCATTTTTTTTTGATTTTTTTTCATGTATTTAGATCGTCTAAATTGAGCTTGTAGCAATAAATATTTGCAAAAAAAAGGCACAAAAAATTGTATTTGTCAACAAACAGCTGTTCTCTTGATTGCCCCTGCAAAATATTTGCTGTTCAAATTGTGACGAGGAAATATTTGTCACTTTCTGTCAAATATTTGCCAAATGTGATCCGATCTTTATACTTCATCAGCAGACTGCTTTTTGTAATCAAGATGGCCACCTTTATGGGCCACTGCAAAATGATATTCCATTTTTGCTGGCGCATTTCGGGCGGATTTCGGCGCGAATGTTTACCATGATCTCGTCAATGGTCTGAGGTCTGTTTAATGCTGCCAGAGAGTTTGAAATGGGCCTCGACGATCATTAAAATTTGCTTCCCAAAATCCGGGTAAATGTCATCAATTCGACTGATTGTATTTGACGGTATTCGAAGCGACGTGGCCGGTATGTGGCTAGTCAATTTTACTATTTCGCATAGAAATGCAAATCCTTCAAATGCTCATCCGCTGCTGAAACGACACATTTGGGCTGTGTTACAACACTCTCTCTTAACTTAATTTCTTTACTCGGTCTAATTTGATCACATTTCAGGGGTTTTATTTTAGATTATGAGGTTTTTTTGGGCTCATTGGGAAGAAGCTATAAAATGACTTAAGTCAGTATAAATAAACAGCAGAGTGTGCGGCCATTTGTCGGCCCTGTCAGGCATTTCCTTAATGATTTTTCTTGTTTGAAGCTCGACTTTTTGAAAATCAGCAAAACATTTCCTGTTGACTTTTTAAATTTGCTTTTTAATTTCCTTGCCATATTTAAGTAATTAGAGATTTTTAAAAATCATTATGATTACAATAAAAAAAATTCTAAATATCAGAGTTGTATTTTTAAGTAACCTTTTTTAGTAGTAGTTCGTTCTATGGCGATAATTTATTTAAAACAAAACAAACAACAATAAAAAAAAAACGCTTAGAAAGACGTAGATGCCAGCATTTGTAGTTAGTTCTAGCATTTAACTACAACCGAATACATAGCTCGTCTTGAAACTTGTTCGAACTGCATGCATTTTAATTTTGATTGCGTCCGACAAAACCCCCCTCGCCCCAGTAAAACAAGAAAAAGAAAACTAGAAAAAACTTTCCCGCAACAAATCTAAAGGAAATTTTAACTCAAAAATTTGGCCGTTTGTGCATATGTTCTTTTTAAATGTCTTTATTTCTAGCAGGGAATGCCGGTGATGGGACAACCTATGATGGGCCAAGCCCCTTTGACTGGCGTACCACCGACGATGACAGCAGCGCCCATGGTGATGCAAACTAATGCCGCAGCAGCAGGCGGCATGGGCCTAATGCAGAATGCCCAAGCGCCCCCCACCATGCAGTCCATGATGCAGACAAATGGCGGTAATAAAAGCGTGCCCCTGGATCCCTTTGGAGCGTTATAAATACCACAACAACAATAAATGAAATAACAACAACAAAAACAAAAAAGAATAATATTAATAATTATAATATACAAACAAATTGAGGAAAGAAAAACAAAAATTTGTTAAAAATTTACTACACAAACAGAAAAAAGAACCCAACAAAGAGAAAAACAAATACAAAACTGCAAAGAATTCTATTTAAATTATAAAGAGAAAAAAAAAAAAAAACACACACAACAACAAACAAAATAATGGGAAATATTATAAAAACAAACAATATTAATTAATAACTCTATTATGTTGAAGAAGCAAAAACAAATACAAATCTATTATTATTATTATTATGGCATACACCAGAAGAGTAAGAAAAACAAACATATATGAATGCAGAAGAGAATATATTTATATTTAATATATACACATACGTACGTACGTATATATATATATATATATTAAAACAAAACAACAACCCCACAACAAATTGCAAATTGAATGAACGATGATGATAACCTATTATTTATTAGTTTATATTAATATTATATATAAATATATTTATACATATATACCATACAACAAACAAAAAGAAAATGAAAATGAAAAACAACAACAACAACAACAAATGAGATATTGTGAAAATATATACTATGTACTACTACTAAATACCACTGAAAAAATGACAAAATTCCTACTCTCCTACACATTTTCCCCCCTCCCCAACATCAACAGCAAAACGAAATCCTCTACAGATGGCGCTTCATTCATTTGCTCCATTGTACTCGGCGATCTAATCTATGCTTCCACTTCAGTGTAAATGTCGTTACAAAGCCGAATATATTTCAAAATGCTCATAGAAATCGCGAATAATAAATTACGTTGTCGTTATCGCCAAACCGATGCGTTGAATAACATCCGAGTTATCGATTTTTGGATGAGATAGGCAGAGAGAGAGAGGGGGAGAGAATAATATACTCAGATTAACCTTTTCCGTGGATTTGTCGAATATATTCGACACTTATGATGTTGAGCACGTAAAAAAAATTATTTGCCCCGAAAAGGTCTACAATTTTAAAATCAAACTCTTCCCTGGAACAGGATTAGTTAACCCTTAGACATTTTGAGCTCCTGAAAAAAATTATTTGCCCCGAAAAGGTTTAAAATTTTAAAATCAAACTCTTTCCTGGAACAGGATTAGTTAACCCTTAGACTTTTTGAGCTCCTGAACAAAAATTATTTGCCCCGAAAAGGTCTACAATTTTAAAATCAAACTCTTCCCTGGAACAGGATTAGTTAACCCTTAGACATTTTGAGCTCCTGAAAAAAATTATTTGCCCCGAAAAGGTTTAAAATTTTAAAATCAAACTCTTTCCTGGAACAGGATTAGTTAACCCATAGACTTTTTGAGCTCCTGAAATTCGGAAATATTTGTCACATTTTCAATGACCATGTCATTCTTCTACAGACGTCAGCCACACAATACCGTGCTGGGTTCTTAATCCACTTGGCAGCACCGTCCTTTTCAAAGGATTCAAGGGAAAATTAGCAAGGAAATTTGATCAATTCAATTTGATAATTTCAGTTTAAATCCAAAAGTGGATTTAGGAATGTTCTACAATTAGTTCAGCCAGATATCATCAAAATAGTGAAGTCGCATTTTTGTATTTTTTTTGCCTGTATACTTGTAGGAGTTCTTGCTTAGGAAAATGTTAATCCCTGTACCAAATTCCCATCATTTTGAGACAAACTGCATCGGCTTGGAAAATATCACCAGATTAAACTGACTTTTTTCTAGACGTTTTGCTTTATATTCATGTTGCATACTAGCAAACAGGTTTGAGCCAAACGGTATCGGCTTGGAAAATATCACCAGAATAAACTGTTTTTTTTTTGTAGACGTTTTGCTTCATATTCATGTTGCATACTTTCGGGCGCCAATGATTTTTTGTATGTAGGCTTTATTGAATGTTATTGGATCTGCTCCATAGGAGCCTGAGGATATTTCTTCAGTTCCTACCAATGGTTATGGCATACTTTCAGAATTCACTTCTTTAATTCTCGCTGAAGAATCCTGTAGTAAATTCGATTATTATAGATAACAAAATTGCCTTTTTTGTAGACCCAAAACTGTTGTCGCAATGTAAATAAATTCGATTTGCAGATGTCATAAATGGTTTGGAAGACATCGACTTACATTTAGCCATCAATTGAAAATGACTATATATCCTCAACGGATGACTATCGTAAGGGAATACTAAAATAAATCGCAGAATAAATTAACGAAATTCATCCAGAAACAAATCCTAACGTCGCCATAAAATGTCGTAAGCCTTTAAATTTTGAATACTAATTTGACAGTTTGTTTTTCTAACTCAAGTTATTTTTGATATCTAGTTATCTTCTCAGAAAATCCAATATCATTTCTCCAAATGGGGAGTTTTTTCAATCGCCAAATAGGTCCAAAGTGCTACGCCGCATGCCAATAATAAAAACAGAGTTATAAGAGTCGAATCGATCTGTAAGAGTCAGCTGTTAATTTGCCAGGGAGGATTACTAGAATTAATTCCAATTGATTCCTGAAATCAATTCTAATTGGTTTCTGGAATCAATTCCAATATGTTCGTGGAAAAATTGTAATTGGATCCTGGAGTCAATTCCGATTGGTTTCCGGAATCAACCCCGATTGGTTTATGGAACCAATTCCAATTGGTTTATGGAATAAATTCCAATTGGTTTTGGAATAAATTCCAATTGGTTTCTGGTGTCAATTCCAATATGTTCGTGGAAAAATTGTAACTGGATCCTGGAGTCAATTTCAATTGGTTTCCGGAATCAATTCCAATTTGTTTATGGAATAAATTCCAATTGGTTTATGGAATTAATTCCAATTGGTTCATGGAATCAATTCCAATTGGTTTCTGCAATAAATTCTAATTGGTTTATGGAATTAATTCCAATTGGTTTCTGGAATCAATTCCAATTGGTTTCTGGAATCAATTCCAATTGGTTTCTGAAATAAATTCTAACTGGTTTCCGGAATAAATTCCAATTGGTTTCTGGAGTCAATTTCAATTGGTTTCTGGAATCAATTCCAATTGGTTCATGGAATAAATTCCAATTGGTTTCTGGAATAAATTCTAATTGGTTTTTGGAATCAATTCAAATTGGTTTCTGGAATAAATTCTAATTGGTTTTTGGAATCAATTCCAATTGGTTTCTGGTGTCAATTCCGATTGGTTTATGGAATCAATTCCAATTGGTTTCTGGAATAAATTCTAATTGGTTTATGGAATCAATTCCCATTGATTTCTAGAATCAATTCCAATTGGTTTCTGGAATCACTTTCATTCTAATTCTAATGAACACTGTTCTAAAATTATTTTTGTTATTTATGATTATTTTTTCAAAACCTTTAAAACCCCCTAATCAATGTTATCTTTAAATATTTGAATATAAATTGTTCTAAATAACATAACTTAATTTTTAAAAAAGTTTATTAGGAAAGTGAGGGAAATGTATTCTCTATCGTGAAGCCAATCTCTTTTCAGTTACGCTAAAGGGATTTATGCACCACATTTAATTTATTTTTCCAACTGACTGAAAAAGAAAATAATATTGCATGTTTTTCATCTGCTGGTAAAACGTTTGTTTAGAATATCTTCTGTGTTTCCATAAACTTGAAAACGACTATTTTTGAAATGTTTGGGATTTTAAAATTTCAGACATTTGCTATTGTGAAAATTACTTTTCCACTTTTCTAAGGTTAATCAAACTGTTTCTCCTCTCTCACTCTGTTTTCCTCTTCCCCTGATGATGATTTCCATTTCAGCCCCTTAACATCTTGAACTTCTTTAGAATGTGTGTGTATAAATGTTAAATAACAAAAAAGAAAACTAATAATAATTATATATTTTGTTTTGTTTATTTGTTTGTTCTTTCAATGTGCTATAGAAGAGAAGAAAAAGTAGAAGAAGAGACACCCCTAACGATTTATAAGAAAATGCTTTAGATTTTTTGTTGTTGTTCTAATTTGTAATTTAAAACACTGATTTGTATAGGCGTTGTAGTAGTAAATAGACTGAATGTTCCTTGAAGAGCCGCTTGTGCTGTTCTTCTCGTCACAAACGTATGCTAATGATGGTAGAAAGTAGAATCTCTGTTATGATAAATGTGAATATGCTCTCGGTATGGCCTTCTATGAAATGTACAAGATTAGTAGGCACAATTCAAAATTATCTTAACATAAATGGGGTGTTTAAAAAGACGCCTTTTTTCTTTAAATATTTTCGGAAAACTGTTCTACTAGAGTTTGGATTTAATTTAACAAATTTAATTTCATTTCCAAACAAGTCCCTTAGACGATAAGAAAAATTCAATAATTCTAAGAAGGGTTTTTGTAATTTTTGTGATATCTCAGACTCAGACACTCTTAAAAACTAACAGAGTTTTTACCAGAAATTTGGAAAAAAAAGAATTATACATAATTTATTTTCTTGATTAAACGTAAGAATTTCCAGTAGTTTTACAAAAACCAGATGTTCTACACTAATAGCTTCTAGAATCGATTCCTTTGGAAATGTATTGCAAACACTTTTCGGAATTTCATTGTGGATGCCTAAAAACGCGAAACTGCGTAATGTTCTCGAAAATAACACCTTACAGAATAGCTTACATTGGAATCGCAAAATTGATCAATGGAATAACTTAATTTGATTGTGGGTGCGAAAATTAATTGGCTTTACAATAAATTCCAATAGGCTCCTAAAAATAATAATTCCAATTGATTTCTGGTAAAAATTCCAATTCGTTTCCAGAATCAATTCCAATTGGTTCCTTAAATCAATTCCAATTGGATCATCCGTTCCAAGTGGTTTCTAGAATCAATTCCAATTGATTTCCTGGAATCGAACTAATTCCAATTGGTTAATCGAAATATGTACTTTATAAAATTCCACTTGATTTTATTTGGAGAATTAAAAAAATTCCCTATTTTTTTTTTAAAACATTGCCTACTTTTCGGAGTCATTTGAAATGCTACCACCAGAGCATACCTTTGACTGCGGTTCTTTTCACAAATTTCACAGCATACCTTGAGGCTCTTTAGGGAAATTTTCGAAACGAAACGTTAGCATTTCATACATTTACTTTTACCGAGACAAAACAAAACGGGGGAAAAAAAAACTAAAAATAATAAAGAAACAGATACATACAAACAAATAAAGTCGCTTTACTTATGTATTAGTTATATAAAGAAACCCCTATAAATATCTATATATATAAATGTATATTAGAGAATATAAATTAAAGAAAACAAAAAAAAACACCTAATAATTGTCCACTGTTTAAAGAAGATAAGAAGAAAAAAACAAAGAAAAAATACTTAAAAACGGATAAACAAAAAATTCAAAAAAAAAAAAAAAAAAGAACAAAAAAAAAACTGGAAAAACTTTAGAAATACAATTCCACCTTCAGGATGTTAGAGTTCATATAAAATCAGGCAATAGTTTGCATTATTTCACCAACATTAGGAAGACAAAAACATGAATAAAAAACAAACCTCTACAAAATGTCCGGAAATCAACTTAAGTTATTTGTTATAAATACTTTTTTTAATTTTTCTGTTTCTCTTCAATTGATTTTGTGTGTCATTCATTTGTGTATTTAATTGTTTTTAGATAATGTGTGTTTTATTTTTTTTTTTTAAAAAAAATAATTATTAAACAAATTTTCGAATCATACGTATTTGATTGTATAATCTTTTTGTTAAGCATTCCAATTATTTGTTCTGAAATTGTTTATTATGAAAATTTAGTGAAGCAAACCCAACAACAACCATAATAGTATAGAAAAGAATTATTATATATAACTACATATATTTTATAATTATTATTATTATATATACATGCGTATATTTTGTGTTAATTACATTGCTTTTGCTTTAATTTTTTTTTTATATGTTGTAAATATAATAACCGCTGATGATGATAATGACTAAACTACAGACAGACATATATGCATATATACACTATATAAATATATATATATATATATGTGTCTGTATCTACCATAAAATATATTACGATTATTACAAATGAACAGAAACATGATATATATTCATATATATATATATATATTATATACAAAAAAGAAGAAGAAAGAAATTCAACTCTCACAACCCGAAACTGATTATGTTAAAACAAAAAAACAAAACAAAAAAGAATAAAGTTTTAATTATGTTATAGAGAAAACCACCTGATTGATTTTATTTTTTGAATATGTTTATTAGTAAATTCGTTTTTTTTGTTAGTTAGTCTGTCCGGTTGGAGATTTCGTTCGAAATTGGACAATACCCGTATTGGCATTGTAAGCGTTGTTTATCCGCTAATGTGTCGCTGTATTCTGATAACACTAGTCAACAGTCAAAATGTACTCGGGATGCGATAATTTTTTCTGTGTAGATAATCTTGACATGAGCTCGAAAAACGCAATAAAATTTTTTTTTTTCGTTTGGTTTTCGTTTTATTTTTTTTTTTTTAAATTTTAAAAAATTTTTTTTGGTTAATTTGTTTCGTCCGGCATAACTCGGGAACCACTAGCCCGATTTAATTGAATTAAATTTTAAAAAATTTAAAATTACAATTCCCTTAATCTGTTCATATATTGTTTTCCTATACAAGCAACAGTTTCCAAGTTAAAAAGGAATATATAAAGGAAAAAACTTATTTTTTGCCTAAAGATTTAAATTTTTTTTTTTTTAAAAATCCATAAAAAATCCAAAATGAAAAAAAATGTCAAATCTTATTACTTTTACGTAAAGTCACATAACCTATGAGCAAAATGAGACAAAGATCATGAAAATCGATGCACGCGTTTCGCTTTTATTCGCAATTGAGTAAAGGTATGAATTTCAAAAATTTGCTCGACATATGCACAACTTTGTCTATGGTAAGGTTTTTTCTTTTTTATTACAAAAAAAATTAAAATTTGTTGGGTGACAAAAATATATGACTTTTTTTGATTTTTGAAATTCATACCTTTACTCAATTGCGAATAAAAGCGAAACGCGTGCATCGATTTTCCCTAGTGGTTCCCGAGTTATGCCGGACGAAACAAATTAACCAAAAAAAATTTTTTAAAATTTAAAAAAAAAAAATAAAGCAAAAACCAAACGAAAAAAAAATTTTTTATTGCGTTTTTCGAGCTCATGTCAAGGTTATCTACATAGAAAAAATTATCGCATCCGGAGTACATGAAATTTTTTTCATTTTGTTGAGTAGTGTAATCAATATACACTTTGCAATTATTAACTGATTTCGATGAAACTATGGATGACCTTTTCAAGGTTAATTGTTGTTGTCGTTGTAACATCTGCATGCTTGCCTATCCAAAAGCGCAAGACACACATACATTCTCAGAAGAACTATTACGAAGTAAAGTGTCTGTAGTGAACACCTGAGACGAGCAAGCGATCCGAAACGGTCGTCGGTTGAGCGAAGACCAAACCATAGAAGAACAAAGTTTGAGAGGTTTTTTCGCGACAGTTTGTCATTGTGCCAGTGGACGACTGATTTTTGCCTGACAACCAGGACGATAGAGACCAATTATTGCACGCTCCGCTCCAAAAGTGAACTTGGCACGAGCTGAGTTGGTCTGAGTGGACAATCAAAAGGGTGCAGCATGGTAGGAGATCCTTGTCCAGATGCGGGGCATGTGCTTCAATTCTTGCCCAATCGGCTTTAATGCGGCAGCAACATCTCGATCTCAGCTGAGCTAGAGTCACTCTGGTTCGTCGCAGCATAGTTTTCTCCTCCGTTGCCATTGCAGGGGGGGATGGTCTCCGAGAACAACATTCATGGGGAGCTGCAACGGAATATCAGTGAATATTGTGCAAGCCTGCCTGCTACGCCTGTTGATCTGGAGGCGGTCTTTTGTACCACTGCACCTGTCTCTCTCTCTCTATCCCTCCCTAGGTCTTTAAGATCCCCATTCCTTGGCGGGGGAAGCAGCTCTGTGAGACGGCAGTTGGAGTGCCAATAAAAACTGCTTCAATAACAGGTGGTTGTGCTCCCACACAGGGAGTGTCTTCGAAGACACCGAGGAGACAGTCCGTTCCTATTCTCAGGGCAGCATTTTGGCAGCTTTGAATATTTTTTTCATTGCGATCACTTGGTGCTGGTTTACATCGGTGCATATTTTAAATTAGCTCATGAAAGGGTCATTTTTTGTTTTGATCTGTGACAATTTAAGAAGTAAATGAGGTATTTCTTTCCTTCAATACATCTGTGTCTGCCGTTTGCTTTAAAATTCCGCCCAGTTGCCTAACAATTGAAATTTAACTCACCTGTCAAAGGAGTGGAGACACTACTTAAAAAGAAACACATTTCGATTGGCATTCCATTCCATTCGACTAAATACGCTTACAGCTTCCGGTGCGGATGGCCACGTCTTCATCATGTGACTCTGTCTTTCGCCCACCCGACTAATGCGAAGTTTGCACAAGAAACTGGCACTACTCGCTTAGAAGGTTTGATTGACTGAGTCAACGGAGGGAGGCACAGGAAGATCCGCCATCATTAGCGCTCTCCAGGCTGGACGTTAGAGAAAAATCATGCAAATCTCTGCGGCTATGTCGCATCTGGCGATCGGAAAGCCTGCACGTGATCATGAGGAAGCAACTTGTGTCGCAGTTTGTTGTGGGTTTTTTGTAGCGGTGGCATCCGTGGCCTATTTTTATCCACGAATCATTCGACGAACCAAAATTAAGTTTACGTGTCTCGGTGTGTCATTGCAAAAGATGAATTACAGTCAGGTGCGATTATCAAACGCTGGGTCAATATGGGTTAATGACTCAAAGATGGTACAAGAGTGCAGAATTTTACTGAAGGATTTCTACTAGCAGTCAGGCCAGTCTGATATCGTGTAGAACTGTATAGCGAATGGGCTTGCAAAAAATGAGCTTCATCCCAACCTATGGAGGAGCGGTTTTAAATGCCCTCTAGACTGGAGAAAACTTATCTTAATATATATTTACCCTCGACACTGATTCACTGATACACTGATACACTGATACACTGATTCCCTGATTCACTGACTCTGTCACGCAGTACGTAGGAATTTAAATAGGCATTCTATAATAATTCTATAAATAACAATAATAAAAAAAATAATATTTTTTTTGTACAGAAATTGTGTTTTCCCCAAATTTTTTTTTTTTCGAAAACTTTTTTTTCTTACAAATTTTTTTTTTTACAAAAATTTTTTTTTCCAAATTTTTTTTTTTCAAGAAATTTCTTTTTCCAAATTTTTTTTTTCAAGAATTTTTTTTTTTTCAAAAAATTTTTTTTTGTCCACAAAATTTTTTTTTTCCACAAATTTTTTTTTTTCAACAAAATTTTTTTTTTCAACAACATTTTTTTTTTCCAAAAATTTTTTTTTTTTCAACAAAATTTTTTTTTTTCAACAAAAATTTTTTTTTTCACCAACATTTTTTTTTTTTCAGCAAAAATTTTTTTTCCACATACTATTTTTTTTCGAAATTTTTTTTTACAAAATAGTTTTCTCAAAATATTTTTTACAAAATTTTTAAAATTAAGTAACAAATACTTTCTCAAGCAAATTAACGGGCGCCATAGGCGCATTACAACTTACTAGTTAAAAATATACTACAATAGCTTATCTATAGGACAAGAATTAAAGGGGAGACGTAGTCTCATACGTTTAGACTGCAGCCTCCCCTCTTATCCGTGTCCTCTAGATAGGTACTGTAGTATATTTTCTGTTTGTGAGAAGGTCCCTGGAAACCTACTCTAAGATCAACGGAAGACTCACCAATCGCAGGGTTAATAGGACTAATCAAAGTTAACTTTTCAATGAGGGCGAGATTCAGTAAATGGGATTTTTTTCAATTTGTCAATCTCCACATCAGTTTATCGTATTCTTCCGGTTATTTTTATTATCTGAAAGAGCGTAGAGACAAAAAAAAATTATCTTCACTCAAATGTTGTACTTTGTTTAATTCAATAAGTTTATTGTGTGTGTTTCCCAAACACGCTAATATTTCTGCTCAAATACTTAATAATACGTGCAAATGAGTTGTATTTGCAGCCAAATAAACTTTGTTTCGCAGCAAAATAAGTGTGACTAGATACAACCAACAAACTCGCGATTTACTTGTGTGTAAACATTAAAAAAAGACAGGTTTCCCAGCGTGTATACATAATATGTTTACACACAAACATAATATGTTCAGGGCATAAGACTAGCTTTTCTGAAAATCCATATACTTGTGTACTAACATATTTTTGTCCAAATACTATGTAAGTACACAAGTATATGGATTTCCGTCATGCCCCTCGTGTGTACAAACATAATATTTTTACACACAAACAATTATATATTTGTGCATATCATAACATTTTTTACATATTTTCCTGTCTCCAAAGAACAACCGCGCCCGCCAAAAGGTCGCTACAAGGTCATCGAGGCCTTAGTGCTGTTCCATACTCTTCCGTACTGTCGGGTCGACCTTCTTTGTGGGGACAATATGTTTACCGTTTAAAGGGCGCTTCAGTTAAGATTTTAAACAAACAACCAATTAATGGGATGTCTGTGAAACAACGAGATGAATACCGTGTTTCCAATCATTTCCTTTTGCGTTATCCCTATTAATAAATACTATTATGTAAACACGCCTCAGAGAGAAAATCCATTCAAAGCCGAGCTTACATTTGTACGAATGTATGGAAATAATGTTAGGGGGGAACTACTCCTCCGAGAGAAAACATTCGAAGCCGAGTTTAGTTCGCAACTTTTTAATTTACAAATATTTTTGAAAAAAAATCCTTATCATTTCATTTTGCGCTAACATAACAAAACCACACACTTAGGGACTTTTAAGGCAATTAATTCACAATCAGAAAAATATGCAAAATAAAAAATTTAATTGTTATAAATAAATATAAAAAAAAAACTCACACTTTAGCACTTTTTTTTTATGAAAAAGAAAATATAAAAAATACCAAAAATACCAAAAAAAAAGGAATTCAAATCAATTAGCTGACAGCCAACACAAAACTTTGTTGTAAATTCACGAACAATTAACAATCATTGCAAATCAATAATTATAAAACAAAATGCTTTTTAGATGCCAACAAAAATAGAGTAAAAAACTTTTTTTTTTTTATAAACTCTAAACAAAACTAAACTTTCTTAAAAAAATATATAAAAAAAAAATGAAAGAAAAGGAAAGTGGTTACAAAAAACGATACAAGAAAAATCATGACAATATTTGCAAACAAAATAGAAAAATGCTGGAGCTGTTTATGTATTAATTTTGTAGGAAAAATTCAAAAAAAAAAAAACAAAACAAATCTTAAAGAAAAAATAAAAAACCTTCACTGAAAAGAAACAGAAATCCCTTAACTAAAATGTTATTATAAAAACGCAAGAAAAACAAAAAACAACTCAAACTAAACCACTGAAAACTGTACTATACTCCCAGACACACGAAGAGTAAACCTAATGGGGTGTTTACACCGAAGGGTTTTCAGCTGAATGGGCGTTCTCCCAGAAAGCGAACAAAGCCAGAGTATTTCCTCATATAAAAATGTGTATCCAAAACGCCGGAAAATATTGAAATGTAAATACGCCTCGACGGAAAAAACAATAGAAGCCGTGTTTACATTTGTACGAATTGTGTCGCAAAATGTAGAAAACAATCAGCTGGAAATAGTGTTATGTAAATACGCCGTTGAGAGAAAATATACCAAGTCGTGTTTACATTTAAACGAATTGCGAGGAAAACCCGTAAAATCGCAACCGAAAGAGAAAAGTCTAAGTCAGATTTACATATTTGTCACACTGATTGGGAAACCAGTAAAAATTTTATGTAAATCACATATTTTTATTATCAAAGCCTTATCTTCTGGGGCCGTATCTACATTACATTATTCTGTTTTGGTACAAAACATCTCAATTGAAATGTTTTCGATACAAATTTTGTATCCAAACAATTCAAACACGTCCTGGGAGGCGTATTTACATTACATGACATCCACATGTTATCTTTGTTGTGTGCAAAATAATTCGAACACATGTAAACACGCCCACGAATAATTTATGTGGGAGGCGTCATTACATAGCATTTATCCCATACAAAATGTCTTAAATAGAATCTCTTGTATACACATTTGTATAAGGAAAAATCGCCCAAATTTTGATCACTTCCATGGAGACCTACAGTTTTTCGGAAAACCCCGTCGTAATAATCACCATATAAATCTCATTACTCATTCTAAATACTGTAAATTTCCCCAGCAAACCGACAACAATGAGAAGAAACTATAAAAGCAAACAAACATAACGCCCTTCGCAAGTCATAAGAATTTAATTAAGTTTATGCTCAGATTATGGCCAACAGATTATTCCAAAAGCAAAGCAAAGAAAAACGAATATACATATATAGAAATATAAAAACTTGTTGAAGCCCATTTGTTAGGCAATAAAATGCAATCTATTACTCAAAGTACCCTCAAAATGTATGATATTCACTCACCAAAAAAAAAACACAAATAAAATAAAAAAAGCAGTTACAATGTGAACGATGTAAAGGCAGTGGGGCGACTATTAACGCAAAACGATTTGGAAAATGCAAACTCATGAAAACCCAATCAAATAAATTGAGAGAAAAAAAGAAAAACAAAAAATATTGATCACATTGAAAATAAAACCAAAACTTAGCATTTATGTTGATGTATTAAAATAAACCAAAAAAAAAAAAAGAAAATAACACTACAGAATAAATTATATATACAATACATGCATACACACATATAATATATATATGAGAGATACAAAGAAAAAATAAATAAAAGATAAAGTGAAATTTACGATTGTTATGGGTGCAGTCTTTTAATGGAGGCCGTAACATTTGAATTCAATCTCTGGGCAATTATTCAAAATTTATCACATATGTAGGGAGACTGGTTAACCAGACAGCTGCTCTGTAAACAAAAAAGAAAAAACAATAAACGAATCTTCATAACAGCGTCTGTAGAGAGATTTTGTTTGTCATTAGTAGTCTCCTGGTATCAGGTCCCTATGTCATTAGTAGTCTCCTGCCAGCAGGGCCCTCTGCCATTAGTAGTCTCCTGCTAGCAGGCCCCTTTGACATGATTAGCCTCCTTCTAGCAGTCCCCTCTGACATTAGTAGTCTCCTCTTAGCAGGCCCTTCTGTCATTAGTAGTCTCCTCCTAGCAGGCCCCTCTATCATTAGTAGTCTCCTCCTAGCAGGCCCCTCTATCATTAGTAGTCTCCTGGTATCAGGTCCCTCTGTCATTAGTAGTCTCCTCCTAGCAGGCCCCTCTATCATTAGTAAGTCTCCTCGACCTGAAGCTCTAAGGCTTTGGCTCATTTTTATACACTCCATCATAGGATGGAGTATATACTAAGTTTGTCATTCCGTTTGCAACACCTCGAAAGAGTGATCTGCGACCCTATAAAGTATATATATTATTGGTCAGTGTAACATTCTAAGACATTCTAGCGATGTCCGTCTGTCTGTCCGTCCGTCCGTCCGTCTGTTGTCTGTTGAAATCACGATAGAGTGCGAACGACCAACGCTAAAAAGCTGAAATTTCGTCGGAAGATGTTTTTTGCCCATAAGCAGGTTAAGTTCGAGAATGGGCCATATCGGACCAAAGGGGAAAAAGTTCCCCTTTACGGGACTAAATATATTCCGGCCATAATCAAATTTTTCAAATATTTTTTTTCACTACATCTAAGTTCTAAGTTTATATAATTTATAGATGGGGAAAAAAATCCCAAAAATGGGCGTGCTCATGGGTTCCGTGGACCCTTGGGGCCCAAAAAAGGGCCCATGATAAACATGCGCATATGGGTATCGAAGTGCAACGAAATTTACTCACGAACCCAAATATGCCTTTATTTTCATGATTTGCCTAAATTTTTTGATCCGGTTTCTGGGACTATCGGGTCACCAGCGGCCCAAAAACCGTCCCTTGACAAACATGGACATATGGGTATCGAAATGCAACGAAATTTTCTCGCGAACCCAAATATGCATTTATTTTCATGATTTGGATAAAATTTGTGATCGGGTTCCTGGGACTATCGGGTCACGAGCGGCCCAAAAACTCAGTTAGTTTTCTTATTTATTGACTTTTTAAGGATCCATGATGGAGGGTATATAAGATTCGGCCCGGCCGAACTTACTATTTGTCCACTTGTCATATTTGAGCTGGTCCTCTGCAACTCACTTAACCACTGCATCTAGGAGTGTTTTTTTTTGCCATCGTTTACTCTCTTCGGCCCTCCACGAGTCTTGTTTCAGTTCACTGAATCAGCCCTCGTATACAATGTGACAGATGAAATTCTGCTGATCCTCGATATCCTTGGCCAGGGATTGCAAGATGGGCTCATGGAAGTTGTGGTCCTGTTCAAGGACTTGTATGATTTGCTTGTAGGTTGTATTGACGCTCTGGATGGCCGGCAAACGAGTGTGAACATTTTCAATATCTTTGTGTAAACTACATGGGATGACATCCTCTTGCAGGATGAATTCATTCGTGAAGCGTATGTGATTTTCCACATGTGAATGTTCGATCTAAAATGAAGAATATAGCAGAGATAGGAGAACTGAAATATCAATTGTGGTTGAGAAAATGTGTCGCACCAACTTCTCGGCCATATCGTGCCTCTGATTGATATTCTCTTGCACTTTATGCAGCGGAATTTTCGCACACAATCTTTGCATATTCTTGGGATTGATCACAATCAATCGTGGAGCCTGTCACCGTCCACCGTCACCGCTGAGGTTTGTTCTGATTAATGTTCAGGGTCAGGTTGTGCCCAAAAAACCTTTTCAGATCTGTTGCTGCCCGTTTTAATCTCTCTACACCTTTCCAATCCAAAGACAATACTAATCAATCCAAAGGCGGACCGCCTAAGTCATTTAAGTCGGTTTTGTTTCCAACAGAGGTCAGCTATAAGTCTTTCAACGACAAAACGAAGCACTCTTCATTCAACCCTCCAAAAATATGATCCTGGATCCGTGACGCAGCAACATTATCACAGTCTTGCCACTTAGTACCTTCTGCTTCTGGAGAGCAACTCTTCCGCACCAGGACAAGGCTGGGCCTCAATCAGGCAGATCAAATCACCCCTCTGGTTCCCGCATTGTCTTGTGCGTTGCCTTACAAAGTATTCAGGTATTCGATTATTTCCATATTTATTTATTATTTTCATTATTCTTACATTGTAGTTGAGGCAGCAGTCATAGGTTTTTAACCTAGGACAGACATAGAAATATTTTTGTATACATATTTTGCTGAGATTTGACGTCTTCTTCATTTGGGCCAACATAAAATAAATCTGGCTGTTATTTTTCTCAAAAAAAAAACCCGGCATGATGAAGCCCCAACGGACCACCGATATTTTGGCACCACGACCCGTACATCCAAAGGCCATACGCAATCATGGCCTTTTTGGGGCCAGCTTTGTGAAACAGCACATGCTGATTGATGAGAGATGGTCGGCGGGCTCTTTGATTGCCGAATTCCGGGGCATGGCAAATTTATTAAGTAAGTGGGCATGGGAAATTCCGAAATCTGACTCAAAATATCGGCTTCTTTGCAGCGAAACGTTTGGCCTGCAAGCACTTGGAGAACAAAGCGCAACGCAAAACTCTTCTCAAATCCACACGGCGTCTGCGCAATCAGTGTCGCGATGGTCGCACCAAATTACAGAATGTCCTTGTGGCCGACAATGTCATCGCCATACGCAACTATCTCATGCGCCACAAGGACATGCAGCGTCTGTACCAGAAAATGCCCGTTCACCTGGTGGTCGACAACATCAATCAGCGCACCTTTGTGCTGCGCAAAGAGCACGATCGTCTCAGTCATCGCTTGCAGCAGCTAAAGGGCGACTACGAGCTAAAGACGCTGCAGCGCGCCAGCATTGAGAATCGCATAAAATATCAAAATGAATTTGTCCTGGCGGAGGAAGTGCAAATGCGCGAATTCATGAAGAACATTGAAAACTCCAAGACACGTCTGCGAGCCATAAAGGCGGTGAATGCCACGTACAAGAGAATTCTACAGGTGCTGCGGCAGGATGGCATCTTCTATGAGCCGATATTGCGTTCATTGTGCGCGGACATCGACGATCAGTCGACTTTTATCAAGCACATTTTGTATTTGGGCACACCGGCCATGGCGAAATTCAAACAGTTGAGCGAGGAGTACAGGGTGAGTGAACCGCCGCTGGTCATTGATCGAATTATGTTTACTATGTCGCTCTTTCTACCGCAGCAAATGGAAGACAAATCACGCAAACAATCGCACATGAAACTGAAAGCGATTTCCGGTTTCAATAAACTGCTTCAACGCCCACAGCCGGATAAAGGAGCGAAAGCTCCGGAGCTGGTCATTAACATGTCGAAGCATTATACGCGCGAGACAAAGAGTATGCTCAGTTTGAGGCATGAGCTGGAGAGCATTGAGATGATCATAAAACAACTAAAGGCGGCGACGCTGTGTTCTCAGGCCACAGAGCTATTTCCGAGGTGTGTAGCGTCTTTTATTTTTCTAGCTTTGCCACAATGTCCATAGGCATGATCAGAGAGCATCGGCTACCTTGTGGTATACACGTATTCATTGTAATCTGGCCGGGGTGGGGATTAAATGGTTCAACCTTGAGTTTCCATTAACATCTCGTTAGTTAGTTGCATCAACCATTTGCTGCATCTCTGAGTAGCCAACAAATTATGTCGATAAGATTTAATGGTTCAACCTTGAGTTATCAGGTGATCTCATATACCATAGTACGGAGAGTACTGAATTTTTATTCTCTTCACAAGAGAAAAATACCTTATGAGAAAAAAATTGTTCTCCTCAAAGATAAATATACATTTTTCTCAAGATAAATATTTTTTTCTCGTGAAAGTAATTTAAAATATGAAGAGAACAATTATTTTTTTCATTCACGAGATTTATCTACTGATCACTCGCGCGAGAGTTATATCTACTCATTAGAAATTAATTCTCATTCATGAGTTTAATCATTCAAAAAAAAAATATTCGTCATTAACTGCATTTTTAGGAAATCCCTTTACAACGGCGAAATGGGACGAAAATATGTATAACAAATAATTAAACTTTCAGCGGATAACATTTTTTTTTCTTTTTTATTGTTTTCAAACCAAAAAATTAAATCAAAAATAACAATAAAGCAATTCTATTGCAATTCTATTCGAAGCACTTCTTACGACCCATTTTTTTTCAACTGCTTCAAACAAAACAATAGAAGAAACTGACCTGCGTCAATTTCCAAACCCATGTATTTTTATATTTCTTGTCTCACGCGTGCTCTCTTTAATACTTATCTTTATTTAACTTTCGCACTCAGAATGTAAAACAAAACTCTCGTGAAAGTTATTTTTATGAGTGAGTGTTATCTTTTCTTCTCTTTCGTTAGAGAGAGCAATACTTTTAAAGCATGTATTGATCACCCATGAAAGATAAAAAAGATAACTTTCGTAGATAAAAATTACTTTCACGAGAATTATTTTTTTTTGTCTCTGAGTGTGAGTAACAAAACGAGAGATAAAAATGAAAATACCTTTCGCGAAGCGAGATTTTCCGTACTATGTCATATACTCCTGCGAGTAATAGCTGAAACCCATCATTAGTTAGTTGCATCAACCATTTGCTGTATTTCTGTAATAGCCAACCAATTATATTGCCACTAAAGTATTAATGACGGCCGGGTATTTGTCGGCTGATCAATCGGCCCTTGGACTAGACTAGACATTCAAATCTATTCGCTTCATCCGACCCCATCTCATATTTCATTTTCAAATTGCGGTGGAGAAAATAAAAATCATCTTTGGTCTTTTCGATTGTCAAATGAGTATGAATAATAGACAATGCTGTCATCAATGAAACTAGAGAAGGACAACAGGACCATGTGGCACTCATGCGGTCAATCTAAGCTCGTTACGTAGACGAGTTTACCGACACCAACTGCTGACTGAGTGAAGAGACGGTGAATTGCTCTACTCCATCCGAAAGGAACGCCCTCAGGTCTCCAGTAGATCGGGGTCTATTCATCATTCAGAAGCCATTAGAGTCTAGATATTGTATCAGATGGTGGTTAACCAAGCTCTCCATAACCTTTGAGAGACAAATAGGTGCTAATTTGGAAGACTGATAGTCTCAATTTTTTTGGAGATCAGCTGAACATAGAAATCCCTTTTCCACATAACCGGCAAACCTGCCAGCCTATTTCCACCACCACAACACACAGTAGACACATTCAGCCTCAACCTAACCCATTTCAATTTCCCCTAACTTGATAACTCAATTCGATGAAATTCCTTCCAGAATCAAAACCCAAGTTGAAAGCAATTTCAAACTGATGAAGAAAAACGATATCGATCAAATACACAACGATTTCCTGGCGTACAGGGAGCAGGTGGCCGCGGAAAAGCAGAGTATTCTCATGCACAACTATTACCAGGAAGAGGAAAGGTTTGTCAAACACACACACACACACACATATCTCACATACATAATACAAATGCATTTCCAGAAGACTTTTGCACATTGCCGCCTTAAGGGAGCAACTGAAAGCCGCTGACGAAAGGGAAATGAAAATATTGGAACATATGAAAAATCGAGCAGCTGTCTTTGTAGTACTAAGGTGAGGTCAACTAACAACCGCACACAGAAAAAATTAAATTTTTCGATTCAATGAAAATATTCACGAATTCAAACAAAAAATTCATTGAAAATCCTGTGATAACAACAATTTGTCAGCTTAAAGAAAATATTCGTATACTGTTTAGTAAAAATTGTCTTTGATGAAGAAAGTTTCAGATATACAAAAAAAAATGTGTATGTCGTTCATTAACCCTTTCAGTGGCTTTGTCAAATATATTCGACACCTCATATTATGTTTAGCACGTAAAAAAAATTAATTGCCACGGAAAGGGTTAAAAATATTTTTGAAATTAACAATAAATTTGTTCATCAACAATTACACTACTCAACAAAATGAAAAAATTTCATGTACTCCGGATGCGATAATTTTTTCTGTGTAGATAACCTTGACATGAGCTCGAAAAACGCAATAAAAAATTTTTTTTTCGTTTGGTTTTTGTTTTATTTTTTTTTTTTTAAATTTTAAAATTTTTTTTTTGGTTAATTTGTTTCGTCCGGCATAACTCGGGAACCACTAGCCCGATTTAATTGAATTACATTTTAAAAAACCCATAAAAAATCCAAAATGAAAAAAAATGTCAAATCTTATTACTTTTACGTAAAGTCACATAACCTATGAGCAAAATGAGATAAAGATCATGAAAATCGATGCACGCGTTTCGCTTTTATTCGCAATTGAGTAAAGGTATGAATTTCAAAAATTTCAAATTTTCATATATTTTTGTCACCCAACAAATTTTAATTTTTTTTGTAATAAAAAAGAAAAAACCTTACCGTAGACAAAGTTGTGCATATGTCGAGCAAATTTTTGAAATTCATACCTTTACTCAATTGCGAATAAAAGCGAAACGCGTGCATCGATTTTCATGATCTTTGTCTCATTTTGCTCATAGGTTATGTGACTTTACGTAAAAGTAATAAGATTTGACATTTTTTTTCATTTTGGATTTTTTATGGATTTTTTAAAAAAAAAAAATTTAAATCTTTAGGCAAAAAATAAGTTTTTTCCTTTATATATTCATTTTTAACTTGGAAACTGTTGCTTGTATAGGAAAACAATATATGAACAGATTAAGGGAATTGTAATTTTAATTTTTTTAAAATTTAATTCAATTAAATCGGGCTAGTGGTTCCCGAGTTATGCCGGACGAAACAAATTAACCAAAAAAATTTTTTTTAAAATTTAAAAAAAAAAAAAAACAAAAACCAAACGAAAAAAATTTTTTTATTGCGTTTTTCGAGCTCATGTCAAGGTTATCTACACAGAAAAAATTATCGCATCCCGAGTACATTTTGACTGTTGACTAGTGTTATCAAATTATCAAAATTTGTTTAGCATATTTATGAAAAATGTTATTAAATATTGAAACGAAATTTAATAAAATAGATCGAAAAATATTATGTTTTTTTAAATTTTGTTTAATATTTCTGTAAATTGCTTATCATATTTAAAAGAAATTTTATAAATTCGATAATCAAAATACAAATCATAAAAAATATAAATTTTTTTGTAAATTCAATTTATCAAAATTTCTTTCAACATGTGATAACATTTTTCGTAAATATGCTAGAAATGTATCAAATATTAAAACGAAATTTGATAAATGGCATCAACAAAAAAAATTCATTAAAAATATCCAAATATTTGATGAATTGTTTTGTTGATACATTTCATCAAACTTTGTTTCAATATTTGACAAATTTTTTTTAGCATATTAACGAAAAGTTTCATTGAGAAGTGATGAAATTCTTGTACAAATATTTTCATTGCAATTTGTTGGTTGTCTTTTTTTTTCTGGGTACTAACAACCTCATCCGAGTATAACACTCTTAATATAATCCAACTTCTATGCCCATTTACTGTTATGCATCTTCAGATATACTCTGTGGAATATTTCGGATATTATGCGCTTTGTTGGTCGCCCCACCCGTGTCCATCGCCTACAATATCCGACGTCGTATTTGAAAATGCCACTATTGAAATATGAAATGCTGACGATGTATGCTGTGGCTCCCGATTTATATGAAGACAACAGTAAGTTCGGGCGGAGTCCTCTCGACGATCACTGAGACTGTGGGAATAAAACCAATTCTGTAATCTTTCTTTTCTCTCTCCAGCTAAATCCATTATGCAAAATGCCGAACGTAAGCTAAAGATCCTCATGAACGCCTACAAGCTGCTGGTGACAGGAGAACACAGCCCTAAATCCGCTGAGAGCAGTGTGCGCCAGTTGTGTGAGGAATATCATCATACATTTTTGGCCAGCATGGAAGTTGATGAGCTTCAAGAGGGCCAGAAAACCGTGCCACAGCAGGAGGAGGATGTGGATCAACCCTTAGAGGATGCTAAGCTGTTGCATAATGTTCCCAATCGTAAACAGCTTAAAGCTCAGAGTGCTAAACTTGTAGAGGAATTGGCAAAGAGGGAAGAGTAAAAGGACCTAAATGAATGATCACGGTGATACATTTCTTATATATTTTTTTTGGAAATAAACCAACAATTTTTTATGAAACATCCATAACACTATGCAACAAAAACATTTATTTTTTTATAATGTATTGCCTCTGTACAATTCGGATCTGAGTACAAAAATAATCGAAATTTTTCTTGTCTTCTGTGGATAGGTTTTAATTTTTTTTGAAATTGTGATTAATTGCAAACTGTGCAAACAAATATTTTTACGCAACAAGTTGTTTTCGCCAGAAAATGGTTTGCCACTAAATTTTGAAGAAAGCTACTGTTTTCGCAACCAAATGTTTGCGCAGACAAATGACAACAAACTGAGAGTTGTATGATATGATTATTTTCACAAATGTTGGCGCAACCAAATATTTGTGCACTCAAATGTTTACGAAACAAAATGTTTTTGCAAACAAATGTTGGAGAAACCAAATATTTGCGCATTTTAATGTTTTCACAACAAGATGTTTACGGCAGCAAATGGTTCGCAATCAAATGTTGCAGCAAGCCAATGTTTTCGCAACCAAATGACAACAAACTGAGAGTTGTATGCTACGATCATTTTCACAGGAGTTATTGCGTATCCCATGGTACCCTCTCAAAATATATTTTTGATCATTAATCTGTAATGGTTGATGTTACATAAACTTCATGTGGTTATAATGAAATCATTTCGAATGCAGAATACATCCACATGAAAAAGAAACGGAAAAACGGAAAAAAAATTTTGACCCAAAAAAAAAACAAAGGGGTTAACCCATCAAAATTTTAGATTTTTTTGAAAAAATAGATTTCGTTGAAATTTTGCTCATGTATAGCGCACATTAATCTAAACAAGACGTACTTTGCATTTTTTGGATTGAACAAATAGTTGAAGAGAAAAAAGCTTTTCTCGAAATTTGAGATTCGAAAGTCACTTGAAACTATTGGTTCAATTTCTCAGTAAATTAGACTATTAAAGACTATTATTAACCCACTGAGAGGTATGTGTTACTATCACTTTCACAGGATTTATTGTGTTTCCAAATGTGCGCAACCAAATATTTGCGCATTCAAATGATTTCGCAACAAGGTGTTTACGGCAGCAAATGGTTCGCAATGGTTCCAAATGTTGCAGCAAGCCAATGTTTTCGCAACCAAATGTTTGCGCAACAGAATTTGGCGCAAGCAAATGTTTGCGCATACAAATGACAAGAGACTGGGAGTTGTCTGATACGGATATTTTCACAAATGTTGGCGCAACCAACTATCAAATATTTACGAAACAAAATGTTTGTGCAAACAAATGTTGGAGCTACCAAACGTTTGTGTAGCGAACTGTTTCAATAACCAAATGTGACAACCCACGGAGAGTTGTATGCTACGATCATTTTCACAGGAGTTATTTCGGATCCCATGTTACCCTCTCAAAATATATTTTTGATCATTAATCTGTAATGGTTGATGTTACATAAACTGCATGTGGTTACAATGAAATCATTTCGAAAGCAGAATACATCCTCATGAAAAAGATACGGAAAAACGGAAAAAAAATTTTTGACCAAAAAAAAAAACAAAGGGGTTAACCCATCAAAATTTTAGATTTTATTGAAAAAATAGATTTCGTTGAAATTTTGCTCATGTATAGCGCACATTAATCTAAACAAGACGTGCATTTCATTTTTTAGATTGAACAAATAGTTTAACAAAAAAAAACTTTTCTCACAATTTGAGATCGAAAGTCACTGGAAACTATTTGGCCAATTTTTCAGTAAATAATACAATTATCGACTATTATTAACCCACTGAGAGGTATGTGTTACTATCACTTTTACTGGATTAATTCTAATTCTAAATGTGCGCAAGCAAATATTTGCGCAATCAAATGTTTACGAAACCAAATGCCAACAAACTGAGAGTTGTATGCTACGAATGCTGAATCAAGCTAAAGCTTTCGCAACCAAATGTTGGCATAGTATTAGTATTAGTATTAGTATTAGTATTAGTATTAGTATTAGTATTAGTATTAGTATTAGTATTAGTATTAGTATTAGTATTAGTATTAGTATTAGTATTAGTATTATTATTAGTATTAGTATTAGTATTAGTATTAGTATTAGTATTAGTATTAGTATTAGTATTAGTATTAGTATTAGTATTAGTATTAGTATTAGTATTAGTATTAGTATTAGTATTAGTATTAGTATTAGTATTAGTATTAGTATTAGTATTAGTATTAGTATTAGTATTAGTATTAGTATTAGTATTAGTATTAGTATTAGTATTAGTATTAGTATTAGTATTAGTATTAGTATTAGTATTAGTATTAGTATTAGTATTAGTATTAGTATTAGTATTAGTATTAGTATTAGTATTAGTATTAGTATTAGTATTAGTATTAGTATTAGTATTAGTATTAGTATTAGTATTAGTATTAGTATTAGTATTAGTATTAGTATTAGTATTAGTATTAGTATTAGTATTAGTATTAGTATTAGTATTAGTATTAGTATTAGTATTAGTATTAGTATTAGTATTAGTATTAGTATTAGTATTAGTATTAGTATTAGTATTAGTATTAGTATTAGTATTAGTATTAGTATTAGTATTAGTATTAGTATTAGTATTAGTATTAGTATTAGTATTAGTGTTAAAATGCTCTTAAACGTTGCAAGTTTGTGGGAATGCTATTTTTTTACAAACAAATATTTGTGCAAACCCAATGGTTGCGCAACCAAATAACAGCCAACTGAGGGTTGTATGATGAATCACAGGTTTTTTTTGTGAATCTGCTGGTTCACTGTCAAAATGTATATTTCGACCATTTATCTGCAATGGATAATGTTATACAACTCATATTAGGTTACAGCTGCATCGTTTTGAAGGCAGAATATATCCAAGAGGAAAAAATTTGAAAATTCGAAAAAAAATATTTTGACCAAAAAAAAAAGAAAGGGGTTAACCCATCCAAATTTTAGATTTTTTTGAAAAAAATAGATTTTAGTGAAAGTGGGCTCATTTATAATGGAACTTAATACAAACAAGACGATGTTTTCATTTTTGAGATTGAGCAAATGGTTTGGTAGAAATTGGGCAACGAAAATGGGTTTTCTCAAAATTAGACTTCCGAAAATCCCTGAATCTGGTTGGTACATTTTTCAGCAAAGAAATAAGGTATCAGTACAAGAAATCAACAAAATTATAGCTAGAGTTTAGTACTACTATTAACCAAGTGATTATTGTATGCTGGCATAATTTTAACCGTATTTATTGTATATTCGATCTCTCAAATATCTCGATACTCTCAAAATGCATTTTTTGACCATTTCGAAATCTGAATACAGCCCAGAGCAATTGATTAGGAAATTCGAAAAAAAAATATTTTGACCAAAAACCCATTAAATTTTTTTTTTTTTTTTTAAAAAAATAGATTTTAGTGAAATTTTGCTCATGTATAGCGCACATTAATCTGAACAAGACGTTGTTTTCATTTTTTAGATTGAGCACAGGAGAAATCGGTTCATCGGTTAAGAAAATTGGGTTTTCTAAATATTAGAGATGCGAAGGTTCTTTGAAACTGTTTATGCTACTTTTCAGCAACTAATACAACTACAGCAACAACTACTACAACTACAATAGCAACTACAGCAATAACTACAACAACTACAGCAATAACTACAACAATTACACCAACCACTAATACTAATACTAATACTAATACTAATACTAATACTAATACTAATACTAATACTAATACTAATACTAATACTAATACTAATACTAATACTAATACTAATACTAATACTAATACTAATACTAATACTAATACTAATACTAATACTAATACTAATACTAATACTAATACTAATACTAATACTAATACTAATACTAATACTAATACTAATACTAATACTAATACTAATACTAATACTAATACTAATACTAATACTAATACTAATACTAATACTAATACTAATACTAATACTAATACTAATACTAATACTAATACTAATACTAATACTAATACTAATACTAATACTAATACTAATACTAATACTAATACTAATACTAATACTAATACTAATACTAATACTAATACTAATACTAATACTAATACTAATACTAATACTAATACTAATACTAATACTAATACTAATACTAATACTAATACTAATACTAATACTAATACTAATACTAATACTAATACTAATACTAATACTAATACTAATACTAATACTAATACTAATACTAATACTAATACTAATACTAATACTAATACTAATACTAATACTAATACTAATACTAATACTAATACTAATACTAATACTAATACTAATACTAATACTAATACTAATACTAATACTAATACTAATACTAATACTAATACTAATACTAATACTAATACTAATACTAATACTAATACTAATACTAATACTAATACTAATACTAATACTAATACTAATACTAATACTAATACTAATACTAATACTAATACTAATACTAATACTAATACTAATACTAATACTAATACTAATACTAATACTAATACTAATACTAATACTAATACTAATACTATGCCAACATTTGGTTGCGAAAGCTTTAGCTTGATTCAGCATTCGTAGCATACAACTCTCAGTTTGTTGGCATTTGGTTTCGTAAACATTTGATTGCGCAAATATTTGCTTGCGCACATTTAGAATTAGAATTAATCCAGTAAAAGTGATAGTAACACATACCTCTCAGTGGGTTAATAATAGTCGATAATTGTATTATTTACTGAAAAATTGGCCAAATAGTTTCCAGTGACTTTCGATCTCAAATTGTGAGAAAAGTTTTTTTTTGTTAAACTATTTGTTCAATCTAAAAAATGAAATGCACGTCTTGTTTAGATTAATGTGCGCTATACATGAGCAAAATTTCAACGAAATCTATTTTTTCAATAAAATCTAAAATTTTGATGGGTTAACCCCTTTGTTTTTTTTTTGGTCAAAAATTTTTTTTCCGTTTTTCCGTATCTTTTTCATGTGCATGCTTTCTGCTTTCGAAATGATTTCATTATAACCACATGCAGTTTATGTAACATCAACCATTACAGATTAATGATCAAAAATATATTTTGAGAGGGTAACATGGGATACGAAATAACTCCTGTGAAAATGATCGTAGCATACAACTCTCCGTGGGTTGTCACGGTGATGCGCAAACATTTTGTTGTTGAAATATTTCGTTACACAAACGTTTGGTTGCTCCAACATTTGTTTGCCAAAACATTTGATTGCACAAATATTTGGTTGCGCAAACATTCGTAAAATTTATGGTAGCATACAACTATCAGTTCGTTGTCATTTGGTTGCACAAACACTTGTTCGCGCCAACATTTCGTTGCGCAAACATTTGGTTGCACAAAACATTTTGTATTTTTCAAAATATCCAACTTTACAGTAATCAAAAACATGAAATTTAGGTGTTATCCTGTAGGTGTTATTTATTAGGAATGTGCGGACCAGTAACAAAGGCGGTAATTTGGAATATAAATATACATAAATAAATATACATTTATAAATATAAATATAAATACATATAAATACATATAAACAGTATTCATACATATAAACATATAGTTTATATGTTCATCTTTATTTCACGACATTTGTGGTACAGATGCAATTTGTCTTTTTTTTAAATATAAAATGGTCGCAATCAAGAAAACAAGTTAAATTCACTTGTATAAGTGTACGAGTCGAATTCGATTAAGCGAAAATGATTTTGAGGGATTTTTAATTAGAAAGACTTTCAATGAAATCCTTTTAATTAGAAATCCCTTCTTAGTATGTACTTTTGAAACAGTTATGTGAAACGAAGATAGAAACCTGGGGCACAACTATTAAAATACATGTATGTCTGTAAAATGTAAATTCAATAGTAATGAGCTTGGATGCAAATTGTCACTTATTTTCATTTGATTGAGTTGTCTTAAATGTGGTGGACACATAAAATTATGAGATCAAGGCAAAGAAAAAAATGTTTTCATAACATAAATTGATTCGAATGTATCCTTAGCAGTAGGTTTAATAGAAATTATTATGAAGATCTCATAGTAAATTATCTTGGACCTGCTATAGCGGTTTCAACGTCTCCATTGGCCACATAGTACGTCACTTTCTCTAAAATCACTTGGTCTGTCCATTTTCCACTATTACTGTGTATGTGCTTTAATGAGTTGCATGAAGTGATATTGAAATGAGACGGCACAACAATATTCTCTCTCATATAAGTTTATGTCTTTGCATTAAAAAAAAATGTGTTTCAAGTAATGCGGATTTTTGTTTAAGCGACAATACAGGGAAAATGATCCAAAAACAATTGTTACTAAAATTTGATTTCAATTAAGCGAATATTTTCAACTTAAAGGCGTGTGCTTATCCGAATTCGACTGTACATATAGGCCATCCTGTGCGTAGATCGGTTCAGAGCTGACAGGCCAGTGTTGGCCGAGACAGTCAAAGATTCCACTCCTCAAAGGTAGCCAAAGATTCCATTCGGCTTCAGTCTAAATAATAGAAAGACAGAAAGTCACACATCAGCGATATTTTGTTCCATTTAAATTTAAAGAACTTACTTAGCATTCTAACAGGAGTCATCACTGGTCACGGCCGGATGGGTCACATGGCTGCATGTATGAAGCGAGGACTTCTGTCGAAGCTGTGTAGATGATCAAACCCTCTAACCACCAGATTTAAAAAAATCTATAAACAAATGTGCCTCTAAATGAGTGCCTCGAGGCACTCTTGCGGGTTAGAGGGTCAAGAGGAGGAGTAAGTGCAGCACTTGCTACGTTCATGTATAGGACTGCCAGAATATCGTCTATCGTATTTAGAGCACAGGCTCTTTGGTGACCTTAACGATCTTGCGGACTCTCCAATCATAAACCAATTCAATTCATAAAGATATCTGTCTGGTGCTACAAATCCACAACGAACAACCGAACGGCTTCCCTTTCCATGATCAATAGAACGATTTTTCCATCCTCCAGCACTTGGTCCTTGCACCGGAGTCTCGATCATCCCTGTATGTGCCTTGCCTTATAGTTCTGTTCTCTTTCTTGCCGACGATGTGCATGTCTTTGGCACAGGCAAGAATAATGTGGCACTTGATTTTAATAAAACCGCATAGACATTTTCTGAGTTGAAGAATACATATCTGTCCATGTGTTGCTAAAGGCCGAGTAGACATCTCTTTCCTCTCTTGAAGTTCTACAACAAAGAAAAAATAAATCAATATGGACTTTGTGATTAGTTTTCTTCTTTTGTCGATATTCATATTTCTATTTTATTTAATTACATGTATTTATCCATTTTATTTGGAAATCCTCAATTTCGCGAATTCCAGATATGTTGCTTCAGCCCGAGTAGATATCTCTTTCCTCTCTTGAAGTCCTACAACAAATAAAAAATAAATCAATATGAATTTTGTGATTAGTTTTCTTCTTTTGTCATTATTCATATTTCTATTTTATTTAATTAAATTTATTTATACATTTTGTTTTTTGGAAATCCTCAATTTTCCGAATTCAGGATATGTTGCTTCAGCCCGAGTATTTCCTCTCTTGAAGTTCTACAACAAAGAAAAAATAAATCAATATGGATTTTGTGATTAGTTTTCTTCTTTTGTCATTATTCATATTTCTATTTTATTTAATTAAATTTATGTATCCATTTTAATTGGAAATTCTCAATTTTCCGAATTCCAGATATGTTGTTTCAGCCCGAGTAGACATCTCTTTCCTCTCTTGAAGTCCTACAACAAATAAAAAATAAATCAATATGGATTATGTGACTGGTTTTCTTCTTTTGTCGGTATTCATATTTCTATTTTCTTTAATTAAATTTATTTATCCATTTTATTTGGAAATCCTCAATTTCCCGAATTCCAGATATGTTGCTTCAGCCCGAGTAGACATCTCCTTCCTCTCTTGAAGTCCTACAACAAATAAAAAAGAAATCAATATGGATTTTGTGACTGGTTTTCTTCTTTTGTCGATATTCATATTACTATTTTATTTAATTAAATTTCTTTATACATTTTTTTTGTAAATCCTCAATTTCCCGTATTCTAGATATTCAGCATCCACAAACTGAATGTTAGGCCACAAGCGACTTAAGAAACCATTTCCCCCCCCTTTGTCGGCCAGCGATTACAATATATAACAAAAGACTTAGGCAACAAACTTCATACACTGATGCTGCTGAAATTGCCGCCGCTGCTGGTGATTTTTCTTTTATTTATTTCTAAATTAAGAATTTACCCAAAAATCAGTTAAGTACGGCTTCGCCATTGCCTCTGTCTGTAATGTTTTTTTTTTTCTCTCGTCCCAAGCAGCCGTTAAAGTCATTGCTTGAAAGCAAAAACAAAAACGATTGCTTGCATTTTGGTTAGAGGCAATTCAACATTGTTACCCCCCTTTTTTCCCTTTCCAATGGACTTCTAGAGTCTTATTAAACAATCAGGTAACTATGTTTGTAAATAGTTACCCGGGTGATTGCTCATTCATTCATATGATCGCACATACACACAGACAAAGCTGCCCGCCTATCTACCTACATATAAGTAATCGTACCTATATAATTAACAAAATAACCAACTGCATTGTCTAGAAGCCTAGAGCCATCATGAATGAATACAGCCAACGCCAGCCAGCCAGCCAGCAAGCTGCAGCAGAAACGTTGACGTTAAAATGGCAAAACAATAAGACAAACCGACTAACCGACTGGAAAAAAGGGCATAACAATATCGCGAACGCACTTTGCCAACGATGCTGAAGAAGACGGGGGATAGTAAAATGTGACTTGGGGAATCTTGTGTAGCTCTGGTGGAGTGATAGAAAAATATTGGGAAATCTGATCGAAGCAATGGGCGGCAGACCACAATCCGTATCAAGACGTGCCACACTTACTTTTTCTTATCAGCCTAATATGACCAATGGCAAGCCATTAACAACACTATAGCAAAAGTTGCCAGCGGTAATTTTGGCCAGAGGGGCAGCAATGTCACTAGGAGGGTGTAAAGCAGAGGTGGCCCAAGCCTTCTTGTGGAAGACCATACAGGGTGCATAGGGTGTGCAAAAAAATAATGTTTTTGGACTCGACCTGATTTTGATAGGTTATGGTGTATTTTTGCCTATTTTTTTCCAGATTTTTTTGGAAAAGGTTAAGAAGCTCTACAAACCGTTTTTTTTTTGCAAAAAATTCGGGATGTCGGAGTTTTTTTCCGTATTTAAAGCACAAGTTGGTCAATGAAAGACATTTTCAAAGCCTTCGGCTCATCAGTTCGAAAGAAAACTGCATGTTTTTATTAAAAAAATGTGTTTTTCGTTTCATTAAAATAACGAACAGAAATTCTGTTTCGTCAGCTTTGGGGTTTTTGTAACACAAAAGTCTCAGTTAAATTCTAATTGACATTTTCTTCTTATGTATTTTTGTGTGTATTGTCTAATTGGATTATAGAAACACAATTCAGTTTCGTTTCGGCTACAGACGTTTCTGTTCGTGTCAGACGTATACGTTTTATAAAAAACTAGTAAGTTGTAATGCGCCTATGGCGCCCGTTGAAATATGGAAAAAAAAAATTTTGTGGACAAAAAAAAATTAGTTGAAAAAAAAAATTGTAGAAAAAAAAATTTTTGTTGAAAAAAAAATTTTGTTGAAAAAAAAATTTTTTCTTGAAAAAAAAAATTTTGTTGAAAAAAAAAGCTTGTGGAAAAAAAAAATGTTGTTGAAAAAAAAAATTTTGCGGAAAAAAAAAAATTTTGTTGAAAAAAAAAAATTTGTAAAAAAAGTTTGGTAAAAAAAAATTTTTTTTTTCAACAAATTTTTTTTTTCCACAAAATTTTTATAGATAGATTTTTATCAATTCTCAGATTTTCCTAATTTTTTTTAAATGGTTATCGTTTTTTTTTTAAGGTTTCAGTTCAAAAAACATTTTTTTTTCGTAACGCTTAGGTAGTTTACAAATTTGGAGTCTCTTCAAGTTATGCTAAGAAAAGTGAAAAAAATATTTTTTTTTCAAAAATAATAAAAATTGGGGAAAATCTGAGAATTGATAAAAATGGTTTTTTAACAAATTTGACGTGATACAGACATTTCCACGAGTCTGCCTGCCAAAAATCAGCTCGATTGGATCACTGAAAAAAAGTTTTAAAAACCGGGCCAAAGGCTTTCACACAGGTCACTACGAGCTTCATACTTCAAACTTAAAAAAAAAATTCTGACGTGTACATGAAAATCGCCGATACACGTGTATTTTTATTTTTTCCCCTATTTCCGAATATGTGCATTTGGTTCATAGGGCAGAAAAAAATCTATTTTTTGTAACACGGTGTTATTAATTAAAATAAATATTAGTAACGCTTGTTCTGGGTGATTTTCCAGGCACTGTAACTGTTTCTGTTTCCATAAGACGAATTTGTTCGATCGTTACAAATCTGCCATTTTTGAAGCGTTATAAAATGGGCTTCAGACATTATTTAAATTTGATTTTCATTTACATTTTAGATATCTACATATAGAACACAAGTCCAAAAGAATAAACTCGTCTTATTGATTGCAATAAATTTTTTTTTGCTTATCAAATTTAGAGAATTTGTAACGAACGAACAAAGGAAAGGAAGCAGACAGTAAAAATCGTTTATATGAAACACATTTTTAATTTTTAAACTCAGAACTTTGAATATTCTTACCGGCACACGAACTAGGGTAAATATTTATACCACCTACAGCCGGCCTAAAATGGAATATGACTTTCGTATACTGGAGCTCCAGAGGAATCTTTGCAGCTTCCGGACCGTGTGCAGAGGCGAGCGGAGATGGTAGTGATGGGGTCTAATATGATATCCAACTCTATTGTCTCCCTGCAGCATTGCCGGAATGTGGGCTGTATATCGCTTTTCTATAATTATTTTGCACGGTATGTTTTGCTCCTCAGATATCCTTTGTCTTGTTGCTGATGTTGGAAGATTTAGCCGGAATACACGGCTTTGCAGGGAGTCTCATCCGTGCGCTGTCAAGTGGTCAGTTGCTCGGACGACACACTATAGAGGAAATTCGTTCTTCAGCCGCACCGTTCGTTAGGGGAACATTCATCCAGCAAGTGTGTTTCCTGCCACATGTGATATTCTCAAATTGAAAACAAATGTCATCAGACACAACTCCCTCTTTCCTCTTATAGGGGGCAACCACTGAGTGTTGGTCATCTAGAAAACAAAAATCTTCCGACTTTTTCCTCACTAGCTTGTAGTTTCTAGCACTCCATTGCTGAGAGTCTTTGTAGACATTTTCTTTTCTATTTTCTCGCTAAGTACCGCCGACATACGTTTTGTATTTTTCTTTTGTTGTTGCTGTTGTTGTGCCTTTCTTGTTATGAATCGTTGTTCACATTTTTTGGCACGACACCTCAAGTGTTAACGTGACATGATTTTGCCGACACTTCATTAACGCCTCCTTTCACACGAACCTCCGAGGCCTGACGACATAAGCGTTAAGAAATGGTTGGCCCACATCTCTACATCTCCACCTCTCTCTCTCTCTTCAGCGGCGGGAGAAATGCCCGCACTCTGCTTTGAGGTTTTAAATTTCATATCGCAGATTTTGAAGACAATTGATGTTTGTTCATGTTTACGATGTTTTTCTCGTATTACATAAATCGGCGGTAGAGCTCAAGAAAAGCCTCAAGAAAAAGACAAAGAAACAAAAGCAATGAGAAAACGAAAATGATATCTGTGCTTTCGATGTGCTTGTTAATTAATAAGTGCCAGGGAAATATGGGTCAACTGTTGCTGACAAAATACATATTTATTTTTGTAACTTTTAATGGCCCAATTCACTTGGCGGTCTATTATTATCTTTGCACATCCTACACGTGTTGTTTAATTTACAATTTCATGCTGCGTCTACGGTGGGGAAATTCTCTATGCGCACCATTTTATATGTGCTCACAGTGGCTGCGCGACTGTAGGCATTTCCTTGCTGGAGGCTTTTTTCGATTGTGAAAATCTCCCCATAAAATAATGCCATGTGGTGGTATTTGGTGTAATAGTATCGTATATGTAGGTGAATGTATTTGTAATTGAAATTCTGAAGAAAGAAGTTTGTGTGCAACAGTTTCAAGCCAAGTTCGTTTCTTAAGTCTTTTGTTTTGTAGGTGATCTGTTTGTAGTCGTGCCCATGTTTGTTTCTTAAGTCTTTTGTTTTTCATTTTAAATGATATGGAAAATGAATTGCAGCATGTGTGCGTTTCTCTGTGGAATTGAGAATTGTTGAAAACAAATTAACAGAACACACTTTTGGTGGAAAATGTTGACTTTTCAGGACAATTGGTGTTTCTGTTTTTTTTTGTTTTGTATAATTTTGGCGATTGTTAGCAACAAGAACAATAGCGCGACATTAACGAGTGAAACGCTTCAAAATACAGCAATCATGTCGGTCGAATGAATAGAAGACCGAGACGCTGGTGGAATGGCCAAGTGGAAGAAGATATGGAGACCTTTGGTATGATGAACTGGCGTAAACAGGTACAAGATCGAAGTGATGGGAAATCACTTACAGGGCCGGCTGTTGTAGTGCTGAAATGAAATACAGCAGAAGGCTTAGGTGAGATTTTGAGGTCCACCATTGTGTGGTAGTTAGTGTACACTAGGGTAAATTTGTTTCGCCCAAATCGTATGGCAAAAATATAATCTACAGGCAGTTCTTAGAATATTTCATCAAGAAACCAAGGATTTCAAACAAAATCCTAGCTCGCGCAAATCAATTTAGTCGATTTGTACGGGAGTTAAAAAATGTAAGAAAAAACCCTATCGTCACCAGAAATCCAAAATGACCTAACCAGTATTTTCATAAGTTCACAGGAGAAGCCAAACACTGTTGCAAAATGTAACCCTCTTCGTGCTATGTCGTTAAGGAATTTGCCTATAAAAGTGTACATTTTGGATATTGCAAAGTGAAATTTTGCAGAGTAAAATTTAACAAGAATTTATTTTGGATTTTAGGTGACGACATCGCAAAAATGAAAACTACGGGAACATCTAAGAATATTTTACAAAGAAATGAAGTATTGATATGACATTTTGGCAAAAAAAAAACAAGTTTTAGTATTGAATTCTGGCCAAAAACAAAAACGAATAAACACCAACGCACAGTTTTTCAAATATCTTTTTTTTTTAAAATATTGATTTTTTTAAAATATACATTTTCAAAATATTGTGTTTTTTTTAAAAAAAATATTGACTTTTTTAAAATATTTTTTTTTTTAAAAAATATAGATTTTTTTTTATAAAATATAGATTTTTTTTAAAAAATATAGATTTTTTTAAAAATATAGAATTTTTTTAAAAATATAGCTTTTTTTTTTAAAAATATAGTTTTTTTTTAAAATGTAAATTTTTTTTTTAAAATATTTATTTTTTTAAAAAATGTGTTGATTTTTTTAAAAAATGTGTTGATTTTTTAAAAAATATAAAATATACATTTTCAAAATATTGTGTTTTTTTTTAAAAAATATTGACTTTTTTAAAATATTGATTTTTTTTTTTATGTATTCTGGCCAAAAACAAAAACGAATAAACACCAACGCACAGTTTATCAAATATCGTTTTTTTTTAAAATATTGATTTTTTTAAAATATACATTTTCAAAATATTGTGTTTTTTTAAAAAAAAAATATTGACTTTTTTAAAATATTGTTTTTTTTTTAAAAATATTGATTTTTTTTTATAAAATATAGATTTTTTTTTAAAAAATATAGATTTTTTTAAAAATATAGATTTTTTTTAAAAAATATAGCTTTTTTTTTAAAAATATAGTTTTTTTTTTAAAATGTAGATTTTTTTTTAAAAATATTTATTTTTTTAAAAAATGTGTTGATTTTTTTTAAAAAATGTGTTGATTTTTTTAAAAAATGTGTTGATTTTTTAAAAAATATAAAATATTGACTTTTTTAAAATATTGATTTTTTTTTTTAAAATATTGACTTTTTTAAAATATTGATTTTTTTTTTAAAAATATTGATTTTTTTTAAATATATATTTTTTTTTAAAATATAGATTTTTTAAAAAATATAGATTTTTTTTAAAAATAAAGATTTTTTTAAAAATATAGTTTTTTTTTAAATGTAGATTTTTTTTTAAAAATATTTATTTTTTTAAAAAATGTGTTGATTTTTTTTAAAATATGTGTTAATTTTTTAAAAAATATATAGAATTTTTAAATTTTTTTCAAATATCGATTTTTTTAAAATATCGATGTTTTTTTAAAATATACATTTTCAAAATATTGTTTTATTTTTAAAAATATTGACTTTTTTAAAATATAGATTTTTTTGTAAATATTGATTTTTTTTTAAAAATATGTTTTTTTAAATATAGATTTTTTTAAAAATATTGATTTTTTTTAAAAAACTGATTTTTTTTTAAAATATTGAATTTTTAAAAAATATACAAATATACCAATGAGGTTTTTTTGGACCCATGTTTTCTTGGTGAACCATTCTTAGAATTTCCCGTAGTTTGGGGTTTTGCTATAAGCTTTGTTGATTTGTTTTCCATCCCCTACAAATTGACCCACCCTAGTGGGCTCCCTACAGTGTACAGACATAGTCACGATACATCTGACAATCTTCACAAAATCGTAATCATTTATGAACAAATGAAAAACGCATCCAAGGTGGTCTTTGAGAAAAAAAACCTTTTTTTGTTATGCCGAATCATTTACCAATTAATATTAGAAGAAATTACAAAAAAATATTGAAATGAAAGCACAGCTTGAAAAAAAAAACGTTACCAGCAAACCGTCATTTCTACCCTCCGGAGTCACAGCCAAAAATAATCCCATTCGAATAGTTGCAATATTTCAAGTCAGACGCACAGTTTCCACTTCCTGTTGCTGGCTTAAATGCTACAATTGAACTAAATCTGGCACATCACAGGCGAACAAAAGAATCTGTCAATACACAATAAAAAAAGTGTATGCGTCTTAAGTCTTTTGTATAGACCGCACTATATAACCAAACACCTCTCCGAATAACAATGCTGCCAATATCATCTAATAACAAAACCAACCAACCAACCAGCAAACAAACAATTTTTCTATTTGTATTGTCCACATACCAGTGATCTCTGAACCTTTGTTTAATACAACATTTCGCGAGCCATCAACAAATGTGGCAAATCATGATAAATGAACTTTTCACTTTTGTTGTTGTTTTTTTTTTTCTGGAGGGGAAGCAAAAACAACAATCTTTATTTTTGTGGCTTGTTTGTTGTGATCGTCAAAAAACCGCAGACATATTCCAATGAAAAGGAAGATGAAAAACGCAGCACACACACACATACACACATCATCAATTTGAACGTTAACAACTCGTGCCTAAAAAGAAATGAGACCAACCAACCAACCAACACCTATTGTCGCGTTACATAGACTGCAAGTATTGTAACAAATTGTATTTATTTTTCACCACAAACCATGTGTCGTAGTCTACAAAAAAAAAAAAAAATGGAAGAAAAGAAAACCAATTGCTGTCTATTTTGCGGTCAACATTAAACGACTGTTTTGTAAACTCTGGTGGGGTCTGTTTAATTTTGTGTGTGTGTTTTTTTTCTGGCGTGAAATAAGCGATTTAAATTTGAACAAGGGGTAACAAAAGAAAAATGATTAACAAAGCCGGCGCACAGTGGTTCAAGTAACTGTATACAGTAATTCCTCGGTCGAGACCCAAGTCCCAATTAACACAGGGGTATCTTACTTGCGGTAATTTTTATGAATACCTCTTGTGTAAACAACAACGCAAGTATTTTTTTTTTCAAATTGCAAATGCCTTTCAAAATGTCAAAATAATCTGGAGCCAACTTTACACTTCGAAAAACTCAAAAGGAATTGTCACGATTTTTCCTTTTCCTTTCCCATTCCCCTAACCTCACTCTTCTACAAACAGGAAATTGAGGCAAATAAAAATGCCTAGTGTGAATACGAACGGTATAATCCATGACAAGAAATTCCATCGCAAAACGAAATTTGCCGAATTAATTTTCAGTTGATCGATTTCGCCTTCCTAAGACATTTACACCCTGGGGAACCTACGAACGGGACATGTAATCAACGTGGCCATACATCTAATGTATACTTAGACAATTCATCACAGATCCGAACCTACAAAATTAATTTTCGGCCCATTTATTGTGGTAGTAGGGAGATGCGATTTTAGTACGAAAAAAACCACAAACATGCCCTTGGCTCTCCCCAGATCATTAAACACAATCACAAGTGAATGCCCTGCTGTTCGAGAAGTCGCCCCAAATTCGGCTAATTACCTAGTGACAGTGAAGATGCGACCCAGATTAAATTACATTTGAGGTATCATATCAAAGATATCAAGCCCTAACCGCGACAAAAAGACCTAACCGCCAAATAGAAAATTTTACAGGAGAGATTTTTTTGTGTGGTCTCGCAAAAAACGCGATACATGCAAGTTTAAAAAATAAATTCACTTTGTATTGTAATTAAATAAAAAATAAAAATGAAAAAAAGTTTTGGTTTCCCACTTCTTCGTTGGCTGCTGTCAATAGTGAGTGGGAACTGGGGTGAAAGATGTGTTATTTTTTTTTTTTTTTTTATTTTTTATTTTTTTATTTTTTACTTTGTATTTTTTATTTTTTATTTTTTATTTTTTATTTTTTATTTTTTATTTTTTATTTTTTATTTTTTATTTTTTATTTTTTATTTTTTATTTTTTATTTTTTATTTTTTATTTTTTATTTTTTATTTTTTATTTTTTATTTTTTATTTTTTATTTTTTATTTTTTATTTTTTATTTTTTATTTTTTATTTTTTATTTTTTATTTTTTATTTTTTATTTTTTATTTTTTATTTTTTATTTTTTATTTTTTATTTTTTATTTTTTATTTTTTATTTTTTATTTTTTATTTTTTATTTTTTATTTTTTATTTTTTATTTTTTATTTTTTATTTTTTATTTTTATTTTTTATTTTGTATTTTTTATTTTTTATTTTTTATTTTTTATTTTTTATTTTTTATGAAGGGTCTATACAATTCGCCCAGGACAATAGAAAACAATTTATAATTTATCAGTTCCATAGCAAAGTATACATAAAGTTAAACTCAGACAAACTTACCATAATTATTCGTTCAAGTTTTCCTTTCCGTTCACCACTGTGCAACGGTGATTACGCTGGTGACTTCATCTAGGCAAATTACTCCGAAATGTACTGCATCTTTTGGCCACAACAGACACATAAATGCCAATAAAGCTGGGACTAATTCAGTGCCCCCACCTCCATTCCAAACCGAAAAAGTCTGCAAGAAAAAGCGAAAGTCAACAACAAATGAATCGATTGTGATCGATTGAAATAACAAACGTTCAATATCCGCATGCAAAGCTCATCATTTGTCCAACGCTCATTTGCAAATTCAAAGAAAGCAGTTCACACTAAGAAAAAAGAAATAAAAAAAACGGAAGCATCAATAATTTGGGAAAACAAAAAAAAAAGAAGATAAAATAAATTCAATTAAATTTACCATGAAAATAACAAACATTACGTCGTTAATAAATAGTTAAATTTGATTTTTATAGAAAAAATGTAAATCATATTTCCCACAAGTACTTGTTGAGGGTCATCAGGGCAGTAAGGGTTATTTAGGAGGGGCTCAGTTTAAATTACTATATATAGATCGCACCCTAAATACAAAAAAGTCACAACTCAAAATTCGAATTCAACTAAAAATATTTCCCCTTTAGTTAATCGTGCAGAATTAAAGCAATTAACATACAAATTGACATAACTGTATTTTTCCAGTTAAAGACGATAGTGATGTGAAAGAATTTGTTTGCAATAGAGTACTCATCTCTAAAAGTCAGATTTGTAAAATGTTAGGTTGTGCCCCCCTTATGTTTAGTGTGCGAAATGTGTGTGAATCTCCCCCGGTTTCCACTATGAGTAATAAGTTCATTTGCATACACGAGTCGAGTGGTCAGAATCTATTATTACCCAAACAAACAATGGCAACATTTGAAAAGGCCAATTCAATATTTGTTCCAAAAATTAATAAACCGAACAAATATTAGGAAGTCTTTACCCGGTATTTGATTATATTTAAGTGTGAACTTTAGATGGAAATTGTATTATGTGATCATGGTCAAGGTTGGTAAACCGTTGGGAATTCCATTCCAACAATTGTTCTTCTAGAACATCAACATCAGAAATTTATATTCAATTGAATATGACCTTATTTTTTGGATTCGTAATTGAAGAAAAAGGCTGGTGGTGCAAATCAGTCACGTTGTGATAAATAATTTTGCCTGCAAACATAAATATGTTTGGGGACAAACACAAACCTATACAATTATATCGGTTTTTTCAAGAGCTTGAGTACTTAAAAAGATAATACACATATGAGTATACAGGCCAACTGACAATTCGTCGACCTATTACAGACAATTCACACGCCCCAGAGGGTCAGTTTATGTCAGTTATTCGTTATGTATTTGTTTTATCTCCTTTTCTTTTTGTTTACCTGCATGTACGATATTTTATGGTTACGTTCGTTTCTTAAGTCTTTTGTTCTCCCTACGGCCCTCCTCCACCACCAGTGACATGGAAAGTTTATTAACAATTTTGAATTTTTCCAACAAAACCATTACCAACTGTTACGAGTTAAGCGGAAACAGATTGTGTGTATTCGACCGCACAAGCTGATTTGTTCGTTTTGTTTCGTTTTTTTCTGTTGGTTTATTAATTCATAACTTTGTTTTTTATGGTGTGAATTTCTGGCAAGCTGATTTTTTTTTTTATTATTTTTTTCTGTCGTTTCATTTTGTTGGCACGAGGGGAGTTTACGATATTTTGGCTTGACATAAGGTCAATTGACAGATAACTAATCTTGACTGTCAGCAGCGATTAACTAGCATTTGAAATGTAATGTGTGAGAGCGTTTTATTGGACGCAACCTTGACAAATATTTAAAAAACAAAATTCAAACAACGCCGACAAGGTTCTTTCGTTGGACAGCAGCAGTTTAATGAGCTGACGATGAGTAAGTGAGTAGGGCGAAAACTGTACGGCTGTAACTAGAGTGGGGGAAATATGTTTTGTTTTAATTAAAATTAAAAACTTTTAAAACATTTTCTAGTGACGACCCATGTCGTTTGCTGAACATTTCCAAGAGAGGGCGAATGTGTTTAGTTTTTCTACGAAATACGCTGTCTACAGACTATGCATTTGCAAACGACTGGCGACGTCTGCCCTCTGTATTCTCTTTGATTAAAGCTAAATAAATATTTCACATATTTAAAACAATAATTCAGGAATTTTTTAATTGTCTGCTAAGGGCGTTAACCGTTCACTAACTGTTCATTCTGTGTTTAGTTTACCAACACATAAACATTGGATAATTTCCGGTAGAGAGTCCCAGGATAACCGCGCATCCCACTAGAATTTTAAAATGTGAACAAAATCGTAAACGAGAATACCCTCATCAATAATGTGTTAATGTTTCAGAGAGTTGACTGTATGTTTACAAAAGGACCACTATGCTACTAAGGACTAAATAAGCAGCCAAAGTACAGAATCCTCTCTGTTGATATACGAAGTCGTATTACTTTATTTATCGACAACACCCTTCGTGTATTCGTAGGAAAGATCCTTCGTCAAATATATGATCGCATGACACCATGAGCTCTATGAAATGAACACAGCGTTTTAAGCATCAAAATAGATCAGATCGCTATGACTAGAAATGGTTTAGACGACAATTATCACAACAATTAGGATCAAATGGAGAAGAGTATGAATGTACTTGGTCGTACCAACTGCAGAACTCGAAATGCATGAAGAAGATTTGTAAATGAGGCTGTACGGTCAACTTAAGAAAGTAAGCAGTGTGTAAATGGAACAATAATAGATGGTAGGGCAAATTTTCCACCAACAAAATTTCAGATATAACCCTGAATGTTTTTATTGTCAAATTCCGATATATAAATGACAGACAGCAGACAGTTACAACTCGCGGCACAATTTTTAGCGAACTATAACATTATTTTTAAAGGTTTTCCTTTCTTTGGCCTTTTTTTTCTAAATCTTTGATTTACATTTTAAAGTATTCGACATTTGAAAAAAAAATCTTGAAATGTAAACAATGAGTTTGACAATCAAAATTCTGTCAACATGAAAAAATTGTAATCCACGGTTTGCATGACCCTCAGTTTATGTCTACGTCCACGCAGTTCGTCCAACGTGTGCAAAGAGCTTTTCCCAATGTGAGATATGTAAATGAGGCTAAAGCTAAAGCTAAAGCTAAAGCTAAAGCTAAAGCTAAAGCTAAAGCTAAAGCTAAAGCTAAAGCTAAAGCTAAAGCTAAAGCTAAAGCTAAAGCTAAAGCTAAAGCTAAAGCTAAAGCTAAAGCTAAAGCTAAAGCTAAAGCTAAAGCTAAAGCTAAAGCTAAAGCTAAAGCTAAAGCTAAAGCTAAAGCTAAAGCTAAAGCTAAAGCTAAAGCTAAAGCTAAAGCTAAAGCTAAAGCTAAAGCTAAAGCTAAAGCTAAAGCTAAAGCTAAAGCTAAAGCTAAAGCTAAAGCTAAAGCTAAAGCTAAAGCTAAAGCTAAAGCTAAAGCTAAAGCTAAAGCTAAAGCTAAAGCTAAAGCTAAAGCTAAAGCTAAAGCTAAAGCTAAAGCTAAAGCTAAAGCTAAAGCTAAAGCTAAAGCTAAAGCTAAAGCTAAAGCTAAAGCTAAAGCTAAAGCTAAAGCTAAAGCTAAAGCTAAAGCTAAAGCTAAAGCTAAAGCTAAAGCTAAAGCTAAAGCTAAAGCTAAAGCTAAAGCTAAAGCTAAAGCTAAAGCTAAAGCTAAAGCTAAAGCTAAAGCTAAAGCTAAAGCTAAAGCTAAAGCTAAAGCCAAAGCCAAAGGAGGGTATGTTAATAAAGCTAAAGGGTGAGCTTGACTTCCCAATCTGTGTTTACACCGAACAACAATGGCGTCCCATATTCAGTGGCCCAGTCCACACAAAATATATCACATCTGTAAAAGAATAATCTCGTGTATCTTCAACAGCCTATCTAACTGTTCACAGATGTTGGGAAAAGTATTTGTTAATAATGTTCTCTAAATCAATTACACTATGCAACAGAAAAATACAAAAACCTATCTAGGGATGGAATTATTTAAAAAAAAAATATAAAAACCTTTCTAGGGATAGAATTATTTAAAAAAAAACAATTGTTTTTTTTTTTAAAAAGTAAATTCTTTAAATTATTAATTGTCGTAACTCGAAAACGATTTGTCCGATTTCTTTGGAATAAATGAGGCCCCCCTGAGTACAAAACTGGCAGATAATGTGCCTTTCTACGGATAGGATTATTTAAAAAAAAATAATAAAATATTTTTTTTAAAATATAAATTGTCCTAACTCGAAATCGATTTGTCCGATTTCCATATGGCTAATGCTTTGCTAGAGAAGTTTTACATAACTTTGAGATTACTCTCGTACGCGTAAAGGTCGCCAGCAATAGCGAGGTGGAAGCAGCCGCTGATATTTGATGGTCTCAGCAGTTTTCGAACCTGGAATCTGCTGTGTGTTAGTCGCTCGCACCACGGCCGCCCACTTTGTAGTAACCTACCCTATGACAAATCCATGCGGACTGTTTTTGTTTTGCCAGTTTCTATTCGCAGTTTGTGACACAGAAAAACATGAGGAGTTTTGACGTCGCATACAAAAAAGGTAATTTACCACTCCCGCGAAACCTTAATTGGTCTGGTAATCAAAATAAATCCAAATTGTTGTAATACTCTACCAACGTTTGTTTCTTAAGTCTTTCGTTTTTACAAATTTCCTCCTCACCCCAAACTGCCGTGTTGCCGCGGGGCCCATAAATCCTTCACAACGAAAGATTTAAAATCAATTTCTAGGGTCATGAGATGACATTTATGGAAAATGCCTGCAAGACAAATATCTGTTTAAGCAGGAAAAACTGAATAAAATGTTCAACACACACACACACACACACAGACTGCAAACAGCCTTTAAAGGTCGTTTGCTGGAATACCCCCCCAAAAGTAAAACGTTATACGGTGTCGTGTGAGCTTCTTCAGATAGTGTGTTACAAATTATCTTTGCCGGCGTCAGTGTACCTCCGTCTGGGAGTCGTTGCAATGAACAAAAGCAGAATGTAACCTATATTTAACCTAAAAATGGCACTCACCTCAACACCCCAAACTGCGGTGAGTATGGTAAAAGAAATATTATGAATTAGGCAGAGCCTGATAAATTGTTGTCTTTTATTTGAGTAATATCGAAAACAACAAGCACAAGAAGAAGAAGAAGCATGAGGCAACCCTATAATTTAAGGTTTGCAATTGCATAAACTGCAATTGAGGAGAAGAACTTCAAAAAGTAAATAAACTGCAGAGCCCCCAAACAATGGCCGGCTGCTGCAGACAACTGAAAAATTGTGGCTAGTAAAGGGTGTTGCTGGCCAAGATGATGACATTTTCCGGTGCAGCCGAAAGAGGAGCTTTTCTTATTTTCAAATATTTTTAATTTTCCAAAGCTATCATTTGAATGCAAAACACCTTGTACCCTCAAGAAAGAGGGAGAGAGAGAGAGAGACAAATTACTGAAAATGTGTTCACAGCAAATCTTTTCCAATTTTCTACTTCTCCCTCTGCCATCTGCTCCAGGCCGCACAGTTAACACCATTTAATTGTTAACACAAAAGAAAAGCTAAAGACGACCGACTGATGACAACAAATGAAAATCAACAATTCCAAGCATTTGTGGGTTTTTTCTTCTCTCTCTCTCTCTAATCCTCATGGAAATACTAAAAGTTAAGTGATAATTATTGAGTACAAAAGATATACTTACAATGTTCAGTGTTAAGAAACCATAGAGGAAAAAAAGACAACAACAACAACAACAGCAGCACAGAAATGAAATTGAAATTGAAAAATTTGCATATCAAATGATACTTTTTGTTGTTGGAGTTGAGACAGAGTTGGTGGCAAAATGTGATTATTTTGCAGACGCCACCGTCGCCTCGCCAGTAGTGTGTGTTTAACAAAAACTACCAATCAACGGTGTGATTTGAGCATGTTGACAGACGCGTTGTACCCTACTGTGGGTGTATAGAGATCACCAGGCCGTGTGGCGGACAAAACTGGGAGTGTATTGAAATACAAGGCCCAAACCAAGGGGGAAGTTATGATACCATCCACCAAAGGGGCATTGGCTGTCGCATGAAGCAGTCCTGGAGCGGTAGCGCACTGTGAGTCGCGCTTTAACACTGAGAAAACTCACGATATACATATGTGAGCTGTACTGGGGAGGAATTCAAAAACAAATTAGAAAAAAGTAAATCTTTTGCTTTAAGTCGCCCATTTAAATACAATTTCCCAAAAATAAATCTAAATTTAGGATGAGCTTGACTTCCCATCATCAGTGACCCTGTTGATACAAAATATATCACATCTGTAGGAGAATAATCTCGTGTCTTTTCAACAGCCTAGCTAACTGTTCACAGATGTTGAGAAAAGTATTTGTTAAAAATATAGTAAAATACAAAAGTATAGAATTCGAGAACGATTTATCCGATTTCTTTGTAATAAATGTGGTCTGCCTGAGTACACAACTGGCCGATAATGTGACATTCTAGGGATATAAAAAAAAAAATTATAAAAAAAGGGTAAAGAAAATTTTATAAAAAAAAATGTTTTAATATAAATTGTCATAACTCGAAGGCAAAACTGTATACGAAGAAAATTATTAAAAAATAAAAAAAATTTTAAAATATTAAATTTTTTAAAATATGAATTGTCATAACTCGAAAACGATTTCTATGGAATAAATGTGGTTTCCCTGAGTACTTTCTAAGGATACTACTACTTAAAAAAAAAAAAAAAAAATAATTAAAAAAAAAATGTTAAAGACAATTTTGTAAACATTTTTTTTTAAAAAAAAATTTTAAAATATTAATTTTTTTAAATTAATCATTGTAATAACTCGAAAATGATTTCTATGTAATAAATGTGTTCCCCCTGAGTACAAAAATAACCGGTAATTTGTCTTTCTACGAAGAGGATTATTTTACAACAAATGTTAAAAAAAAAAAATTAAAAAAAAGTTTTAAAAAATTTTAAAATAAAATTCTGTAAGAAACAAATTTTATAAAAAAAAATTTAAATATTAAATTTTGAGTACAAAAATGACCGATAATTTGTCTTTCTTCGGAAAGGGTTATTTTAAAACAATTTTTAAAAAAAATGTTTAAGAACATTTTATAAAAAAAAATTTTTAAAAATATTAAACTTTTTAAAATATAAATTGTCAAAAAACCTCCCAAAAAAAATTAAAATCGTTAAAGAAAATTTAATAAAATACAAAATTTTAAATATAAATTTTCATAACTTGAAAACGATTCTATGGAATAAATGTGTTCTCCCTGAGTACAAAAATGACTGATAATTTGTCTTTCTACAGAGACGATTATTTTAAAAAAAAATTTAAAAGAAAATATTGTGAAAAAAAAATTTTTATAAAAAAAAAAAATTTCAAATATTAAATTTTTTAAAATATTGAATTTTTTAAAATATAAATTGACATAACTCGAAAACGATTTCTATGGAATAAATGTGTTCTTCCTGAATTCAAAAATGACCGATAATTTGTCTTTCTAGGAAAATGATTATTTTAAAAAAAATTTAAAAAAAAAATTTTATTATCATAAAAAAAAATTAAGTAAGTTTATGTTTATATTTATGTAGTTTGGAATAAATGTGGTCCCCCTGATTAAAAAAAGTGCCAAAATTTCTTTTTTTATAAAAATCTATTTTTGAGACATCAATTTTCATATCATGAGAACGAATTGTCCGATTCATTTGAAATATTTTTTATAAAAATTATCACAAAATTATTTCAAATCTTTAACTTTAAAGCATATGAATTCGAATTGCAGTTTCAGAATTTTAAAAATTACCACTTAGTTAGTTCAAATCTTCACCTTTACAGATTTAATCGGGAAAATTTTTTGTAATGTTGAAGATTTTTTTTTTGTGGAAAAAATTTATAAAATTTTCGAAAATGCCAAAAAAAAGGTGTTCATTTTAAGTAGTTTATCATAAAGCCACAATTGTAACAATTAAAATGAGTTATAGACCATTAAAATCGAGGGAGTATTTCAGATTTTATTCCGGCATAAGTTTGTAAATAGCTCTGTAACTGTCATTCGTATTCAAATACACAAAAGGCGAAGACTTGAAATCTAAAGATAATTTTTTTTAAATTTTTTTTCGAAGAAATCGACTATTTAAGTCTCAAAAATAGCTTTTAATAAAAAAAAATGTCGGTATTATTCCAAAGAAATCGAGCAACATGATTTCAAGTTATGAGAATTTATGTTTCAAAAAATGTACTTCTTACAATTTTTTGCTCGAAGATTTGAAATAATTTAAAGATAATTTTTTTTAAAAAATATTTCGAAGGAGTCGGACGTTTGTTTTTCAAGTTATGACAATTTACGTTTGACAAAAATAGAAGTTTATAAAAAAAAAAGTCGGTAATTTTTGTAATCTGGGGCACCACATTTGTTAAATTACATTTTTTATAAATTCTTTTCTTTTAAAATAATCCTATCCGTAGAAAGGCAAATTATCGACAAGTTTTGTACTCCGATGACCACTCGAATTCCAAAGACATCGTACAAATCGTTTTCAAGTAATGACAATTTGTATTTAAAATTTCTTCTTTCCGTAGAAAGGCTTTTTCTTTTGCATCGTGTAATTGATTTAGAAAACATTATGAACATTTAGATTGGCTGTTGAAATGACACCAGATTATTCTTCCACAGATGTGATATATTTTGTGTGGACTGGGCCACTGAATATGGGACGCCATTGTTTAGCATGTATTAAGTCTAAACACAGAATGGGAAGGCCAGCTCACCATTAATTCGAGACATGACAATTTACTCATTCTAAAAAAAAAATTGTTAATAAAAAATGTAAAAAATGCCATCCCCTGAACTGCAAATTTTTGGTCATTTTCGTACTCAGGGGACCACAGGGGACCAGTAACATCAGAATTGTACAGTGGTTATTTATTCCAAAAAAAAAAATGTCAGTTATTATCAGAACTGTGAAGTCAGAGTCTACCAATTCGCTCGGAGTTAAGCAAATTTTTCCGAATTTTATTCACCAACATTTCCCATAAAATAACCAATTTATTAATTTAATTTGTTAATATTTTAAAATTTTGAAATATTTTTGAATTTTGCTACTGAACAACTGAAGTTGTAGTCGAGCTATTTAAAAATGCTGAAGTCGGAGTCTAGCAGTTTTGTCTGGACTGTGGACCTGGTTATTGTTAGGGATAATTATTTGAAATATTTACTTACTTTTTGACATAAGTCGGCTCTTTTGCTTAATATTTAATTTGCAAGCTCTGGGATTTTGTGCCCGCCTTTTACAGTTCGTGTCTTCTTCCATTTGTTTCTTCTAAAATTATGATTTTTGCAACGAACAAACTCAAGAGCTGGCCAATGTGTAGGGAGGTTTCCATGCGGTGTCCCCTGCACCATCTTTGGCCAACATCGTTTTACACACACACACACACACACATTTTCTTTTTTGTTGTTCTTTCGTTGGCACTTAATTTAATTTCTGCTTCATTTTCAGAGTCCATAGTCGAGAAGCCACATCTTCATGAGAATTTCAAACCCTATTCTTTGTTGTTGCTTTTTCTTTCTTCGCTTTGTTGTATAAAAAGTTGCAATTATTTGGGGTTTTTTTGCTGCTGTTGTTGTTGTTGGCAAATATCATAGTTGATTTTATTGTAGCACTTAGCAATTTGTTGGCTTTATGCAAATCTCGACTTCATCTTTATCCACGATAATTTGTTGCTGTGTGTGTGTGTTTTTTTTTGTTGTTGTGTGCCGTTGGTCTCCATCTCTTGGCGCTTAATGAAATTATTTGTTCAACATTGTTCACATTTTTTTTTAAGGATGGTCCGTCCCCCTCCATGAAGTGTTTAAGAAAAATCGGAAATAATTTATTTAATTATTAATTTTTATTTGCACACAGCTTCTTATTGTTATTCGCTTTTTGTTTGCTGTGCTAGAATTCCAATTAGAGGAGCCGGCAAAAAAATAACAAAAAAAACCGAACAGAGATTTGAAAAATTGCCCAAAGTTTTGAATTCAATGTCGTTTGGCGAAATAGCATCCGCGGTCTTAGAAAGACACCATAAATTCGGAAATGTAAACTGAAGTGCCGGTGACTGAAGTCAGCACATGCATACGCACACGTAATAGTGAAGAAGATCAGAGACCAACGACACAGAAATTGCAGATCATCTTGGGAACAATTGAACGAATGACTGAACGAAACAGACAATTGAATGGTTTCTAAAGTAATGCAAACGAAACGGAGTTCGTTGCTTAAGTCTTTTGTTCTGCCGTATGTACGAGAACGTAGCAGCTCCACTCTGCAACTGTTGTTATTGTTTTGTTGTTGTCTGTGAGGCGCTGGTGTCGCTTCTACGGTTGTTTAGAATAATTGCTCTGGTTGTTTTTGTTGTTGTTGTTGTTGAAATGTATCGCCGTCTTTAATCAATATCCCAAATCGTGGGAATTAGTTTGTGTCTTCTTCTTCTTAATGGAATGTGTGAGTGTGTGTGTTGGTGTGACTGCTTGTATAATTGTTTAATACCGTTAAGTGAGAGTGCATTTTATTTAATTAAACAAATAATGGTGTTTGTTTTCAATTTTCAAGATATTTAAGTGGAGCCAAGTTTGGAATTGAATCGTTTTAAATAAAAAAAACGTCCGGTTTTGGTTGAAATTTCAATCAAAACGAGGGAAGAATGAGTATTCTAATTTGAAATTAATTTAATTTGAAATTGTAAATTTACCATAAAGGTGACAAAATATAAAAAAAAAACATTATGAAACATACCCCAAAAAAATATTGAGAATATTATACAAGATTTGGTTATGACAAAAATATTGGGTTTTTTTTTTTTAAATTTGTAGATAAAATTTATGATAAATAAAATCAAAAGAAAACTACAAAAAAACTCCTACAATTTTCGGTTATTTTTTATTATAAAAAATACCCTAAAAATATTGGGAATTTTTTTCAAAATTTTTTATTTTTCATTTTAAAATGAATGAAAAATCAAAAGATCGCCAAAAAGAAACTCATACAAAATAGAGTTATTTTTTATTATGAAAAATGCGCCAAAAAATATTGGGAATTTTTTAAATATTTGAAATTTAGGAAAAATAAAATCGAAAGATTACCCAAAAAAATAAGAAAAATACCCTTAAAATATTGTTTTTTTTTTTTAATTTTTATATTTAATTTTAAAATTAATTTCATTATTTCATTAAAAAAAAAAGATGGCCAAAAAGAATTATTAGGATTATTTCTTATTATGAAAAATACCCCAAAAAATATTGGGAATTTTTTCCATAATTTTAAAATTAATAAAAAATAAAATCAAAAGATGGCCCAAAAAAACTCCTACAAAATTCGGTTATTTTTTACTATAAAAAATATCCCAAAAATATTGGGAATTTCTTTCATAATTTTTATATTTCATTTAAAAATTTATGAAAAATAAAATCAAAAAGATGGCCCAAAAACAAAACTCATACAAAATAGGATTATTTTTTATTATAAACAAATACCCTAAAAACATTGGGAATTTTTCCATAATTTATGAAAAATAAAATCGAAAGATGGCCCTAAAATTCGGTTATTTTCGTTATGAAAAATACCCCAAAAAAAATATTGGGAATTTTTTTTTCATAATTTTTATTAATGTTTCATTGTAAAATTTATCAAAAATAAAATAGAAAGAGGGCCCAAACAAAAATTAATACAGAATTGGGTTTTTTTTATTATACAAGAATACCCTAAAAATATTGGGAATTTTTTCTAAAATTTTTATATTTCATTTTACAATTTATGAAAAATAAAATCGAAAGATGTCCCTAAAATTGGATTATTTTCGTTATGAAAAATACCACAAAAAAAAAATATTGGGAATGTTTTTATAATTTGTATTAATATTTCATTTTAAAATTTATCAAAAATAAAATCGAAGGAGGGCCCAAAATAAAATTCATACAGAATTGGTTTTTTTTATTATAAAAAATGCCTTAAAAATATTGGGAATTTTTTCTAAAATGTTTATATTTCATTTTACAATTTATGAAAAATAAAATCGAAAGATGGCCCTAAAATTCGGATATTTTCGTTATGAAATACCGCAAAAAAAATATTGGGATTTTTTTTTATAATTTTTGAGCAATTTCTCATATGAAAAATAACCAAAAATGTTAACAATGTAAAATTTCCCAATTTTTGTCAATAGACCTACATGTATTTTAAACGGTATTATCGGTGAAATCTCCAAAATCAGTTGGGAATAGTGGAACCTATCAATCGGAACTACATTTGGATGCCTTGTGAATTGAAATATCTTAATATATATTTACCCTCGACACTGATTCACTGATTCCCTGATTCACTGATACACTGACTCTGTCACGCAGTACGTAGGAATTTAAATAGGCATTCTATAATCTATATTTATAAAAGAGAATGCCGTCCGTGTGAACACGCATAACTTTATAACGGATCGTCCGATTTTCACGATTTTGGGCTTGATGAATTCGTGTTGGCCCAAGGAAGGACATAGGATGTAAAATCCTGGAAGATTGTACAATGGCTCACAAACGCGCATTGGAAGCTTTAAATCGCACATTGAAAGATTTACGGAATGACACACGACATTTCGGTGGCGCATTGATTTTGTTGTCAGGCGATTTTCGTCAAACGCTGCCTGTCATTCCAAGATCAACTCCAGCAGATGAATTGAACGCTTGCCTGAAGGCGTCGGCTTTATGGCAATACGTAAAGAAATTGCAGTTGAAAACGAACATGCGAGTTGCTTTACGAAGTGACCAGTCCGCTGAGGAGTTCTCTAGGCAATTGTTGGCGATGGGTAATGGCGTGATTCCAGTCGAATTAGTTACCGGCTTAATTGAATTTCCACAGAATTTTTGCAGCATTACAACTACGCCGGAAGAGCTGATTATGAAGGTTTTTCCGAATATCGCGCAGAATTATGTTGACCATGATTGGCTGAGTGCACGAGCGATTTTGGCTGCGAAAAACAAGGATGTCGATCATTTGAATTTCGTCATTCAAAATGATATCTCCGGTGAGTTGCATTCATACAAATCCGTCGACTCCGTGATGGATGAAAACGAAGTCACGAACTATCCGACAGAATTTTTGAATTCTCTGGATGTCCCGGGCTTGCCGCCACACTTTTTGAAATTGAAAGTCGGCTCAATTATAATTTTGTTGCGTAATCTCAATGCACCAAAACTTTGTAACGGTACGCGTTTGATTGTGAAGACACTCAAATCAAATGTCATTCAAGCGACGAATGAGCGAAGATGGAAAATTCAAGGGCGAAGATGTTCTTATTCCGCGGATTCCTCTTATTGCGAACGATTTGCCATTCGTATTTAAGCGTATTCAATTTCCGGTGCGTCTCGCCTTCGCTATGACAATTAATAAGGCGCAAGGACAATCGCTGGATGTTTGTGGAATCAATCTTGAGTTCCCATGTTTTTCACATGGTCAATTGTATGTGGCGTGCTCACGTGTCGGCAAACCCTCCGCTTTGTACGTGTACGCGCCAGAGAACAAAACGAAAAACGTTGTGTACCATAAAGCACTTCAGTGAAAAAGCGGAAGGTTGGCTGATAACTCAATCATTGCGGTTTGATTAAAGCACATCGTTATTCTTTTACTTTAGTTATTTCCATTGTATTTAACACAAATTTTTAATAAAGAATTTGAATTGACTGAGTTATATAAAGCAGCAAGTGCATGCTCGGAATTATTTTTTTCGTTGCATTAACGAATTTAAGCGTAACGAAGTTCGCCGGGTCAGCTAGTTTTCTATATTTTCAAGAAAAATTTTTTTTTTCAACAAAATTTTTTTTTTCAACAAAAATTATTTTTTTTCAAGAAAAAAATTTTTTTTCAACAAAAAAAAATTACAACTTACTAGTATGAAATATTTCTTTAAAGCCGTCATTTCGGCAAACGACTTCGCGTTTGGTATATTTTATTCAGAAGCCATTGCTGATACGATGAAAATGAACATTCCGAGGTCGAGGGATGGAAATATTTAGTTGACTATACATTGACGATTGACGTTGACGATTTAATTTAATATTTGCAATAATTTAATATTTGGTGAGACGAGCGTAGGAGCCAGCGGCCGATTTTTAATTAGGGAATTTTTCGTATATTATTTGGGAGATTTTCAGGAATTTTCGGGCAAATACTCACGTTAATCTTTTTTGGCGAATTTTTCATTTATTTTTGGGAATTCTTTATTTGGAGAATTTTACATTTGCGAAATTTCGCATTTTGGGACATTTTTCATAAAGTCCCCCCTTCACCACCGCTTTAATGGAAGCAGCCGATTTTTAATTGTGGAATTTCTCGTATATTATTTGGTAGATTTTTAGGGAAATTTTTCATTTATTTTTTGGGAATTCTTCATTTGGAGAATTTTCCATTTTATTTTTGGACAATTTTCGCATTTGGGAGATTTTTCATAGAGTCCAGCTAAAGTACCTGTAGATGAAAATCAACAGAAAATAACATTCGTGGCTTTTCCTTCGCAGATGTCATTATATATTTGGGTTTACTTGGCGTACTTGGTGTGCCCGGTGAATGTGAGTAATGTCACACCATGTATACCTTGTATCCATTTGTATTGCTTGTATTTCATTGTATCGTAAGCGTTACACGCCTCCTTGCTTGATCAAAAAAACAAAAAAACCCCCACTTCTCTAAAATTTTCTATTTGACGCTAATGTCTTCTTGCAGCGAAATACTTCACAACCCGCTTTGCCTGTACTCCACTGGTCTTTTCTTTGATATCAGTAATAACACACCGTTGACCATGCTCATCTCTGGAGGCGTGTTGTCTGATCTTTTCATATCCACCATTATTGGACGCCCTGTCATTTACATCTTGCATCTGTCCACCTCATTTGGTTCACAATTAGACGCCGCAGCACAAAAGGAGTTCAGAGCAACGCTGACAACCGAAATCAATTATTACAAAATTTGTTTATTATTATTCATAATTATGGGAATATTTCATTTACGGACCGGAGGAGGTGCATACGAAATGGATTGAAAATACATAATTACACCACAGCAACAGACAGCGAAGAGGAGTCTTTCCGACACTGAATGGTCTCATCTTCAAAAACCCACTTTGTTGTGTGTGTGTGTGTGTGTTTTTTTGTGCGAAATTTTTTATACCTTAACAATAAGTGTGGCCCAGCCGAAGATACTGGGGGAGGATGGCGCTGAATGCAAAAAAGGCCGATGACGATGACGACAATAACGCCCCTGTTGCACAGACACCACCAACCAACAACAATCCGCTCCGTAATCACAGTGTTTTTATGCTGGATGAAGTTGACGTCGCCCTGATGACGCAGATAATGGGAAAGGGAGGTGATGATCATATGGCGGCTAAGATTCCATCGGATAAGGCTTTGCAAGGTGTTGAAGCTGTTGTACATTCAGAGGGCCACATATACACATATTTCTTTTTCTTAACTTTGTGTTCGGTTATGGATTTATGGGAACAGTTGGTGGGGTGATTACTAAACATTCAACATACTTTAGAGTAAAACAGCTTTTGCTAGCATGATATCTGGCAGGGCAGGATTTTTGAGGAATATGATAGTGCTGATGGGGAATTTTGTGTGTGACGTAAGGGGTGGGGGGAATTAAATCGAATTTATTTTCCAATTTCTTCTACAAATCACTTTGTTATGGCGAATGTAAACATAGTATGTTTTTTTGGAATCAATTGAAACGATCGAAGAATTTATTTATCGGAGAAAATATAAAATGTCTGGTATTTTAAACAGCAAAAGGGGAACCCTTAAATTTCAAGAAAAAAATAGGTTTTTTGTTTTTATTTTATATACATAAGTGTTAATATATTAATATTAATTGGCATAATAATAAATTCCCTTTAAAAATGCAAAGCTGTCTTCAGCGGCATTGGTCTAAAAATAATTTATAAAATATTGGAATGAAATTTAATGAATGTGACCAATATAAATATGTGTAAGAAATATCTAGAGATGGGATTCTATCTAATATTTACCCGATATATGGGTATCACGAAAAAGTGTACGCAAAAACTGCAACAAAATCACTATTAATCAGGAATATGTTGATCCATTCCATTTATAGCTATTTCAACCGATGACAGATTGGGTAACTATTTTCGAATCCCACCAATATTGAATTCATCGTGTATATTTTGCTTTTACAGAAAAGTGAGCATGTCTCTTCTTTTTAAATCCGATAAGATTTAAAACAAAAATTGGTTGATAATTAGCTGACTGCTTCATTACTGTCCTGACCCAAAAGCCTATAAGACCTAGACCTGACTTAAAGACCTAGACAATGCTTGTTATTGATCAACTTGAGCATGAAATATGAAAAACCTCTGAAAACCCGATTTTGTTTGCATAAAACCGGTTTGTAAAGGGTGTTTTTATTGGGGTATAGAACTTTAAGTTGGCATCACTTTTTTAACTGGCGGCCATTTTGTCAGCTGTCAAGTGATTAATATTTAGTTTGGTTTGCCATTTCATCATGAACAGGTTGACAAAAGAACAACGCTTGCAAATCGTGCAAATTTATTTCGAAAGTAATGGTTCAGTTCGCGAAGTTCACCGCAAGCTCCGTCCGAATGAATCGATTCGCCACCGTGCACAGCAATTGGAGCTTTGTCCATCAACTTTATGGAAGATTTTGCGCAAAGATCTTGGCTTGCGACCTTACAAGATCCAGCTTGTGCAAGAATTAAAGCCGCGAGACCATGCAATGCGTCGTGATTTTGGTGTATGGGCCGAAAATGAGATTCATCTCGATGCTGATTTTCATCACAATTGGAAAATTGGACCTGTAGAATTGGCTTTATTCGAGCCAGCCGCGGCGGCCACATGCCCGAAATCATATTTAAACATTAATGGCATAAAATTATCCTTCCAATAAAGCCAAATTGATGGACATTAAAACGATTTTCTTGTGTTTTATTTCAATTCGAAGTTCTATACCTCAATAAAAAACACCCTTTACCTCTAAACCTTTTGTAAAAAATCTGAAGAAAATCTCAAAAATACTTTGGACCATAAGCTATCAAAATTGTCCCCAAAATCCCTTCGAAATACGCAAAAATACAAAATAATTAAATATTGTGATTTTTGTTGGCAAATTGGTCCACAAATACCACTGCCAATGACAGGTGGAAATGAGTTAGAGATCGGGATAAAAAAAGCTACAAAAAGGAGGAAAATAAAAAAAAGTGTACAACAAAATTTTGGCAACAACAGGTGGATCATAGTTAGAAAAGGAAAGAAAATGGGACCAGACCGTACCAAGACGGGATAAAAACGGTACAAAAGTTCCCAAAAATATGTGAAAAGAAAATTTTAATCGATAGTTCCAAAAATTTGTAGTAATTAAACTGGTAAAATATAAGAGATGGCATCAAAGCGTACCATAACGGGATAAAAAAAGGGACAAGAGGGGGAAAAATAAAAAAAGTGCGCAAAAAATTGTTGGCAATAACAGGTGGATAATAGTTAGACAAGGGGCGAAAAAGGGACCGAAACGTACCAAGACGGGACAAAAAAGGGACAAAAAATAAAAAAAAAGTGTGCAACAAAATTTTGGCAACAACAGGTGGATAATAGTTAGAAAAGGGAAGAAAATTGGACCAGACCGTATCTAGACCGGATAAAAATGGTACAAAAGTTCCCAAAAATATGTGAAAAGATCGACAGTTCCAAAAATTTGTAGTAATTAAAAAGGGTCCAAACTGGTAAAATATAAGAGATGGCATCAAAACGGGATAAAAAAGGGACAAGAGGGGGAAATGTAAAAAAGTGCGCAACAAATTGTTGGCAACAACAGGTGGATAATAGTTAGACAAGGCGCGAAAATGGGACCGAAACGTACCAAGACGGGATAAAAAAGGTACAAAAGGGGAAAAAAAACAAAAAACAATGCATTGTGTTAGCGGAAGGAAATTAGGGTATAGGGAGGAGGAAAGAGGGAGTAGTGTTTGTTGACATTTGTTTTGAATATCTGAATGTCACAAATGGCAGGAAACACATTTGCTGCAAGATTATTCCACATACGAACGGTTCGGCTAAAGAACGAATTTTCTCTATAGTGCGTCGTCCGGTCAACCGGACATTTCACAATGAACGGATGAGAGACCCTGGATAGCCGCGTATTCCGACTAAATGTTCTAACGGTGTATAATAGTTAGAGAAGGTACAAAAGGTGATAAACAACAATGTCTGAAGTAATAAAAAAGATGACTAAAAGGGTACAAAATGTGCCCAAACTGGTAAGATATAAATGGATGTGATGGTACGAAAAACGGACCTAAACCGGATAAAAAAAAGGGAAAAAAGGCTGCAACAAAAATTTTTGGCAACAACGGTGTATAATAGTTAGAGAAGGGACGAAAAAGGGGCCACATCGAACCAAGATGGGATAAAAAAAAGGTACAATAGGCGAAAAAATAAAAATCTGTGAAAAACATTATCGAACCGTACCCAAACCGTACGCCAAGCAATTTCATTTCAATTTGAACCGAAAGGAATGAGCCAAAAACTTGAGGTAATGGAAGAAAGGACTAAAAGGGTATAAAACTGGTAAAATATAAATGGATGTGAGGGCATGAAAAACGGACCAAAACGCGATAAAAAAGGCACAAAAAGGGCAACAACGGTTGTTCAGAATTGAACATGAGTCTTTTTCTTTTTCCCTTTGTATGTACAGGCGACACGATTATGACACTTCAAGTGTGGCACTATCAGCAGCCTGAGCTGCACTCGCGTATACATGCAATTGGAAATCGACGATCGAACTCTTCAAGTGGTTCACTATTAATAGCATAAGCCACACACACACGCACATTCAGTCGATTGAATATCGTTACTCTATTACTGCATGGGAATGCAATGCGCAGATGTTTACGACTGTTCAATGTTTATGTATTCTTGGAATCTGTATTAGTCTGTAATGTATTTGTATAAATGTATATAGTTTATTGCTTCTTTGTTTAGGAGCATTCGATGTATGTGGAATATTTACTGCCAGTGGCAGGTACTAGACGTATTGTCAAATTCTGTATTATTTAAGTGAGTGTTTCGTTTTGGAAAATAAAATCAGTATTCTACAAGTACTCAACAAGTAAAGACTTTTATTTCGAATTAGCTCTTTACAACGGTGGATAATTGTTAGAGGACGTACAAAAGGTGAAAAATAGAAATCTGTGAAAAACAAATTTTAATCGACAGGAATGAGCCAAAAACTTTAGGTAGTGGAAGCGGGGACTAAAAGGGTACAAAAAGGGATAAAACTGGTAAAATATAAATGGGTGTGAGGGCTTGAAAAACGGACCAAAACAAGATAAAAAGGAGAACAAATAAAACAAATTGTTTGGCAACAACTGGTGTATAATAGTTAGAGAAGGAACCGAAAAGGGGACAAAACGTACAATTAGGGGATAAAAAAAGGTGCAATATGGGAGAAACACAAATGTGTGAAAAACAATTTTTAATCGGCCGGAATGAGCCAAGGCGACTAAAAGGGTCCAAAACGGGCCCAAAACTAGTAAAATATAAATGGCAACAATAGTTAGATAAGGAACGAAAGAGTGGGCAAAATGTACCAAAATGGGATAAAAAAAAGTACAAAATTGGGAATAGCGCTACAGAGACTTGGTAAAGCATTTTTTTGTGGCCAGTCATTAAAGACATGGACTTGGACGATATTTGGTTTGGGCTGAATGGCGGCTCACACAGCACAGCCGCGGCAGTTAGTTTAATTACAACGTCAGAATTTTTTTTTTTTTTAAGTTTGATGTATAAAGCTCGTTTTAAAAATCATAAAAATTGGGGAAAAACTGAGAATTGATAAAAATCTATTTTTTAAAAAATTTGACGTGATACAGACATTTCCACGAGTCTGCCTGCCAAAAATCAGATCGATTGGATCACTGAAAAAGGGTTAAAAATCGGTCCAAAGGCTTTCCCACAGACCACAACGAGCTTTATACTTCAAACTTAAAAAAAAAAATTCTGACGTGTACATGAAAATCGCCGATACACGTGTATTTTTATTTTGTATCCCCTTTCCGAAAAAGTAAATTTGGTTCATAGGACAGAATGTGTGTAACACGGTGTTAGGTTTCAACAAAAAAACAAAAAAAAAATAATTTTCTGTAACCAAAAAGATTACAAAAAAATACCCATATTTGGATATGTCAAGGAGTTCTCTTAAAAGAGTATTTAGAACATAGGGGCCTATGCCCGTTGAACACGTTTGTGCCCACAAAATCCCGAAAATGCTCATTTTTTTTTTCTCTGAAAAGTTTAACCGGCGTATTCATAACAAATTTATAACAGCTGTATCAAACTTTGTTAAGAGAAATGTGTGAAAATACGAAAAACAATTTTCACACATTTTTCTTAAAAAAAGTTTATAAAGCCGATATACATTTTTCATGAATACAAGGGTAAAGGGTTCTTCAAGGAGAACCAAACATACAATAAGTTCATTAGTTTCGATTTCAGTTGTTCCTGAACTACATTTTGAGGCCGATTCCAGTTCATTTCCGACAGAACTCCTCTGGACAATAAGAAACTTTGTTTCCAATCGAACATATCAAACGAATATCCACTATAAGTGACTTTAGCCATAACAACCAAAGCATTAGGATTTCGAACTCGTTGTGCAACATCGTAACGTCTTCCAATTTGGCAACAAAGTATAGAAAATTGTACGGGGCCAACTCGGCTAATAGCTGTATTTCCACAACATTAATAAACCATCATCGTATTCAGCGCGAGAAGCTAGACATTAAATTCGATTAAAAAGCGATACACTCAAGTGTTTATTTCCCAGCCCCTGTCCGTGTGGAACTTTGCAAGTTTCAACATTCCGGCCAAACAACTCCCTCACACAAAATCAATCAGTCGTGGGGGAAGGACGATCGGGCAACAGTTTCCAAGTCATACACACAAGAAGGAAAACGAAGAAGATGAGGAACAACACCGAAATACACGATTTTGGAAATCATAAAACAATCTTCAAACATTCAACATTTCCATAATTTAACATATTTCGTATTATGTATTTGGTGGCCATGTCTATATTATTATTAAGAGTCTGAAATCAAAAAAAATAAAACAAAAAAAATCACTAAATGCCCGCCGTTGCCACAAACATTTATTGGCATGACTGCCATTATCGAACCGTACCCAAATCCCAAACAACGCCAAGCAATTTCATTTCGGGATGAGCTTTCAACGTTGTGGCACAACCTCAACGATTCCATAAACCATCCAGCCCCAAAATAAATGGAGAAACAAATTTTCATTTGGAACAATTATTTGTTTGCGGTAAAGAGGCGCTCCGGCTCCGGCTCTGGCGCTGTCATTGTTGGTGCTTTGTCATGGCACATTGATCGGTTCCATCATCGCTGGCCGACGCAGCATGTTTTACAATGCAACGACAACATTGCGAACAATGAATGAATGACTGACTAACTGACTGACTGCCTGGCCGAATATGAGATGAGCCCAAAACAATTTTCAATGTTTCTTTCGTGTTTTCAGTCGACTTTTTGGAAGTTATCAAAATGTAGAGTTCACAGGGTCACATTAAAGGAGGCAGCGACCAACCAGCGACGAATTGCTCCGTTCAATATCGGCCAAAAAGACGGCAGCCACAATTTATGTACGTGGACCGCCAGTACATAAATTGTTTCCACTCGAAATAGAAACAGAAGTGGTTGCGGTGCAGCCGACGAGGAAGCTGAAGTTACAGAAGCAGCCCACCAACCCCACAAAAAAAAGAAGAAGAAACATGAGGAATGAAGAAGAAAAGAGTCGTGTCGAATTTATGTAATGATTTTTGGTTTTGCCATCATATTTTGTTGTTGTTGTTGTAAGCCGAAATCGAATGTGATGTCTTCCATTAGTCCATTGTCAACCATGGTCGATTATACATATAAATATATACACATACACATATATATGTATCTGAAATAGAATTGAAATCCGGGCTGGGGAAGGTATTCCAGTTTCACTGCATTACAATCAATTTTATTTTCTAAATATGATGCAGGCGAATATTTATGGCCGAATCCGGTTCGCTCGTGCTGGAACTTTAGGAGTTTTCTGTTTCGCTTTTTTTAGTACTCGGACTAAGTTCACATTTCTTACAGCATCTGCGAGTTTGAATCGATGACTGTCTACTGCTACAACAGGTTCGATTTCCAAGTTGTTTTTTTTTAAATTCAGGAAAATTTGATAAATACCGGTTGTTTTTGCAGAAAATTTCATTTAACTGTATTTTTTAAAATATTCATGAAATTTTCGTCTAGAAAAAACAAAAGACTTAGAAAACAAACCACTTTCGTTCGACGAAATTCAACAATTCCATCAGCAAAAATACAGGAAAATTGCAAAAGAAAAACTTTTACGAAATTTTCGTGTAGAAACAACAAAAAAAAAATACTTAAAAGACAAACCTATTTCCTTCGCTGAAATTCAACAGGAGAATTTCCTCAAAAAAAAACTTCTGAAAAATATATAGTAAATTTCATTTGGCCACATTTCCAAAATCGGCTTGTAGAAAAAAACTGAAGACTTAGACAACAAAACCTATTTCGATCGACGAAATTCAACGATTCAAAGTAACTGCAAAAATACAGCAAACAATTTGAAAAAAGTTCGGGCAAATGCCGTTTATTGTAATTTTTTTATAGAAAATTTAATTTCGCCATATTTTTGTTTTAATATTAACGAAATTTTCGTGTTGAAACAAAAAAAAAAAAACTTAGAAGACAAACCTAGTTCCTTCGCTGATTCAATGCAACAGGAAAATTTTCTAAACTGCAAACTATAGGTTATTGTATTTTTTTTAAAGAAAATTCATTTTGCCATATTTTTTAAAACATTTTTGAAAATTTCGTGTAGAAAAAACTAAAGAAAAAAACCATTTCGTTCGACGAAATTCAGTTGTCGTCGGAAAATAAACGCCTTCCGTTTATAGATTTTTCTATCCGTTTATAAATAAATATTTAAAAATAAATCTTAAAAATGTTCTAAAATTTATTATTTCGACAAAATATTTACTATGAAAACAAGAAAAAATGTCTATAAAAAATTAAACCTTTTGGGAAAATTCTAACAAAACCTGAAATTTAGCAAAAAAAACTCATAATAATTTTCTAAAAAAAATTTAAAAAATGTCAAGAAAGAAAATTTGCTTGCTTGCGTGGGTTCAATTAAATAAAAAAAAAAAATTTAAACTTTTGCGAAAATTCTAAAAAAAAAAAACTGAAATGAAGAAAAAATCCCACAATTCAAAATTCTCTTAAGAAATTAAAATTCCAAAAAAAAATTTAGAAACTTAAAAAAAAACATCTTAATGAAATTTAGGAGTTTTTTATGTTAATACAGTCGAGTCCGGTTATAACGGACTCCTAGGGACTCGACAAATTGGTTCGTTATAAGCGAAGTTCGTTATATCCAGGGTAAAATAGGGTGGAAGCAAAACTCTTGGGACTTAAAAAAGTGGGACTTATAACCGGTGTACGACTGTATTAAATTTTAAGAAAAAACATAATTTTTTCTATTTCAAATGTAATTTAGAAAAAAAAATTCCCATAATTAGAAATTAAATTTCTTAAGAAAATAAAATTTCTTAAGAAAATAAAATTCAAAGAAATCTTCTATAAAAAAAAAAATTTCAAAAAATGTCAAGAAAAAAAATGTGCTTGCTTGCGTCGGTTCAATTAAATAAAAATAAAAACAATTTAAAAATAAAAACAATTTAAACTTTTGCGAAAATTCTAAAAAAAAAACTGAAATTAAGAATAATTCCCATATTTCAAAAATCTCTTAAGAAATTAAAATTCAAAAAAAAAACATTTTAATAAAATTTAAGAGTTTTTTATGTTAATATTAAATTTTAAGAAAAAACAGAATTTTTTCTATTTTAAATGAAATTTTGAAAAAAATCCCATAATAAGAAATTAAAATTCAAAGAAATGTTCTATAAAAAATAAAAAAATTTCAAAAAATGTCAAGAAAAAAAATTAAAACTAGGCGGGCACCGAGTATACGAGTTGATAGGATGCTTTCCTATCAGCGTGGGGGTTGTGAGTTCGATTCCCACCAGAGGCTTTGTCCTGCCGCTGCAAAACTCTAGCCAAATGTTCTGTGCCAACCGGTTTACCCTTGGACCCAAAAAAACTAACCTTGAAAACGGTTTTTTCTGTTAATATTACATTTTGAGAAAAAACTGAAGTTATTCTATTACAAATAAAATTTAGGAAAAAAAATAGGAAATTTAATTTTACGCCCCTTTTGAGTGAGAGTGGAAATCTTCCACGCCGTAGGTGTGACAACTATCACTTTCACCGAAATTTTGGAGAATGTGTGTTCACTTGAAAATACTCAGCGAAACGGTAAAATTTTTTATATTGAATGATAAGTTAATCGAGTAAAAAGAAGTTGAGACACAAAGTTTGAAATGTTTTCTGTCTATTTGGATACTTCAACATTTATTTTAAAGCTATTTACTAAACAAATAATTGATTTAAAAAAAGTTGATCATTTCAATCCCTATTTGTCACAGGTAACATTCACTTTGGTGGAAAGAAAGTGAAAAATAAAATGAAATGAAAGCAGGGCTGTTAAATTAAAATTTAAAAAAAAAATTCTATACAAATTTTAAAAACATGCCAACAAAAAAAAAAAAATTTGAGAAAATCCTTAAAAACCCGAAATTTAGAATAAAAACCCACTGTGTTCAAAAGACTCTTAAGATATTTTCTACAACAAAATTTCAAGACACTTTCTAAATAAAAAATTTAATAAAATAAAAAACTTAAATTTCGAAAAAATTGTTTTTAACAAATTTTAAAGAATTTTTTGTGTCAATAGATTGTGAGAAGAAAAAAAAGAATTTGTTCTATAATTTGATTGGACTTTTTTATACAAAAAATGCCCATAATAACGTTCAAAATTTTCTTAACAAATTTAATTTTATAGAAATTCTCTATTAATAATAAAAATTACAAAGAAATTCAAAGAAATTTTCTGCAAAAAAAAAATTAGATAAAAACTTAAATTTCAAAAGAATAGTCTTAATGAAATTTTTTTTTGGTAATTTTAAATTTTTAGAAAAAAATAATTGTTCTTTAAAATGGTAATTTTGACGAAATATTGTGAAGATTGGATTTTTTCATATACAAAAAAATTACCATAAAATATTTTTAAGAAAAAAATGTCTATAAAAAATAAAAATTTTCAAAAAAATCAAATTTTGAAGACACTTTCTTAAAAAAATGTCTTTCAGAAATGTTGAGAAAAAAATTTCGACGAAATCTTATGAAGGTTGAGTTTTTTTATAAACAAATAAATGTCCATTCCAAATTTTCTTAAGAAATTAAAATTCAAAGAAATGTCCCTTTATAAAACACAATTTTTTAAGACACAAAATTTAAAAATTAAAAATTGAAATTAAAAAAAAAATCTTATAGATTAATATTATTAATAGATATTATATTATTAATATTATTATTTTTAAGATTAATATTAAATTTTGAGAAAAAAAAAGAATAATCTGTTCCCTTAGAATGGTAACTTCAACGAAATCTTAGGAATATTTGTGTTTTTTGTATACAAAAATAAGAAAATCAAATGAAATTTTTTATAAAAAAAAAAAAAAAATTCCAAAAAAAATCAATAAAAATTTTTGGCGAAAATTCTTATAAAACCTGAAATTTAGAAAAATAACGGTTATGAGTTTAAAATTCCGCTAAGGAATTAAAATTGAAAGAAATTAGCATTTTTAAAAATCAACATTTTCATGAAACTTTCTAAAAAAATAATTTAATAAAAAAAATGAAATTTCGAAAAAAATTCTTATTATTAAATATTAAATTTAAATTAAATTTTGAGAAAAAAATTGGTAATTTCGCCCAAATCTTATGAGGATACAAATTTTGTTATAAACAAAAAAAATTCCATTACGATGTTTCGCATTTTCTTAGGAAATTAAAATTCATAGAAATTTATTTTGTTAAAAATCCAAATTTAGAAGAATGAAATTTCCAAAAAAAAGTCTTGCAGAAATTTTTAAGAATTTTTTGTGTTAATATTAGATTTTGAGAAAAGAAAATCAATTTGTTCTATTAAAGTGGTAATTTCGACAAAATCTTAAGAAGTATGGATTTTTTTTTTATTTACCAAAATAAAAAAAAAGATATACAGTGTACTCTCTTCTTGCGGAAACCACTCTTAAGCGGACACCTTTAATAAACGAACACTTTTTTCAGTACTAATCCGCTTCAGTCCACTTGTGTACTTCTCTCATAAGCCGAAAAAATGCTCAGCCCTATGTTCAAAAGTCTGTTAAGAAATTATAATTTAATGAAATTTTCATATGTTCAAAATTTTCTAAAAGAAATTTTGAGAAAAATATAATTTGTTCTATTGTAATGGTAATTTCGACGAAAGATTGTGAAGATTGGATTTTTTTATAAACAATTTTCCTCCCTCCTCATCTGGCGGTATTGCGACAGGGCGCGAGTGTCGCCCTGCATGCCACGTTCTGAACTTCTGTCGGTATCGTTATCTCTTGAAGTTGAATGTTATAGATTTCCCAAACAAACCCAGACTGAAAGGCGTTGGACGACAAATTTTTTTTTTTTTTTTGACTAACACTCAGGGGATGCCCCCTATGAATGCAATGCACTGTGTTAGCGATAGGAAATAAGGGTATTGGAGGGAGGAAAGAGGGAGTAGTGTTTGTTGATGTTCGCCTTGAATTTGATAATGTCATAGCAGGCCGGAAAAACACTTACTGGAAGATTACGAACTGGCGAAGCCATGCAGAAGACCAAAGTGCTTGGAAATCACTTATTAATCAGGCCAAGGCCAACAACAGGTTGAAGAGCCAACCTAAGTAAACAAATTCAGTTCAATGGAATTTATATTTTTGAGATTTTTGAATTCCCTTTACTTTGCTAGAGTAACGATTGGGAAACCTTCTCCAGTCCACTCTGTCGACCAGACGTTGACAATGTTGACAAATGATTATATTTTTCGCAGCATGTGTACAAGTGCCTGTCCGTCCATCCATCCGTCCATCCATCCGTCCATTCGTCCGTCCTTCTGCCTGTGCTTTTCCTCATCTGTCAACGATATTTACAATGTTTTGCTTTCGGTTAAACATTATTTTTAATGAGTTTAATAACACACCATAACGTTGTGATCGTCTTCTTCGGGTTCACAACATTTCATGATAACTCTTTTTTACTAATTGCCAAAGGGGACATGGATTGACTTGGACAAATAAAGTCAAGGAAATGTACGTTGAATTGAAAATAGACCAAAAAAAAAAAAAAAGAATCAAATAAAAGATGAGCGACACAATAAGGTTAGGTTGTTGTTTGAGGGGGTGGATAAGCCGACCGGTTACAAGGAAAAAAAGGTAACCAGGAATGGGAGTAATGACAAGGTTGGTTAAAGAACTTTCTACCATTTAGGCTTGGAGAGATGCATATTGAAATGGCTAACAGAGGAAAGATATTTTTGTTTTTTGGCTGAGCAGTATGAATGAGAAAAGTTGTGCTTGCGACTTCCGGTCGAAAAGAGCATTCAATTATCTCCCCTCGTCCGCCTGACAAATGTTATCACTCGCAAGATAATTTCTATATTTAAAAAAAAAAATTGTAATTGTTTGTTTGTGAACGTTGTGTGTTTTTGTTTTTCTCCACTCATTATTTTTCAGCTTAAATTATTTATTGTTCCCATAATTATGAATAGATTTTCATCGTCATTCGTCGTCTTGCCATGATTATCGTCGGTGCTCCCTTTGGTGAAGAAGAAGACAAACCACCTCATTGATTCCATATATTATTATTTCACCTTTGTGAAGTTAAACTCTTAAACGTGATAGATTTTTCGGCAATATCTTTATTACCGTTCGGACGTCATTCATTGTTGGCGATTTTTTTTTCTTCTTCTTTTGTTGGCGAATATATTGGCCAAGAGTCCGTGTTCCCGTCTGCTGTTATTGATAATAATGTCGATCCGATGTCTAGAGACAATGACGACGACTGATAGTGGGCCACGCTAAGTGCATCATGATTTTATAATTACGTGTATATTCCATTGTTATATGAAGTCAATCAAAGAAAAAGAAATAAACCGAAAGACAAATACAATTATTTGAAGAAAACAAAAAACTAAAGATATTTTGAAGGATTGGCTGCTTGCAATAATGGCGTCACATACAAAACCAATTTTTGCATAATTATGATTATTGTCTTCCCGTGTATTGGAAGGCAGCGCCCATGGACATTGTGCGATGTCCACACTGTCTGGGAGTGAAATGATTCTACAAGTGTTTAGGAGATTTTGAATTTGAACAGCTCAGGGCACGCGTTTTGCAATATTAACTAACTTTTTGGTGAAATAAGAAAATCCAAAAGAAAATAAAGTGTGGAATTTTTAGAAAACTAAAAAATTTAAATTAGAAAATTCAAAAACAAAAAGTTCCAAATATTAGGGTGCCGAAATAATTAAAAATCAAAAACCAACGATTTTTGTCAACCAAACTTTTTTATGAAATTATAAAATTTCGATGAAATTATAAAATTTCGGTTTAATTTTTTTGAATGAAATTATAAAATTTCAATGAATTTTTTTTATGAAATTATAAAATTTCGGTTTAAATTTTTTTAATGAAATTATAAAATTTCAATGATTTTTTTTAATGAAATCATAAAATTCCGATGACATTTTTTTATGAAATATTAAAATTTCGATGAAATGGATTTTTATTTATGGAAATATTATGTCTTTGAATGAAATTATAAAATTTCAATGAATTTTTTTTATGAAATTATAAAATTTCGATGAAATTTTTTTATGAAATCATAAAATTCCGATGAAATTTTTTAATGAAATTATAAAATTTTGATGTAATTTTTTTATGAAATTATAAAATTTCGATGAAATTTTTTTTATGAAATCATAAAATTCCGATGAAATTTTTTAATGAAAGTATAAAATTTTGATGTAATTTTTTTATGAAATAATAAAATTTTTTTTTGGGAAATTATAAAATTTCTATGTAATTTTTTTATGAAATTATAAAATTTCGATGAAATTTGTTTACGAAATTATAAAATTTCTATGAATTTTTTTTGTGAAATTATACAATTTTTCAACCAAACGTTTTTATGAAATTATTAAATTTCGATGAAATTATAAAATTCCGATGAAATTTTTTGATGAAATTTTAAAATTTTGATGCAATTTTTTTTAAACAAAATAATAAAATTTCGATGAAATTTTTTTTATGAAATTATTAAATTTCGATGTAATTTTTTTATGAAGTTATAAAATTTCGATTTAATTTTTTTATGAAATTATAAAATTTCGATGAAATTTTTTTCATGAAATCATAAAAATCCGATGAAATTTTTTTATGAAATTATAAAATTTTGATTATAAAATTTCGATTTAATTTTTTTTAATGAAATTATAAAATTTCTATGAATTTTTTTTCATGAAATTATAAAATTTGTATAAAAAATTTTTTTTGGGAAATTATAAAATTTCGATGTAGTTTTTTTTTGTGAAATTATAAAATTTCAATGAATTTTTTTTATGAAATCATAAAATTCCGATGAAATTTTTTATGAAATATTAAAATTTCGATCAATTTTTTTTAAGAAATTATTAAATTTCGATGAAATTATTAAATTTCGATGAAATTATTAAATTTCGATGAAATTATAAAATTTCGATGAATTTTTTTTTGTGAAATTATAAAATTTCTATAAAGAAATTTTTTGGGAAATTATAATATTTCGATGTAGTTTTTTTGTGAAATTATAAAATTCTATGAATGTTTTTTATTAAATCATAAAATTTCGATGAAATTTGTTTATGAAATATTAAAATTTCGATGAAATTTTTTTTATGGAATTATTAAATTCGATGTAATTTTATTTATGAAATTATAAAATTTCTATGAATTTTTTTTTTTGTGAAATTATAAAATTTCGATGAAATCATAAAATTCCGATGAATTTTTTTTATGAAATTAAAAAATTTCGATGATTTTTTTTTAATGAAATTATAAAATTTTGATGTAATTTTTTTATGAAATAATAATCCGATAAATTGTTTTTACGAAATTATAAAATTATGTAATTTTATTTATGAAATTATAAAATTTCTATGAATTTTTTCTTGTGAAATTATAAAATTTCGATGAAATTTTTTTCATGTTATAAACATTCTATAAAAAAATTTTTTTGTGAAATTATAAAATTTCGATATATTTTTTTTTGTGAAATTATAAAATTCTATGAATTTTTTTTATGAAATCATAAAATTCCGATGAAATTTTTTTATGAAATATTAAAATTTCGATAAAAAATTGTTTATGGAATTATTAAATTTCGATGAAATTTTTTATGAAATTATAAAATTTCGATTTAATTTTTTTTAATGAAATTATAAAATTTCGATGACATTTTTTTTACGAAATTGTAAAAATTCGATGAAAGTGTGAATCATTTGACCGAAATGAAATTATAATATTTTTTATAATATAGAAATTTTGAGAAATTAAAAAATAATTTCGACGATTTTTTTTTTTTTCAAAAAATTGTTTTCTTTAAATGCCATAGAATTTTAACTAAATACATAAAATGCTAACAAAAAATGAGAAAAAATTGCATATTTCGACGAAATTCCCAATAGGTATATAAAATGTCTTAAAAAAAAATTCGATGAAAATATAAAATTTCTGCAAAATGTTCTACAAAAACCCTTGGAAATAAAATGTTGGCAATATTTTCTCTGGAAATAAAAAGCTACTAAAGAATTTTCAACGAAAATAAAATTTAAAAAAAATATCTCAAAAATGTTTGACGATTTTTTTTTAAGTTTTTATGTAAATATAAAAAAATTGCTGCAAACATTTACATGAAAGTAGAAACAACATTATTTGAAAGTAAAAAAATTTGACGATTTTAGATTCTAGAGAATTTTCGACGAAAATAAAGTTTTTAAAAACACATGGCAAATTTTCGACGAAAAAAAAAAACAGTAAAAAAATTTTTGGTAAAAAAAAAATTTACGAATTTTGAAAAAAAAAATTTGAAAAATTTTGTTAAAAAAATATTTTGAACGAAATTTTTAAAAAAAAATCGAAAACCAAACCAAATTTTCGATACAAAAAAGAATGTGAAATGTTGAATTAAAGACACTTTGACCTTATTTACAGATGACATTTTATCCCGGTCAGAAAGGAAAATGTTTGTAATAATTTTTGTAATAAAATTTTTTGACGAATTTTTGTAAAAAAATCTACGACTTTTTGTAAAAAAAAATGTCACCGTATTTTTGTATAAAAAATACGAAATTTTCAAAAATTAATGTAGCTGTTGATATAAAGATACTTTGACCTAATTTACACGACTTACCATTCCGGTTGACGATTCTTGGCCAAACGCGTGGAGCAGCAAGAGGGGTAGCAAAACTGTCCCGAAATGGAAATTGGAGGAAATTTGATATTTTTATTGAGAATGTAAAAAACAATAAATATTTCGACATTGTCAATTTTATATTGTTTATACAAAAAAAAAAAAAAAATACACTTCAGAAACGGTCACGCAAGTTCATGACTTTACGAAGGGGCTTCAAAAGAAAATGTTAAGAAAAACTATGGGTAAAAAGTAATCGTGTAAATTCAGAAAAAGTTTTAACAAAAAATTATAATAATTTTTTTTTAAAAAAACAAACCTTTCTAAAAATAATTTTTTTTTAAAATATATGAAATTTCGACTAATTAAAAACACACCATTTTTCATGACAAATTTCGATGAAATTCGTTATCATCTCTTAAATGTGTTTGTGACACGACCACACAGCAAACCCAGATTTGTATTCGGGTAAGAACATCAGATATTTTTTAGCGACCGACTTTAGAAAAAGGAGAAGGGGCCTTGGAAAAAGTATTAGCCGTTCGGATAGAGCTTTAATCTGTAGGTCCCGGTCATTGAGAAGTTTAATTATATTGTGCACAGCTCACTGATCTGAGAGATGTTCATTACTGTTAAGGAAAACAGCACAAATTACGACAAAATTCTCTATGTTGTAGTTTTCTTTTTCCAGTTTTCATAGTTTGGGTGTGGCTCCGTTATTGAAGCCGGCATTATTTGGGAGATTTCTTATATGGGTTACCTCCCCTTAATCTTAAACTATCATCCGTCTCTTTTCTTCATTTGCCCAACTTTTCCACGCATGTAAATTATAAAATGTCTGGATTGTGCTTGTGTGTGTGTGTGTGTAAATGCCCTGTCACTTTGTGACATAATTACAAAAATTATCATTATTTGGATTAAAAGATTAAAATGAGATAAGAAGTTCTGCTTCATCTTCATACGTTTTGTTACCACATTCAAACTACAGACGGTACATTTTCGCACAATATCTCAAATTCACCACAAAAAAAAAAAGGCAAAACAGAAAGAAAAGAAACAGTGGATGAAACAGAGCAATTAAGCGAAAATCATGTTCCCGCAGATAACCCAGATGCTGCGTTCGTTGTTACACAGATATGGTGGGATCACTCGAAATAGAGATTTCTGTTTTAGAAAGGGACGATTTTTCGGTAGTTAAGTTGCTTGTACATGTATGTAGGTCTGAATGTCTGAATGTTGCCATAAATATATCATAATGTATATTTGATTGTGACAGCATACAAACAGACACACGAAAATGCTAAGAAAACACCAAATACAAAACAACAATAACAACATAAATTTGTGGTTACTTTGTAATAAGTTCGGTTGTTACATTTGTACGTATGTTTACATATGGGTCACTACATAGCCTACGGAGTATTTTACACGTACATCGACTTATTTGAGGAGTTGGTGTATCAGACTGTCACACAAGACAAAAATTTTGGGTAAAAAATCATCGTGTAAATTCAGAAAATTTTGGAAAAAGCTTCAAAAAAAAATTATAATAAACAAAATTTCAAAAAATAAAATAAAAAATATGAAAATATGAAATTTTGAAAAAAAATAAAAAAAAACACAATTATTTAACACAAGACAAAAATTTTGGGTAAAAAATCATCGTGTAAATTCAGAAAATTTTCGAAAAAGCTTTAAAAAAATATAATAAACAAAATTTTAAAAAATAAAATAAAAAATTTTAAAATATATGAAATTTTGAAAAAAAAAAAATAAAAAAAAAACACAATTATTTATGAAAAATTTCTCGATGTGTTTGTTGCCAGCTTCCCATTTTCATCTCTACACGAAGTTTTTTCTTTTAAACTCATTGGTATAATTTTCCGTCGTCATTCGGAATACATGATTTCTCTCCCTACTCAATTCTGCGCTTTGCTCCAGCTGGCATTGCCAAAGCCGGAAGTGTCACCCTGTTTTCGTAAAAAAAATTATTTTTTTTAATTATTGTATGGAACGACCCTTATTAAAATAAATAAATTTTTCCATACTCTCCAAACGTGTGTTCATATCAAACGCATTTGGTACTTTCAGATTAAGTAACTTTTGCCTGTTTGTCTGTCTGTACATCACCCATACACACACATACCTATCTTTAAAGTCTTAAAGATTAAATTGTGTGCCAACCAGACAAAAAATGAAAAAACATTTTTGTTTTCAACAAATCAAGCAAAGATTAAAATCTTCTTGTTAACAAATTTTTTTTTTGCTGTTTGAAAAATTAAAACTAAGATTCGCACATTAGTTTATGGCACCCACACAGACACACACACACACGGACCTTATCCGCATAGTGAAAGAGTTCAATTATTTCTCTGTGGAAAGGAATGCGAATTTTATATTCAAATTAGTTTTTAATACCAGAAGCTTTAAAGCAACTTTGATAATAAATAATGTCTGTGTTAATTGTGTATTGTTTTCATTTTTGGATAGAAATTAATCGTCTTTTAATATATAAACGAATATCACTAAATTGAAATTGTGTGAGAAATAAAAAGAAAGCAAGAATTGATTATTCTCTAACACCGTGTTACAAAAAATAGATTTTTTTCTGTCCTATGAACCAAATGCACATATTCGGAAAGAGGGGAAAAAATAAAAATACACGTGTATCGGCGAGGTTTGAAGTATAAAGCTCGTAGTGGCCTGTGTGAAAGCCGATTTTTAACCCTTTTTCAGTGATCCAATCAAGCTGATTTTTGGCAGGCAGACTCGTGGAAATGTCTGTATCACGTCAAAAACAATTTTTATCAATTCTCAGATTTTCCCCAATTTTTATTATTTTTGAAAAAAAAATATTTTTTTCACTTTTCTTAGCATAATTTGAAGAGACTCCAAATTTTTAAACTACTTAAGCGTTACGAAAAAAAATGTTTTTTGAACTGAAACCTTAAAAAAAAAACGATAACCATTTAAAAAAAAAATAAAAAATTTAGGAAAACCTGAGAATTGATAAAAATCTATTTTTTAAAAAATGTTACGTAATACAGACATTTCCACGAGTCTGCCTGTCAAAAATCAGCTCGAAAAAGGGTTAAAAATCGGTCCAAAGGCTTGCACACAGGCTACTACGAGCTTTATACTTCAAACTTAAAAAAAAAAAATTCTGACGTGTACATGAAACTCGCCGATACACATGTATTTTTATTTTTTATCCCCTTTCCGAAAAAGTAAATTTGGTTCAGATGAGCTGGCAACAAAGAACGAATGTTGAGCTACCTTAGTTAATTACAAAAGTGACATTTTCAGCTAGTTGACCGATGATCCTCCAGCCAGCTCATCTGGGGTTTAGTTACCTATTATAGCACTGTGACCAAGAACGTCATTACACCGTATTTTGCATAAAGACTTGGGTCTTAAGGCTTCTAAAATTCAGTTAACACAAGAACTCAAGGCTCGCCGATCATCAAGAACGTTGGGGTCCTTGAAATGCATGAAAATGATCCGGAATTCCATCGAAAAATCATCATTCCATCGAAAAATCAAATTGGCCGCTCTGGACGATGAACTCTCCGAAGAGTTGTCGTCGGTGTATATTGATATTCGAAAAAGGAAAGCTCGGAGTAACCGTTTCAAAAGACGACCGATTTTTTTTTTCAAACTTGTGCTCCCACAGGAAGCTTTCGGCAAGCCTGTGCCTTCTGTTCTCTCAGTACATGAGCTGTCCAGTCTACTTATTCTGGACGGAATTCAACAGCAAAGTAGAAGGCAAGGCCAAATAGCTAATGGAATTGGATTGTGGATCACTGTGCGCCCTTGGTGTTTAATAAAAGCCTTAAGAAACAAACTAATAGAGTGCCAGAGAGTAATTGACCGTATTCAGAAAAACTTATAACAGCTTTATAAAACACCGGTGTAAAGATTGGTTTTCGTATTTTCACAGATTTTTCTTATCAAAGTTTCATAAATTTAAAAAGATTTGCTAGAGCTTACAAATAATTTTTCAAACCATAAAAGAATTAAATGCAACAATGACAAACATCGCTTGTTTCTTAAGTCTTTCGTTTTATCTCTACCATTTATTTGTTGGCATTTTCAAAGAAATTCTTTTGCTTTTGTTATGGCCAACGAAAAACATTTACATAGAATCAAATTATATAAGAATGAATTATGGAAATTGAGATGTTATGACAGACCCCCCCTCCACCTACCGTACTACATTCCCTTCTTCCATTCTTGGGGTCAAAGACCACATTCTCTTTCCGCCTAAAAAGCCGCAGACAAACGAACGTTCAGTGGGGCCAGCATAATAAAGTGAAAGATTATAAAATAGCGTCGAATAAAACGATGATTAATCAACGCAATTCTGAAGACAGCACAAAAGAATGAAAGACACATACATGAGTTATGGCATAATGAAGCTCCGAATAATCACAATGATTATGCCTAACAATGCTGAAGATGACGCCAATGGTCAAAACGATAATGACGTCTATGATGTCTTAGTTTAGCATCTCGCATCTAATTCATTATGTAATTCGCCATTAGTTCTTGAGGCTGTTGGCGATTTATTCATTAGGTCTCATCAGTACTTTTAATCGGCGGGAGATCATTTTCTATCTTCACTTTGCACTTTTTCTCTCACACACTTTAGTCGATTAATAGCTGTGGCCGAAACGACATGTGTGTGCGAATGATTAAATGGATTTAGCCGAATCTTTCTTTGATCTCAACTTGATTTTGTGTTACGTTTTTTGTGGGGGGCTGAGGTTTCAATACAGAAGTTAATGCTGATGGTGGTGTGAGTTTTGGCCGACAGTCTAATTAATCAATCTCTGCGATCGTACATTTGAAAACAAAGAGATGATGATCGTAAATTAAAGCTTTCAGATTGCAGAAGACTAAGAAGTTTAAATGCTCGCCTCGAAGAGACTGAAATCTCACAGGCTTTGTGCTGATTGTGAGTTTCTACAGAAAAGTCTAACCTCAGATCAGAGGCTTGGTAGGGCATTAGTTGCTGCATCGAAATTCGAAAAATCAAATAACATTTTTCTAAATTTAATTTATTTATAATTATTTATTTAATTTATTTAATTATAATAATATTAATTATTCTATTTGAAGTATTCTGCAACTATATTAGGTCTAAGAGGCTCAGTTAACAACTGAATGAAAAAAAAAAATTAAATGAAAGTGGAAAATTTTTGATATGAAAAATGTTGAAAAAAAAATGAAATTTCTGAAAAATTTCTAAAATCAACGCCAAAATAGCGATAATTTCCAAATTTCGAGGGAGTGGCGCGACCCCTAAAAATTTTTTAAATTTTTTTTCTTTATTTTTCCCCTCATTAGGACCCCAGACTACATCTCTTTCCGAGGTTAACTTTTTCAAATTAAAAAAAAAACATGTTTTCACTCCACCCTAATAGACAATGCTCGACAATGTTGAAAAAAATATTAAAAATTTGAAAAACCAAATTTAATTTTTTCGAATTTCTAAATCTGAAAAAGTTGAAAAAATTTTAATATGAAAAACAAGTGGACAAATAGTAAGTTCGGCCGGGCCGAATCTTATATACCCTCCATCATGGATCCTTAAAAAGTCAATAAATAAGAAAACTAACTGAGTTTTTGGGCCGCTCGTGACCCGATAGTCCCAGGAACCCGATCACAAATTTTATCCAAATCATGAAAATAAATGCATATTTGGGTTCGCGAGAAAATTTCGTTGCATTTCGATACCCATATGTCCATGTTTGTCAAGGGACAGTTTTTGGGCCGCTGGTGACCCGATAGTCCCAGAAACCGGATCAAAAAATTTAGGCAAATCATGAAAATAAAGGCATATTTGGGTTCGTGAGTAAATTTCGTTGCACTTCGATACCCATATGCGCATGTTTATCATGGGCCCTTTTTTGGGCCCCAAGGGTCCACGGAACCCATGAGCACGCCCATTTTTGGGATTTTTTTCCCATCTATAAATTATATAAACTTAGAACTTAGATGTAGTGAAAAAAAATATGTGAAAAATTTGATTATGGCCGGAATATATTTAGTCCCGTAAAGGGGAACTTTTTCCCCTTTGGTCCGATATGGCCCATTCTCGAACTTAACCTGCTTATGGGCAAAAAACATCTTCCTACAAAATTTCAGCATTTTAGCGTTGGTCGTTCGCACTCTATCGTGATTTCAACAGACAACAGACGGACGGACGGACGGACGGACAGACAGACGGACATCGCTAGAATGTCTTAGAATGTTACACTGACCAATAATATATATACTTTATAGGGTCGCAGATCACTCTTTCGAGGTGTTGCAAACGGAATGACAAACTTAGTATATACTCCATCCTATGATGGAGTGTATAAAAAAAAAATTTATAAACATGAGCAAAGTAAATATTTTTTTTTTTTATATTAAAAATTATCAACTTTCTCGTATTTTTCCAAAGTTGACTACTTTTTATATTTTTTATTTTATGGGGGGAATTTTTTTTTTATATTTTTTGGTTTAGGGTTTTTTTGTCGACATTTTGAGACACAGACAAAAATGGACAAAGTCGAAAACTAAAATTAAAAAAAATTGAAAAAGTTGAAAAAATCATATTACATTTTTCCAAATTGAAAAATCTGAAAAAGTTAAAAAAAAATTTAATATGAAAAAAGTAAATTTTTAACTATGCAATATTTAAAAAATATTAAACTTTTTCAGATTTTGAAATTCAAAAAAATGTAATTTGATTTTACAACTTTTTCAATTTTTCATATTTTTTTTAATTTTATTTTTCAACTTTGTCGAGCATTAGACTGTGTCTCAAAATGCCGGAAAAAAAACCCGAAAACAAAAAAATCCCCCTCTAAATCAAAAAATATAGAACGTAGTCAACTTTGGAAAAATATAAAAAAGTCGACAATTTTAAATATGAAAAAAAAAATATTTTTTTTACTTAAATTTCCTTTTTTTCATATTAAAAATTTTTCAACTTTTTCAGATTTAGAAATGCGAAAAAATGAAATTTGATTTCAAAATCTGAAAAAGTTGAAAATTTTTGTATTTTTGAGTTTAGAGGGGATGTTTTTTTATATTTTTTGGTTTAGGGTTTTTGAGACACATACAATGTTCGACAAAGTTGAAAAATAAAATTAAAAAAAATTTTCAAAATTAAAAAATAAAATTAAATATTTTCGAATTTCAAAATCTGAAAAAGTTTAAAATTTTTAATATGAAAAAAGTAAATATTTAACTATGAACATGAGCAGAGTAAAAACATGTCCTTTTCCATATTACAAATTTACAACTTTTTCAGATTTTTAAATTCGAACAAATTTAATGCGATTTTTCAACTATTTCGAATCTGAAGAAGTTGAAAAATTTGAAAATGACAAAAGTGCATTTTTTAATCCGCATTCATGTTGCATAGTAAAAAATTTACTTTTTTCATATTAAAAATTTTTCAAGTTTTTCAAATTTTGGAATTCGACAAATTTATTTATTTTCTAAAAAAAAAAGTTGAAAATTTAGAATATGAAAAAATTTTTCAACTTTTTCAGATTTTGAAATTCAAAAAAGGTGAAAAGTCAAATTACATTTTTCCAAATTTCAAAATCTGAAAAAGTTCACAATTACAATCTTATTTTTATTTATCTACTTTGTCGAACGGTTGCTTAAAATGTCTATAAAAAAACCCTAAACAAAAAAATATAAGCGCCCCGGTAGGCGAGTTGGTAGCGTGCTTGCCTATCAGCGTGGGGGTTGTGGGTTCGATTCCCACCAGAGGCTTTGGTCTGTCGCTGCAAAAAATCAAGCCAAATAGTCTTTGTCACTCGGTTTATCCTTGGACCCAAAATTAGAATATAAATTTACTTTGTATTGTAATTAATTAAAAAAAAAAAAAAAAAAAAAATATATAAAAAAAAAATTCCATTTAATCATGTTATACTAAAAAGGTTAACTTTTTACTATGCAATATAAACAATTTCGTTAAAATATCTTAAAACCAAAAAATATTAAAAAATAAATTTAAAAATACAAAAAGTAGTCAAATTTGGAAATATTTCGAAAATATATCCCATTGTTCGATTTTTAAAGATAATAACTTAAAATAATCGCCTACTTCTTGCCTACAATGAATTTTTTTTCTACATAACTCAAAAGTGTTTACTAGATCAAAAGTTACCGACTTTTGGTCGTTGGAATTGAATTCTGGACCACCGTGAGGCGCTCGCAAATGTGTAAAATCTGGATTCATCGTCCGTTTCTCTTTTTGTTAAATTCATATTTTATTTATGGATGATTTAATTTAAAAACCCGCGAAGTCTTATGGCATGTTTGCCGGGAACATGAGCTTATATTAGACTCCAAGAGAATGGTTGGCCATGATGCCGATCAATATGGATCTTGTGGTGTCTCCAACCTCCTCGTATTTTTTTCTTCCAAAAAATCCACATCCTAGTTTCCTTTCAGTGGTATTCCGTGGATCAGCCCAATATTCTCCGAGGACATCCATCAATTGCATAGAGTCACCCCTCCATGGTGTAAATTAGAATGCATGCCAGTCTTTGCCGACAAACTTGAACATAATTTGTTGTAGTCGCCATATCGCTTATCCGAAATAGTTTAAATGTTACAAACTACTGTATTTAGTATTTAGCACCCCTTCCTCTCCAGCACCCAACTGATCCTCATTATGATCTGTGTAGCGACACTGTCAATTACATTCGAACATAACAAAAAACATTACATACAGACATTTTGCAGCTTCCATAATGTCACGTTTTTGTTTTTATTTTTTTCTTTTTCATATGTGACAAGAAACATCCTCCTAGCACGAGTGTGCTACGGATCGGAGGCTTCTAAAAGCACAAACTGAAGGTGCAACACCAACAACCAAACAGGGAACTCCTTAGTACTTGTTGGGGGTTTCTGTTTGTTTGTTTTGTTTTTGCAGCACAGGTTGTCATCTGTTTTCCATGTTTCTTGTTGTTGTTGTTGTTACGTTGCGGTGTCTGAAATTGTAAAAGTGTTGATGATTGAATTGACACCAGTTTTGACACCCACGCAAATCATCTGTGCTACACTCGGATCATGCATCCAGCATCGCTATCAGCAGCAGCACCACCGAGACGTACAGACGTAGTCGCAGCATCATTCGTGTGGTATGTGCAACAGACACGTAAGATGAGGATGTGCCGTGGCAAAACTTGTCAATAACTATTTGTACACGGTTTGTTTTTATTTTATTTGAGACTTTTAATTTTAAACAAATATAAATACACTTGACATATGGTTTTACACGTTTTAATGTTATGCTGGCTGGCTGGCTGGATGACTGGCTTTGTGTCACCGCAGTCTGCCAACCAAATCGTCGAGATGCGGCTTTGCCTGAGCAGCGTCGAACGACTAATTAAATGGAAGAAAATCGCATATGTTTAAAATATAAAAAAAGCAAAATATAAAAAAATAAAGAAACACCAAACTGAGGACGTGTCTTAGAGCTTTTCAAGTCGCTGTTGATCAGCAGTGTTTGTTTCACTCGCCCGTATAAATAGCAAAATACTTGTGTCGGCGATTTAAATTGAGAGATAATTTCTCTACACTATCACGTTGTCGGTGGAAACTTCCGCATTAAAAACGTGTATGATTTTCCTATGGATCAGGTGACATAATGGCATGAAACTGAGCGGTCGCCTTTTCGACCCCCCAAACGTCCCCAACACAAAGTGTAACTTAAATCTCACAAAACTGGTCATATCTCAAGTTTGTTTCTTAAGTCTTTTGTTTACTACAAATTAAAAAAACAAATATTTTTTTTTTGGAGATTGCGAAGGGAACTGCTTTAATTTGAGATTAAAGTGTGCTGTAAAGAAACTAGGACGTAGGTTAAACAAATAATTTGAATATTTCCGAGCTAAATAACATCATGGGTGACCTAACTCAGGACGAAGGTGAAACAGCGAAGTTAGTGCGGGTTTCCCTAAAACAAATTCGATCGTTCTTTAAAAATGGATATTTCTCTGGTTCTTCTATGCGTGACTGACTGACGCACTGTCCTAGCTCGAATCATGAAATTTGGAGAGTCTGTAGCCCTTGCCGCCTAGACATCCGCTAAGAATGTTTTTTTTGGAAATTCGGATTGAAAGGCAATACAAATGGGAAAAACGGGGAAAAATGTGTCCCCAAAACCCTTCGAAATATGCAAAAATACAAAATAATTGATTTTATTGTGATTTTTGCTGGCAAATTGGTCCACATTTACGTTTGGCAACCAACAACTAATGAAAATGAGTTAGAGATGGGACGAAAAAGGGTCCAAGACGGTACAAAAAGGAGGAACAAATTAAAAAAGGGTGAATACAAATTTTTGGGAACAGCATGTACAAAAGGGAAAACACAAAAATATGTGAATAGTCAAAACGGGATAAAAAAAGGACAAAAGGGGAAAAACAAAAATATGTGAAAAGTCAATTATTATCGAGAGGAATGAGCCAACAAATTGAGGCAATGGAAATGGGGACTAAATGGGTCCAAACCTGTCCAAAAACTGGTAGATTATAAAATATCGGGCCACAACGGGATAAACAGGGCGGAAAACACATTTTTGGCAACATGTAGATAATAGTAAGAGATAGAACGAAAGAGTGGTCAAAATGTACCAAAACGGCATAGAAAAGGTACAAAAGAAAGGGAAAATTTTAATCGGCAGGAATGAGCCAACAATTGGAAGTAATGGAAAAGGGTCCAAAACGGTACCAAAACTGGTATAACATAAATGAGAAATAATCTACAATAGGTGGAAATGAGGTGGGTAGAAAAAGGAGCCAAGACGGGATAAAAAAGGGACAAAAAGGGGAAAAACGTATGAAATGGATTTTTGAGAAAAACATGTGCATAATAGTTGGAGAAGGAACGAAAAAGTGGCGGGATAAACAGGGCGGAAAACACATTTATGGCAACACGTAGATAATAGTTAGAGAAGGAACCAAAAAGAAAAAAGGGGAAAAATTAAAAAACGAGTGAAATAGATTTTGAGAATAATGGATATAGTTAGAGAAGGGACGAAAAAGTGTACGAAAGGGGGAAAAAAAAGTTGTGCCAAAAATTTAAAGTAATGGAAAAGAAAATTAATTTAAAAAAAATCACAAAAAGGCGAGAAGTAGTTTTCTTTCATTGCAACTGCAAGAGCTTCTAAGAGCTTGCTGATTGAAATTTAAATAACACATGCCAAATTATAAAATCGCAAAATAAAAAATTTTATTTGGTTGATAATTTCTTGTCATTTAACATTTAAATATAATTTCGGGCATATACGACTATTTTGCACAAAGGTCATTGTGGAGGTCAAATTTTCGACCAACTTTTCAAGCATTTGAGGGAATATTGGTTTCCACAGCGTCAATCGTTGCTGGTTTATCTACGTAAACCAATGACTTCAGGTATCCCCACAAAAAATAATCGAGTGGCGTCAAATCACACGAACGCGGTGGCCAATTCACCGGTCCATTTCTCGAAATAATGTTGTCGTTGAAATGTTCTTTCAATAAGTCCATTGTTTCGCCCGCAGTATGACAAGGGGCACCATCTTGTTGCAACCACATTTCGCTTACATCCATATCTTGTAGTTTTGGCAAGAAAAATTCATTGATCATGATTCTGTATCGATTTCCATTCACGGTAACGCGTCGTCCTTCCTCATTTTTAAAGAAATAAGGACCGATGATTCCACCAGCCCATAGACCGCACCAAACAGTACATTTATCGGGATGCATTGGTAATTCTTGAACGGCGTGTGGATTATCTTTGCTCCAAATACGGCAATTTTGCTTGTTGGCATATCCATTCAACCAAAAATGCTGAGGAGATCACTGAGGAGAATTTTGCGGTATAAACATTTTTAATTGAACACTGTTTTTGAAAATAAATTTCCACGATTTGGAAGCGTTGTTCTGGAGTTAACCCACTCATAATGATTTGCCCAACTATACTGAGTAGAGACGTCACTTTAAACTGTCAAAACAGCTGTCAGACAACAGAGTGATTCATATTAAAAAAAAACCTCATAAAAAAACACCCTGTATAATTGTGTTGTTAAGGGGATAAACATTTGTGGGTATGTAATAAATATTCTAACCCATCTGCCTGTCGGAATAATCGTATTGTCTTTGGATATATTAGAAAATTCATAAATTTTAAAATTTAAACACAATTATGAAAGTTATTCATCTGTTCTTCAGGAATATTTTAATATTGGATTAAATTACAAAAAAAAAAGAATACACTTTTAATTATTAAACTAAAGCTAGCTATTTTCTAAAAAAAAATGAAAAACTAGTACAGAAAAATTAAAATAAAGAAAGTAGTTTCTGTTCGAAATCATCATTACGACTGACATATCGAGTCAGAGATATTTCATTTCAGTTGTTGTGTCAAGGTCATCTTTTCGCGTTCCTAACTCGACTCCATTAAAATATTCTTCATTATTAAACCAAATACAATTATTATAGTTTTCCCATTAATTTGATGAGCTACATTACATTTAGGTAAACTAACCAAAAAAAAAAAACAAAAAAAAACTCTTCATTATATGTGAGTCAGTGTGGTCATAAATTAAAAATTTAAAATCACAATCCGTGTTAAGAACTTTTTAGCATAAGAATCCATTAATAATTTCCAAACAAAAATAATAATTTAAATTTGTATAAAGTGTGTCTGTGTATGAAAAATGAAACCGAAAAAAAACACGTTCCCGTTGAGCTTCCAATGGGAATATTCCAGAAAGTATTCAAAGAAGAAAACGAAAAAACAACGTATGAATCTTTTGATTAACATTCTTCAGAAAATTATGACAAATAGATATTTAAATCGTACCTTTATGGCAAATGATCATTTACTTAATACAAAATGGTTAATATATTATTTTTTAAATTGTATAAAACTCAATAAATTAAAAACACAAATCTTATGTGGGAGATATTTTAGTTTAGAAGTGATGGCTTGTGTGAAAACCTTTCTTGAGTCATTCATGTTTTCCTTGACATTCAATGAAAGACCGGGCAGAGAATTACTCAGAAATAAGTGAGCTGTGGACGATATTCACAGACTGGAATCCACTGTGTGAAGTTGGCTACAAACACGGCGAATGTTTTTTCTGGGGGGAACATTTTTCAAGGCATGGAGATTACGAGATTACAGTCATACTCAAGCTCATAAAAAAAAACCCAAAGCGAGTGGCTGTCAAATAATGGAGTGATTTTTTTCAACGGGATTTTCCGATTTCTATTTTGTGTTCAGACGAAACAGACGACTGCTTTTGACATTTTCGTTAGTTTAGACATCAGATAAACGATTGTGGGGCCCCGATTTCGAACTGAAATGCTTTCGTTTGTTTTGTCGTTATGGTGACTTTGAGAAGGTTTCAATCAGATGGCAAGCGAAAGATAACGTTTGACATTGTGGGTCAGTCTTTTTATGAAATTAAAGAAGAAAAAAAAAATTACCAAAAAACTGTTTGTCATAAATTCGTTTATAACTCCGAAACAATTTTAGATTAAAAGTCAATTTAGTGAAAAATTTTTTAAAATTAATTTCAACAAATTTTGATTAGTCGTTTTCGAATTCTGAATTATCAGGCAGCATGCGAACGTCGACATCTGAGCAACGATGTCGACAGACTACGTTCGCATGCTGTCTAAGCGACAAACAGCTGATTTCAAAGCCACTAAACCTTTGGACCTTAAAAAGCATGCGAACGTTGCCTGTTTCAGAAAAATTATATTTAAGAAAAAAAAGTGGACTATTTTTTTTGAATGCCAACACTCAGGGGATTCCCCCTATAAATGCAATGCATTGTGTTAGCGGAAGGAAATTAGGGTATCGGAAGGAGGAAAGAGGGAGTAGTGTTTGTTGACATTTGTTTTGAATATCTGAATGTCACAACTGGCAGGAAACACATTTGCTGGAAGATTACTCCACATACGAACGGTTAGGCTAATGAACGAATTATATCTATAGTGCGTCGTCCGGCCAACCGACCATTTGACAATGAACGGATGAGAGACCCTGGATAGCCGCGTATTCCGGCTAAATGTTCTAACGTCAGGGATCAGATGACGGATATCTTGTAAACAGATACCATTAAAATATCTATAGAATAGCGATACACAACCCACATTCCGACGATGCTGAAGGGAGACAATAGAGTTGGATAACCTACTATCTCCAAACCACCGCTCTCCTCTGTACAAGGTCCAAAAGCTGCAAAGATGTCTTTGGAGCTCCTGCCCATACATGGGAGTTTGACGGATTAATCGAAAAGTTATCAGGATTACTTGCAATTACTATAAATAATCATTCTTTTTGAGTAAAAAGTAATCAGAAAATAATCCGACTAAAAATGATTGCAATTACAAATAATCTCAAAGTAATCAGGATTACTTGCAATTACTATAAATAATCAAAAGTAATCGGAAAATAATCCGACTACTTTTAGAGATTACTTTTGATTATTTCTGATTAAAAATTATTACAATTACAAAGAATCTCAAAGTAATCAGGATTACTTGCAATTACTATAAATAATCAAAAGTAATCGGAAAATAATCCGACTACTTTTCGAGATTACTTTTGATTCTTTCTGATTAAAAATTATTACAATTACAAAGAATCTCAAAGCAATTAGGATTACTTGCGATTACAATAAATTATCAAAAGTAATCAGAAAAAAATCCGACTACTTTTCGAGATTACTTTTGATTCTTTTTGATTAAAAATGATTACAATTACAAAGAATCTCAAAGTAATCAGGATTACTTGCGATTACTATAAATAATCAAAAGTAATCAGAAAATAATCCGACTACTTTCCGAGATTACTTTTGATTCTTTCTGATTATTCATAGTAATCCTGATTATTGTGGAATTTGGTTCGACCATATGCCAGATCCATATCTATATCCAGTTAATTTTTTTCTGACAACAGAGACTCTCGTGTACTGAAGTACGGCAATGATTTGTAGTCTTGCTATACTTTCTGTTTGGATGTCCTCTAATGAGTTGCAAGGTTAATGCAAGTAAGACAAAGGCAATTATGTTTCGTACAGGATATCGTGATATAATTTATCCAAGTGTGTGAGATTGTGTGCAGAGCGTGTAGAATTTGTTGAGTCAACCAAATGTTTAGGGATTGTTATCGACGATCGCCTAAAGTTTGTACAACAAATAGATTGTCTTTCGGCAAGAGTCACATATGGTCTGAGGAAACACTACAATTGTGGTTTGCATTTTTCTTATAACAACATTGAACTTGCTCTGAATAGAATAGTGCGCTTTGTATAGGGACTCGGTGATAGATTTCTTGGGTTGTACATTGGTACGTTTTATTGAGTTTGCAAGGTTATGTTTTCTTCTATAAGACTATTAAAAATCGATTGCCGAATGATCTTGTCTCTAAATTCTTGTTTTCCCGGTCAATGGGGAATTCTCCGATTATTTTACCTACTATTTTATGCTCAGTTTCTGAAAGATCTTTTGTAATTACAGCAGCGAGAATGTGCAACTGCCATCCTATTGCTCTAACTGAATGTGGTTTCAAAACGCGCGCTTTACCCTATTTTCAGGGTGTAGGGTGATTTTTGAACTTCGATTTTAATGATATTCGTTCATTGTCAATGATGGTAGTTAGCTCCTATTATCTACATAACTATTTTCACCCTTTGGCCATATTAGGGATATTTTTTTAGTTAAGTTTAGTTTAGTAAATTGAACTTTTTATATAGAATTTTTGTATTTTCTCAAACAAAATGTGCATATAGTTCTATAAATAAATAAAATAATTACAGTACAAAGTAAATTTATATTCGAATTTATATATTGGGTCCAAGGGTAAACCGGGTGACACCGACCATATGTCTAGATTGTTGCAGCGACAGACCAAAGTCTCCAGCGGGAATTGAACCCACAACCAACACGCTGATAGGCAAGCATACTTATTTATTACAACAACAACAAAAAAACATTTTTTTTGCCCTGTGTTATCAAATTACTTATCCCTTACTTCATGCCCATTACCAATTATGACAGATCTCCCACATGTTCACTACTGGTCAAATGTTTTGATTTTATATCACAAAACCTTATTGTACACAACCTACGATAAGAATACAAATAATAATAATAATAATTGATAAAACAAAACTACAAAACTACAAAGACATTCTAATGACCGACTTATCTATAGACCGTATGACAACAATGTTGTTATCGACAAGCAAATCAGTGTTGAATTTGGGTTTGTTGCGCTACGATCGAACAAAAATAACATTGACAATTTGAAGTAAAAAAATAAGAGCGGAGAATAAATGTGGAATGCCGACTGTTAGTGCGGAATATCCGCCCATCTCAATGGTGGCAACATATCCGACTGTGCCGAAGGCGGAAAAACCACCAGGATGGCGTGAACGGAATTCTAAAAATAAGCCGCAATCGAATTCGGTGGGAGCAAGTAAGGAGAATACATGATTTTCGTGGTAGAAGACTAACCCATCGCAGCTATTCCACAAAACATAAAAAAATCGTCGCAAGTAAAATTTTCTAGTGTCAATCCGGACTTTATGTGATAAACTGACGATTTGATTTTCTTCAACACTTGGAGACAACTCAAAATGTAACTCTCTTGATAAGTCTCACGAAATAAGTTCTGAACAGAAAAACGTTTTTTTTTGACAAAGAGCAGACAAAAGTATGGAGGATTTTTACAGCAGCTGGAGATGGTTTTATTGTAAAAGAAGAAGAAATTTTGAGTTATTAGAGTTGTATGTTCAAATTGTTGGTAGTGGTCTGGCTCATGGCACAATAAGCAACGCAACTATTTCTCTTTTACGGGAAAAGTTTCCGGACCATGTTATCTCTCGAAGAGGTGATCACAATTGGCCACCGAGATCTTGTGATTTAACACCTTGGGACTTCTTCCTTTGGGGCCACCTGAAAGATAAGGCCCAGCGTCGATTCAAGATCCCAATAATAGAATTCGTGAGGCTATCGAGGACATAGGGCAGCCACTTTGCGATTTGGTTATGGAAAAATGGTCCTGTAGGCGTGATCGTGAAGGCCATTTGGGTGATGTTGTTTTTCATTATTAACGGCATAGCTTCCTCTTTATTATGAAACTAGTAAGTTGTAATGCGCCTATGGCGCCCGTTGAAATATGGAAAAAAAATTGTGTTGAAAAAAAAAATTTTTGTGGAAAAAAAAATTGTGTTGAAAAAAAAATTTTTTATTGAAAAAAAAAAATTTTGTTGAAAAAAAAATTGTGTTGAAAAAAAAATTTTTTCCTGAAAAAAAATTTTTTTCTTGAAAAAAAAATTTTGTTGAAAAAAAAAAAATTTGTTGAAAAAACAATTTTGTAAAAAAAAAATTTTGGAAAAAAAATGTTGGTAAAAAAAAAAATTTGGGGAAAACACAATTTCTGTACAAAAAAAAAATATTATTTTTTTTATTATTATTATTTATAGAATTATAGAATGCCTCTTAAATTTCTACGTACTGCGTGACAGAGTCAGTGAATCAGTGAATCAGTGTCGAGGGTAAATATATATTAAGATAAAAGATAAATATCCAATCATTTATCTCGAAAAATGACATTTTACTTTGAATACCAAAATAACAACTCTTGCTGGAAAACCCCGTGCAACCCTGGGTATTTTGATTGTCATATTCTGCAGACTGCAGGCACAATTTTTAGCGAACTTTAACTTTATTTTTAACAGTTTTTCGAGCCCCACAATTCTTTTGTTTGGCTTTTTCTAATCTACTTGTTTGATTTAAGTTGTAAATACGAAAATATATTCGACATTTGAAAAAGAAAACTAAAACAACAATAGAAATGTAATCAATGAGTTTGACAATCCAAATCCTGTCAAAATGAAAAAAATTTTACTTAGCTGTTGGCATGCGCCTACCTTTACTTATTGTGTCATGGGTGTGACAGACGGGGTGTACAGTGTGGGCCACCGTGAGATGTACAAAAAAAACACAAAGGACAGCTACAGTTTTCTTCTATGCCCGAGGTACATATTTTCTACGATTGACGAAGTGATCGCTACAGCTTGCAGACGTGCAACTAGTTCGGCAATACATGTATAGTTAGGTTGTCGGTCCGCTGGATTGTCGTTGTTATCTGTCTTTCTTTACAGATAATTTTTTAAGAAGCATAAATTCAGAGTAAAATAAAACTTTCTTTGTTAAAATTGAATCACATATAGTTAAGAATAATCGCCCGGACAAATATTTATCGGTAAGGAAACAAATTATAGAGTTGTACATCTACTTACTGGCTTATGGTGGCTCCACAGCTGTTAGTTGGTCTTGTCCAGCTTAATAAATGATTTCCAAACACTTAAATGTTGTTCGTGATTTCTCCAGTTCGTGATAACAGGAAGCCGCATACACCGAAGTCTCGGTCTTCCCTGTCGGCGTCTTTCGTGTTATTTGTCGGCCAACGCCTTTCAGGCGGGAGCATTTGCATTCATTGGGTCGACATGGCCCAGCTGTATTTTGATGCACTTAATTATGTCATCATAAATCACGGTCAGTTTCGCCGTTTATTCTCCTCGTTAACACAGATCGCTCTGTAGAGTTTGCCAAGGACTTTTCTCTCTCTCTCTCGAAAACATCCAGCATAGCTTTATCTGCTTACCCGGGTAAACATGTCTCAGCGGCAAGTAGAATAAGCGTGTTATACAAACTCGTATGGGGATAACAAATCGCTGTATATCCTGTACAGTCAAATCATCTCCTCTCAAATCCTCTGTTTTCGATGTGCAAACTTACACTGAACAGAAAAATACCGTGCCGTTTTTTTCTCCATTTACTCCACAATTTCAATAATTGAAAGTCCGGATCATTAAAATATGTTTCGTTTAACCGATGTTCGTATAATTGAATTTTGTTTCATACTGTTACACTTAAAAGATCTGAAATTTAAAAAAAAACACACTTCATTCGTTTGTAATTAGAACAGAAACTCATTTTATGAACATAAATGCCGTAAAAACACTTTAAGGGATTTTATAAATTACACAACTAAATATTATTGTACATTTATTATACGTACATTTATTTAAATAATACTTTTTATTGAAACGAATAAGTTTATTTGCTTGCCGCGCTCTCAAAATTGCGATTTAGATTTGTGCATGTAAATAGACAACAGCTGTTTGTTTACATGCAGAGAATGGAGCCGGCACAACATGTACGTTTGGAGCCGTCACAATTTCGGCTGGTTTCCGTGAGAAATTGGTCAGTGTGTAAAATCGTAACGGCGCCAAAATGCATGTATTTTTTTACAACGATCAACTTTTTGTAATTGAATTTCAGCGATTTTTCAATTAAGCGTAGTGAATAGTGGGAGAAGTGGTTGATTTTAATATTTTGTTACAATTGAAGGGATTCGACTGTATGTTTTATATGATCGCATTGAAAGCGAATCTTAATATATATTTACCCTCGACACTGATTCACTGACTCTGTCACGTAGTACGTAGGAATTTAAATAGGCATTCTATAATTCTATAAATAATAATAATAAAAAAAATAATATTTTTTTTTTGTACAGAAATTGTGTTTTCCCCAAATTTTTTTTTTAAAAATTTTTTTTTTTACAATTTTTTTTTTTCAATAAAAAATTTTTTTTTCAACAAAAATTTTTTTTTTCCACAAAAATTTTTTTTTCAACAAAAATTTTTTTTTGAACGAAATTTTGTTTTTGAACAAAAGTTTTTTTTTTCAGGAATTTTTTTTTTATTTTTCAACAAATTTTTTTTCCATATTTCAAAGGGCTCCATAGGCGCATTACAACTTACTAGTTATGTATAACGGACCTAATGAACTTTTTCATAAACTCTCTTTGCATTGTAATTAATAATAAACTGAACACAGAAAAAACATATTTTTGAAATCAATTACGAAGTTTGTATGGAATTCGTCAATTCAATTACTTTTTTAATTGATTTTCTTCCAATTACAAAAGTTGTGAATTCAATTACTCAAATTTTAAATAAGTAATTGATTTTTTACTATTTTTTACATTGATTTCACCAAGAATTTCAAAGTTCAATTACTACTTAATTGATTTCCAAGCTTAATTTCAATTACGACAGTAATTGAATATTTTTGCCCCGTATTTTTTTCTGTGAACTATTGAATAGAAATACAATATGCCTTTTATTACGTGTAATATTTCACTTTGTTGTTTCAGCTTGCTTCATATTCACATCGGGTGGCATGTTTATTGTGGGCCCCGCCAAGGCCACTGACATCACAACCAAAGACTTGGAGATGAGCTGGTTCATAGGTGGTTTTATGGGCGCCATAATCGGTGCTATACTTTGCAATAGAATCCCGAAGAAATCCATAACAGTAAGTAAGATTGTCATAGATTCATATCGGGCATCGTTCCTCAAAATTTCGCCAAAACTTACAGTGTTTTGCGGCCTTGCTGGTTATCATTTCCGGAATTCTATTGATAGCAGATTCCCCTTCATATGACGCTATGATGTCGGCGCGTTACTTGAATGGCATCGCCTTGGGCTTAGTATTCCCATTGACTTTTGTTTTGGCCGGCGAGGAAGCGGTGAAATCAATTCGTGGCATCTTTGCTGCCGCCACAGATTCCATGTGCTTCACCTTGGGTGTATTTCTGCAGATGATCTTCATGTACATGTGGCCCGACATCGCCTTCAATGGCAATCAAATGATGGGTGTGTTCTGCCTCATATGGGGCTGTGTAAGCTTCCTCATGGCCTACTCCAAGCAAATCGAATCGCCCGTATTCCATTTGGCTCGTGGACGGGAGGAGTTGGCCATTGACACCTTGCGACGTCTGCAAAGGCCGTTCATTGTAACCCATGAAACGTTCGAACAGCTGGAGGAACACAAACGTTATTTGGCCGAAAGCAAGGAAAGAACATTTGTGGAAAGTGCCCGCAACGGTTGGCCGGCCCTGGTAAAACTTTGCTTTTATCGCTCCGTAAATGCTTGGAGTTTGTCGTTTTACACGAATTTTGCCTTTGCCCACGCCAGCAGCGTGGCCTATCCCAATTCCGTATGGTCCTATTGTCTGTATGGTGTCTGTCGTTGGATAGGAGCGGGCATAGCTGTGTTTATGGTGGACTTCAAGGGACGCAAGCCGCCGATGATGGTGGGCACATTCGGCTGTTGCTGCCTGACCATTGCCGTTGGTGGCATCTGTGATGCGAATATTAGTTTGAATCGTCGCATCGCATTGATGGCCGCTGCTATGTATCTCCTAATGTTGTATCAATTCTTTGCGGGCTTATCGACAGCCACGTCATCGGCCTACCTAAGCGAAGCGTTTCCCTTGGCCGTCAAGCCCTATTTTATTGGAATTGTATTTATGTGCGAAATGTTGGTCCACCTCATAACGATTGCATGTCGCACTCAAACTATCCCGTCCAATGTCGCTGAATTGCCCGAATGGTTCTACAGTGTCGGTGCTCTGACGCTGGTATTTTTCGCCGTGACCATTGTGGCGATGCCAGAAACGAAATCGAATTCTTTACGGGAGTGTCTGGTGAAATTCGGAAAGATATTCAATGACAAGGTCAAGTAAAATAATAGTGACCTAGTGACATCATCCCCATTTATAAGAGAACAAATTTCGTTCCAACAGTTTTTCTGTCTGTCTGAGCTCTTTCTGGCCGCAGAAATGAGTCAAGGTTGATCTTTGTTTTTCGTTTAAACTTCAATTTAATTTTTCCATTCAAAGTTTAAACGTCCAATATTGGGCGTTTCAACCACAGTTTAATAAATGATTGTGACAGCACTCAACGAAAGAAGAAGAACTGTTTTGGTTCAGCAAATTCCACAAATAAAATAAACTTCCTCTTGTCAAATGTCAACGAATAAAAGCTTCAAATTGTGACAATACCGGGTGTTTCAAAATAACACCTCTTGTTTGGAGAACCCTTTATAACATATTTGTAATTTTATGATTTATGATAAATTTTAGGTGTTATGAGAAAATATGTGATATTAAAATGTTTATGATTTAAAAAAAGAAATTACACAAAAAAAAAAGGTTGCCCTAAATTTATTCATTACTCCGAAACTGCCATTCACATTAAGAAGCACTAATGAAAGAGAGTGTAGACTTTTAAAAATGTATTTCAACACCCGCTTCTTCTGAAGCGTAAATTTTCCTTCCCAGTAAAACTGAAAATATTTCTTTAATTGCATTGCATTTACAACACAAAACGCTTAATATCGACTCAGAACCAAAGCGCCCCGGTAGGCGAGTTGGTAGCGTGCTTGCCTATCAGCGTGGGGGTTGTGGGTTCGATTCCCACCAGAGGCTTTGGTCTGTCGCTGCAAAAATCAAGCCAAATGGTCTTTGTCACCCGGTTTACCCTTGAACCCAAAATTAGAATATAAATTTACTTTGTATTGTAATTAATAATTAAATAAATAAAATGTGTACCACAGTACATCAGAATTGCACAGTGGTTATTCATTTCAAAACAAATTGTTGTTTTTTTCTGTTGAATAGTGTTATTGGCTGTTACCCTTCCAAGGTATGATTTTTGCACATGCTCTACTAAAATATAATGTACGTTTAAAGACCATACCGAGGGGCAGACGTGCCCCGTCATTTGTTGACGCCTTAGTTCGGCTACACACTCTAGATGTCACTAATTGGCATGGCGATGTTTAAAACCAATTTTAAAGGTTTTCCAAGAAAATAATGTGTTTTTTTTTAACCAAATACTGGTTAAATACATGTACTCCCTGTCTTAGAAATATTCAGCAAAGGACTCGGGACGTCTGCCCTCTGTATGGTCTTTGGCATGTTGACAGATTGCCGACATATTTTGGAAAATGACTTTGAAACGTTTTTTTTTTTTTTTTGTTGGGGGGCAATTCACCAAATTGACTGATGTTAGTACTCCACATCACGTCCTTGGTTTGAATTTAAAAACAATTCAACGGCAATTGCCCAAACAAAATTCTTAACAATTATTTATGAAAGAAAACAAAAAAAAAAGAAAAAACAAAACCAAATACTTTTTGTATGTAAATTTTCAGAGACTGCCAAACGAAAATCTAGAAAAACAGAAGCCTTTTAACAATACCACGATTTGTACCAAAGGCAGGCAACAAATAAACTTATAAGAGCACAAAACCGTAAAATATGCCAAGAGAAAAAAAAAGAAAAAAAAAAACAACACCAGAAAACGACCATCGGAATTGTCTTTGAGGTAATCAATCAGTGTAAACAAAATACGAACAGAGCAGATCAGCCAGAAAGACCAGAGAAATAAAAAATCGCAAAACCATTGTGCACAACTCGCAAATCAGTCAAAGAAAATTACTTTAACACAGCACGTTTTAGCGTTTTTCTAGCAATCATCTATAAGGAAATCAACTTAACAGTCAAAAACCCAGAAGAAGTAAAACAAAATACAAAACAACAACAAAAACGTTAGAAGAAGAAAAAAAAAACTCAACGAGAAAAACATCAACTGCGACAGCCGCAGAAAATAATCCACAGTAGCTGTCTGGTGAAAAAGGGTTTCATATGCGACTAAATAAAGATCTCCACCGCCCGCACCTCCCCAAGCCCCTGTCCATTTGGTGTATTTTTACCATATAACCAACGAATTGAAAAGAAACCTCCAGTTCGGAATAAAAATAGGTTGCATTTTTTTTTATTGCGAAATCAACACCTTCCATCGTAATGGTGTAAAGCTGGTAAGTGATTTCTTTCTGCGGTAGGTGGGGAGGGGAAGCTTTTTCTATTTAACGTTTTTTTTTTGTTTGGGTAGGGAGGTTATCTTGTCTGCACAATCGAAATCTAAACATTAAATCTCCATTTTGTATTCATAAATTTATGGTGTTTTTGCATAATCCTCACAGCACAGCAACCGCCTGCCGCCGCCGCCGTCTCCGCCGCCATTTCAACTGACGCAAAAAATAAAGGAAAATTGTATCAAATATCTCGGTGGTTACTGATATGACAAAAGGAAATCTCTGACAGTTGGGGGGGGGGGGTTTTTTTTGGTTGCTGTTAAAAAACGAAAGACTTAAGCAACAAACGTTATTTGTGATATTGCCTGGGCGGTTCTTGAGGATGATTTCTTTTTGTTTTTCTCAAGACAGACAAAAGGCTTGTAATGGACACAGAAATATTGAGAAATCTATTGAGAGAGGAGACAATAGACAACACGTCTTCATTGCGGAATGCCGGGCAAGCCTGTTGCCATCAATTATCGAAAAGAACATCTGTGTTATTTTTTCCGAATATAGTCAATTGGTTTTTCAAATGGACATACAATTAATAAAAGAAAACCTTTCAACCATTTTGCATCTCCCCCAAGTGTTTTTCGCATGGCAATAAATTCATTTTCCTAAGGTTATGGCAGACTTAGTGTTTACCATTGAACATTGGCAGCATTCGCTTACAAGGGCTGCTCACCTTAAACCCTAGCAGTGTTTATTTAAAATGAAGAGCGTTATACCTGCAGGCTTAACCCTATTCGTACCCGGCAGTGACATCGGGTCACCATTGAACTTAATGCTCCCATTTGTATTTTATATTACGTTAGTCATTATCGTCCCATACGTCTATGTTTCTTCCCTTAAATAGTTTAGATTCGCAAAACGCCTATTAAGATTTTTTTAATTTTTGTTTTTATAAACCATTTTGCGTTGTACTGGCGTTACTTTACGTTACAAATTTAGCTTGGTACGAATAGGGTTAAAATGCTTTTTGTACGCAAGAGAGAACAGCCATTTTTTATTCATTGGTAATTTATCAACTGATGAAGAACCCTCGTCCAGCAGAGAATAAATTCTCACTATCCAAGCATGATTTTTAGAGTTTTTATTCATTACGAGCACTCTTAGGTAAAGTTGGGTGAGGATTCTCGCATGAGTATCCTTATTAGAGGATAACCGGTGTGAGGACCCCGTGAGCCCCAGCTGAAACGCCAGGAGCGACTGATCTTTAGCTTTCTGGCTAACGACTTGTCCCACATTAAGGAGGGAATGTATAACAAATCCTACGGCAGGTTAAAGCTACGACTAGAATTGCCTAAAAGAAACAACTCGATGGAAATTTAAAATAAATTTAAAAAATTAAAAGACTTTTGTCGAGACCAGTCAAACAAAGCAAAGGCCAGCTTACAGCGATAATAGACGAAATGTTGGAAACTAGACAACAACATGTAATTTTGGACCACTTTGTGGCACATATTGGGCGGCATCTCAGCCATAACTTGACGAATGCTGGTTTTTCAGTGCTCAAGAGTTAAAGGCTTATCGGCATAAACTCGTTCGCGTAGCCCCACACCAAAAAAAGTCTAATGGTGTGGTCAGTTGATCTCGCCATGCCGAGAAATTAAGCGACCAGGAAATGTCCCGTGCAATAAAGCCATATTTGCTTGAGTTGTGTGGCATGTGGCACCGTCTTGTTGAAACCACATATTCTCCAAGTCGTATTCTTCAGTAGCAGGCAAAAAAAGTCGGTTATCATACGACCATAAGGCTCCGAGTCCTGTAAGCGTAGTCGTGCTGGCCATTTGACTGATGTTGTTTTTCATTATTAACGGCATACCGCCCTCTTTATTATGAAATAAACATCCGATTATTTATATCGAAAAAAATTTCGTCTCTTGTTGGAAACCCCTGTATAATTTATATCGGTAAAGAAGAATATAACTCAAATCAAATTCCAGTTTAATTTGATGTGGACAAAAAGCTGCATGACCATATTTTTTTTATGACAGTAATTATTATAAATAATCAGAAAGAATCAAAAGTAATCTCGGAAAATAGTCGGATTATTTTCGGATTACTTTTGATTCTTTCTGATTATTTATAGTAATGGCAAGTAATCCTTACTAATCCTCAGAAAGAATCAAAAGTAATCAGAAAATAATCTCGCTTCTTTCAGAGATTACTTTTGATGCTTTGGAATCAAAAGTAATCAGAAAATAATTACGGTTCTTTTAGAGATTACTTTTGATTCTTTCTGTAAAGTAATAAGGATTACTTGCGATTAATATAAAAAATCAAAAAGAATCAAAAGTAATCGGAAAATAATCTCGCTTCTTTCAGATATTACATTTGATTCCTTTTGATTATTTATAGTGATCGCAAGTAATTGATGCTTTTGAATCAAAAGTAATCAGGAAATAATCTCACTTCTTTCAGAGATTATTTTTGATGCTTTTGAATCAAAAGTAATCAGAAAATAATTACGGTTCTTTTAGAGATTACTTTTGATTCTTTCTGTAAAGTAATAAGGATTACTTGCGATTAATATAAACAATCAAAAAGAATCAAAAGTAATCAGAAAATAATCTCGCTTCTTTCAGAGATTATTTTTGATTCTTTCTGATTACACTACTCAACAAAATGAAAAAAATTTCATGTACTCCGGATGCGATAATTTTTTCTGTGTAGATAACCTTGACATGAGCTCGAAAAACGCAATAAAAAAAATTTTTTTCGTTTGGTTTTTGTTTTATTTTTTTTTTTTAAATTTTAAAAAAATTTTTTTGGTTAATTTGTTTCGTCCGGCATAACTCGGGAACCACTAGCCCGATTTAATTGAATTAAATTCATACCTTTACTCAATTGCGAATAAAAGCGAAACGCGTGCATCGATTTTCATGATCTTTGTCTCATTTTGCTCATAGGTTATGTGACTTTACGTAAAAGTAATAAGATTCGACATTTTTTTTTCATTTTGGATTTTTTATGGATTTTTTAAAAAAAAAAAATTTAAATCTTTAGGCAAAAAATAAGTTTTTTCCTTTATATATTCATTTTTAACTTGGAAACTGTTGCTTGTATAGGAAAAAAATATGAGCACATTTAATTCAATTAAATCGGGCTAGTGGTTCCCGAGTTATGCCGGAAGAAACAAATTAACCAAAAAATTTTTTTTAAAATTTAAAAAAAAAAAAATAAAACAAAAACCAAACGAAAAAAATTTTTTTTATTGCGTTTTTCGAGCTCATGTCAAGGTTATCTACACAGAAAAAATTATCGCATCCCGAGTACATTTTGACTGTTGACTAGTGTTATTTATAGTAATCAGAAGTAATCCTGTAGTAACTTTTCGATTATTTGTAATTGCAATCAATTATAAGACTTGAAAAACTGAATTTAATCGTAATTAATTTGGTAAATACTACGATTAATAATCATTACTTAGCAGATATGGCGGCAGCCTTCTTTAGCTTTTACTTTTTAGCTTCAGCCGTTTTTTGGGTTGGTTTTTAAGAAATCTATTATTTTCGGGCTTTAGCTAAAATTGAGTCAATTGTTAAAACACTGGAGAATTGTCGTGAACATGACCTTCTCCACACATAAACCATTAAAATTAATTTCTTTTTGTGATTTTGTCATAAACCTATCGTTAATTTGTTGATGCAATGCAGTTTGTTTTCAAACAGCTTTCTTCGCTTGGAGTAGCACATCACTAAATAAAAGAGATGGTTTCCGAAATACCCAACCTTCAGCACATAACTGGCGTTGGAAAATCTCATTTAAACGCATCTCTTATAATTTGTAGTCTTTACAATTAAATGTTCAACGTTCCTCGTAACAATGACAGGCAATCAATAACAAAAAACAAAAAAACTAAGGCAAGCGCATCAAATGTATTCGCCACATATCATCACTGAATCTATTTGGGTTACATTAAATAATAACACGCACAGACCACCAACAATATACACGAGTTAAATTAATTTATTAATTTATCGGAGTAATAGAAAAACGTGACGTTAATGTTTAACCGATGATTTATTGTTTCGATTATCTAACTCATTTATGCCGATCACACACACACACACACGAAAACCGTGTAAATCGATTTTTTTTTCCTCAGGTGTTTGTTTGTTGGTTTTTTGCTCTCTCCATTGATGCATCCGAAAAATAGACAATAATTGTGAGCAAACATGACTATTGTTAATATTTTATTTTTATTATTTCTATTATTATTTTTTTTATTATTATTTATTACTATTGTATAATACGCACACACCTCTGCTGTAAGTGTTACCATTTGATGGTTGTTGTTTTTTTTTTTTTTTTTTTTTGTAACAATACCTCATTATTTAATCGAAAACAAAACTAAGAAGAACACCAAAGAAGGAGAAAAAGTGTTATATACAAAAAAAAAAGAGAAAAACACGAAATTTAATTTTTATTATTGACATGATCACAGGCATGACAAAGATGGGCATGAACATGAAAATGCTGTTGGTAAAAGGCGAACGTGAATTCAAAGTAGAAATGAGGAATTTCGTTGTTTTTTTAATATTTGGAAAAAATTATTACACTCGAGCCAATGGCTAGCGGCATTCCTGTTCGGTTGGAATCTGTCCTCTGACTCCTTAGCTCTTCAGTTTCCCCCTTTGTCCCTGCGGCCTAGCATCCAGCTAAGTCGAATGATGAACTGCTGAACGATCTCGTTGAAAGATCTGTGCCAGCCGAGGGCTAATCTTAAACACATGAAGACAGAATGAACAGATCTGATGATAGCTTGACTGTCTGAAAATATATTTATCTCCACGGTGGCGAGGACGTTTTAGCCAAACCCCCAAGCCTAATAAACACTACAGTGCCCAGTGGTCCAGAGTCCACTTCCATCGACCAACAGACTGTAATTTCTCATAGTAAATAATTTTTTCTAAAAACAAAATTTGTTACAAATTTGGATTAAAAAAAAAAAAATAGTTTTTTGTTTTATTAAATTTGGCGATTGGCCAAAACACCGGCAAATGAACTCCGATTGGAATACAATTTGGCATTAGGAGAAAGGAAATGTGCTGATCTTTTCAGATGTTTAAGAGAAAAAAAAGAATTAATCAGCGTGTTGGAACTAAACAATTTAAACTTTTTGCATTAATTGTCTCCTACTTTTCAAGTGGGCAGTTACCAAAACTGTCAAATAACCTAACAGCAAAAAATACAAAAATTGTTTTCTTTCCTAAAAAAAAAAAGAAAATCGGAAAAAGTTAAACATTTTAAATACGAAAAAAATGAAAAATTTTGATACGAAAAAAATGAAAAATTTTGATACGAAAAAAATGAAAAATTTTGATACGAAAAAAAAAATAAATTTTTATTACGAAAAAAAAAAAATATTAAAAATAAAAACATATATGTGTGAAACAACAGCAAAAAATACAAAAATTTGTTTTTCCCTAAAATGTGATCAAAAAGACAGAAAAACAAAAAAATAACCAAAAAGTTGAATACAATTGCCCTTAAAATGTATGAGATACAGCTCGACCAATTCGAAAACTCCAATTTTTTTTTAAAAAATATTTCCAAAAATTGGCTAGTTTTCGTATTTTTCGATTTTAGGGGAGAAAACTTTTTTTTATAATTCTTTTCTTGGGTTTTTTGATGTAGTTGCTCAATGTTGACAATTTTTAATGCGGAAAAAAATTCAATTTTTAATACGAAAAAAATTTTAAAATTTTAATACGAAAACAAATAAATTTTAAATATGATAAAAAGTAAATTTTTAATACGAAAACAAATAAATTTTTAATAATTTTTAACACGAAAACAAATAAATTTTTAATACGAAAAAATTTATCATTTTTAATACGAAAAAAATTCAATTTTGTAAGGTCCAATAAACCAAACAAAAAAAAATTATAAAAAAAAAAAAAAAAAAAAAAAAAAAGCGCCCCGGTAGGCGAGTTGGTAGCGTGCTTGCCTATCAGCGTGGGGGTTGTGGGTTCGATTCCCACCAGAGGCTTTGGTCTGTCGCTGCAAAAATCAAGCCAAATGGTCTTTGTCACCCGGTTTACCCTTGGACCCAAAATTATAATATAAATTTACTTTGTATTGTAATTAATAAATAAATATAAAAAAAAGTTTTCTCCCCTAAAATTGAAAAATTACGAAAACTAGTCAATTTTGGAAATATTTCTAAAATATTTCAACTTGCCTGTGAATGCATTAAAAAATTGCCTCACTCCGTGCCTCTTAAAATGTAGGAGATACAGCTTGACCAATTGGAAAAATCCATTTATTTTTTCAAAAAAAAAAAAAATCTAAAAAAATTGGTAATTTTTAATACGAAAAAAAAAATTAATTTTTGATAACATTTAATATGAGCAACTACATAAAAAAAAAAAACAAAAAAATTATAAAAAAAGTTTTCTCCCCTAAAATCGAAAAATACGAAAACTAGTAAATTTTGGAAATATTTCTAAAATATATCACGTTTTATTTTTAGTACGAACAAATTTTAAAATTTTAATAAGAAAACAAATAAATTTTAAATATGATAAAAATTAAATTTTTAATACGAAAACAAATAAATTTTTAATACGAAAAATTTATCATTTTTAATACGAATTCAATTTTGTTATGTTCAATGAACCGAACAAAAAAAATTATAAAAAAAAGTTTTCTCCCCTAAAATCAAAAAAATACGAAAACTAGTCAATTTTTGAAATATTTCTAAAATATATCAACTTGCCCGATTTTGAATGTTAATGCCATAAAAAATGCCTCACTCCTTGCCTCTTAAAATGTAGGAGCTACAGCTTGACCAATTGCAAAAATCCATTTTTTTTTAAAAAAAAATCTGAAAAATTGGTAATTTTTAATGCGAAAAAAAATTAAATTATTGATAACATTTAATATGAGCAACTACGTCAAAAAACCCAACAAAAAAAATTATAAAAACAGTTTTCTCCCCTAAAATCAAAAAATTAGGAAAACTAGTCAATTTTGGAAATATTTCTTAAATATATCAACTTGTCCGATTTTGAATGTGAATGCCTTAAAAAAATGCCTCACTCCTTGCCAACAATAAGTTTTTACAAAACTCAAAAATGTTCGATGGATCAAAAGTTACAGACTTGTATTCGATGTCATTGGATAATGGACCACTGTGCGATGATCAGATAGTTGAACTACACGTATTCATTTATTTCCCTTTGGTCTCTGGACATAAAATTCCTTTGGTCTGTGGAGTAAATTCCGAAGTCTCCAGCACAGAAGTTTACAGTCAGTCTTGTCGCAGGAGTTGTGAATTTTCACGCATCCTTGTCGGGTATAACTCCACGGTGCTTGTTGTAGAAAAGTGACTCAGCCAGGGTGTAGTCAACGACACCTGATATGTCGGGCATCATGTTATGGATGACCCTGAGGCCATAACCAGAGTTCGACCAAGGCGAAAACTCTTTTAATCTGACTGTCTGCTAATTGTGTGTGAGAGTGTGGAGCAGAGCTCTCCCCTTCAGAGCGAGTCTCCACAGAAGACTAAGTTGGGATTATTTAAATTAATGTTTGGACAGTTTATGTGGATAGTCAACGATTAGTGCCTGCTTCTGACTCTACTCCAATATATCGGCCAATTGGTGTCACAATTCAAAAATAAACTTTTAATTTGTCTGCTCAAGAAAAAATTGTAAATCTCTGCTTTAAGTTGAATTTTGTTCTGCATGTATTCTATGGACACATCACACGGCTCTAGTTTAATCAGGAAACCATTAAGATTTTTCCCATATTTGAAAAGTAAGACGAAATTGAACACTTTAAACGGATCTCCTGGGGAAAAAATTGTATTTTGAATTATGACACTGTTGAAGTATTTGAGCGTATGCATGCCAATTATATGTATTTTTGGGCCAAACTTAACGGGAACTCTTGCATTTTCTTTTTTCTTATTGATTTCTGTATCTGTTGCTACATAAAAATGTTCTTCTTCCAATTTCCATAATCCAACAAACATTTCGTTATCTATATGACACCCTGTAATTATCACCGACTACAATTACTTGCAATCATCAGCAACACAATACCAAATTTCTGACCTTTGCGCTGCCAAACAAAATTGCCCCCTCCTTTACTTTGTAATCCTTGTCGATGGCAATCTTTAGCAGCTGCTTCCAACACTTCTTTTTGGAGTTTTGGACTTTTTTTTTTTTTTTTGCAAAATTATTCTGTCTGCTGTTCTATTGACGAAAAACATTGATTAGAACCTTAAAGTTGTAGTTTTTTTTTTTTTGTCCGACTACTTTTCGAACAATTGATTTGGCAATTGTGACTGGCAGCAAAAGAACTTTGATTGGATCAGTTTGATGTTCGGCAGAATTGCCAAAGAAGAAAACACAAACGAAGTGCAAACATACACGAAAACAACAAACACTCCCACCGAAATAGAATTGTTTACAATTTTATTTCGGTTTAGGGTGATCAGATGTGTGAGAGATTGTGTCCAAGTATGTGTCTTAAGTCTTTTGTTTGGTCGTGAGTCTAACCAACATTTTGCCGATAATGTTAATCGTTCTGGCACTTTCAAATCTAGAGATTTTCCATATGGAAAGGATTCAAATGAAGTGAATCGATTAATATGTCTGGCCATTCCATTCAGGATAGACGTTCAACAGGAAACCAATTGAGAATTTGGTGAGCAGGTCAATTAATCGCCCAGAAATTATATACAAATTTGCATAATTGTGATTAAAAATATAAGATACGAAACAAATTTACATTTTTATTACCACAACAAATAAATTTGGAAATATTTCCGAAATATATTAACTTGTCTGATGGTCTGAATTTAAATATTGTAAAAAATCTAAAAAAAAATAAAAATAAAAAAAAATGTTTTCTCCACTAAAATCAAAAAAATCCAAAAAGTAGTCAAATTTGGAAATATTTCGAAAATATAAACACTTGTTTGATTTTGAATGTTAATGCCTGGAAAATAATGCATCGCCAAATGCTTAGCCAAAAATCAATTTTTTCGAAAAATCAAATTTTTTTTTTAAAAAAAATCGAATATTTTTAATACGAAAAAAATTAAATTTTTATTACGAAAAAAAGGGAATTTTTAATACGAAAAAATTAAATTTTTATTATGAAAAAAATTTAATTTTTGAGACAGAAAAAAAAAATTTAATACGAAAAAAATTTAATTTTTATTTCGAAAAAAGAAACTTTGTAATACGAAAAAATTTAATTTTTGTTACGAAAAAAATTAAATTTTTAATACGAAAAAAAAGGAAATTTTTAATAAAAAAAAATTAAATTTTTAATATGTAGAAAATTCAATTATTGAGACAGAAAAAAAAATTTGATATGAAAAAAATTAAATTTTAATTACGAAAAAATGGAAAGTTTTAATACGAAAAAATTAAATTTTTAATATGAAGAAAATTCAATTTTTGAGACAGAAAAAAAAAATTTGATATGAAAAAAATTAAATTTTGTTACGAAAAAAATGGAAATTTTTAATACGAAAAAATTAAATTTTTATTACGAAAAAAATTAAATTTTTAATACGAAAAAATGGAACTTTTTAATGCGAAAAAATTCAATTTTTAATATGAAGAAAATGAGACAAAAAAAAAATTTAATATGAAAAAAAAATAAATTTTGTTTATGTTCAATGGGAGCAACTGCATTAATGTGTGTTAAGAAAACATAACAAAAAAAATTATAAAAAAAAGTTCCCCCATAATATTGTCAAATTTGGAAATATTTCGAAAAACGATTTCTGCCTTCAAAAAAAAAAAAAAACACAAATGTCACCAAAAATACGCTCGTTTTGACCGGACATAATATCGCTGAAAATCAAATCAAATAATAAAAACAATTAATAAAATTGCCTAAAAACTCGCTTTATTGCCGATGTTACAAAATTGCAATCCAATTTCTCCCAACAATCTGCCGGCGATCAACTAGTCAAGATATGAGATCAGACGAGACACACTCCTTCCAGCTTTAAGTATTCCCGAAATACGAAAAAATACAAAATAATCAAATATTATGATTTTTGTTGGAAAATTGTGATGGGACAAAAATGGGGAAAAATCAAAAAAAAAAAAGGCGAGAACATTTTGTTTTTCTTTTAAACAGAAACAAAAATTGTATTTCAAATATTTTTTAAGACAACACCGTGTTACAAAAAAATAGATTTTTTTCTGTCCTATGAACCAAATGCACATATTCGGAAAGAGGGGAAAAAATAAAAATACACGTGTATCGGCGATTTTCATGTACACGTCAGAAATTTTTAAAGTTTGAAGAATGAAGCTCGTAGTGGCCTGTGTGAAAGCCTTTCGACCGATTTGTAACCCTTTTTCAGTGATCCAATCGAGCTGATTTTTGTCAGGCAGACTCGTGGAAATGTCTGTATCACGTCAAATTTTTTAAAAACAATTTTTATCATTTCTCAGATTTTCGCCAATTTTTATTATTTTTGAAAAAAAAATATTTTTTTCACTTTTCTTAGCATAACTTGAAGAGACGCCCAAAAATCCTCAATTGGGCGTAATTGGGTGGATTTTCTTCTTTACATACATATGGAATTCGAGGGGAGTACATGGCTTCCAATGTCTTCTTGGCGTAATCACTTTGATGCCAGAGTCGGGCCAGACGATTACATTTAAATTTCTATGCTTCTTATTCATAAATTCTTCAACTTTTGGTAAGCCGAAATTAATATATCTTTCAGAGTTGACGGCCAAACCGGACTCAAAAAAAAAAACTGTTTCTGACATTCCAATGCTGACTAATTGCAAGCCACAATAAAACTTTTTTTTAGGAAATTTTGAATGTTGCACATTAGGGTGGAGTGAAAAAAACATGCTTTTTTTTTAATTTGAAAAAGTTAACCTCGGAAAGAGATGTAGTCTGGGGTCCTAATGAGGGGAAAAATAAAGAAAAACATTTTAAAAAAATTTTAGGGGTCGCGCCACTCCCTCGAAATTTGGAAATTATCGCTATTTTGGCGTTGATTTTAGAAAAATCCTAAAAATTAACGACTTAACTTATTCGAAATTTAAAAGTTTGAGCTTGTTCAGTGCCCAAACAAAAGTATTTGAGGCAAATATGAGGATAATCGACTAATATTTGTAGCTTTGGTGGCGATTTCATTGTTCAGTCAATTTTCTGAAGAAGGGACGATTTGACTTATTTTACTTTTTGAAATTTTTGAACAATGAGAAATTTTTTTTAAATTTTTTCATGCTCTTATTTCATTGTTTACGCTATTGCAAACATTTATTGACATAAAACTTTTTAGGATTTTTCTAAAATCAACGGCAAAATAGCGATAATTTCCAAACTTCGAGGGAGTGGCGCGACCCCTAAAATTTTTTTAAAATTTTTTTAAAATTTGTTTCTTTATTTTTCCCCTCATTAGGACCCCAGACTACATCTCTTTCCGAGGTTAACTTTTTTTTTTTGAATTTCACTCCACCCTACTGCACATACTTTGATTTATCCACTAGGTGTTTTTTTTCCTTCAACAAAATGTTTTCCTTGCCATTCGTTTCCATCCAATGTGAACTATGACTCATCGTCCATGATGCATACAATGTCGCTCTCGGCTTTGAATGTATTTTTGACCAAACTTCTAAGTCGAGACTTTTTGGGTAACTTCTTGAGCTTCTGACGCGTTTTGGCTAGTTTTTTCTGAACTTTCTCTGAATTTCCATATCACTCAGATACTTTTTCACTGTTTTTTCGTTACCTTGGAACTTTTTCCCAAGCTCCCTCCCTATAGGATTTAGCGACTTTACCATCGGCAATTTGTCGAAGTCGACTTCTCATAGAAGAGTCGTTCAAACTACACTTTTTTCCAGAACCACGTTTTCTCACTGTTGTTTGTCTTTTCTCAAAATTGTCGAAAACTTCGAAAATGATTTATAAAGAAACCTTAGCTAGGGGTTTTCGAAGGACCATGTACAAATCTGGGATAAATCTAGAAGTGTGAAGTATTACTGTATGAGATGATAGAAACTCCCAGAATTGTATTGTTTCAGGCAATTTTTAGTTTTCATAAAAAAAGAGGAAAAAATACAGAATACAAATTCTTTCGACAATTCGAATATATGGCTAGCCCAGCGAGCATCACCCTGTATCTTCATGCCCAGAACATCAAGAGTATCTGATTCGTTGATATCTTCAGCACCCATAGAGTTTCGCGAAGGTGCTGGATCAGTGGAAGAAACAGCACTGGGTCTTTTGCGTATTAAAATCTACTCTATTCATTTGGCCCCACTCACAAATCACAAAGATTTTAGTACGATTTTAGTACTGTTAGGAATTCTGAATTCAGCTTCGAGTTTCCTTAGAATGCACGACTGGTCACTCTGGTTTAACAACGATGCTCTGGTCATCGAATTTCGGTCGACTATCAAATAGAAGATACTTTTTTTCAAGCCTTACACGAATACTTTGAATAATAATCCGATTGTTAGCGGTTTTTGTTAACGTTCTTTTATATTTTTTTGGGGGATTTCTTTGGGGGGGGGCAATTATTTGTTGTTATTTTCGGCAACATTTTTCGTAGTTATTGTATTTAAATCGTCGGGAATTGCGAAGAGTTTGTGGGGCAAATGTTTATTTTTGTGAATACTTCATTTTAAGTACATAATTATTATTTAAATAAACGCGGCGGAAGAGGAGGGCGAGGAGAGGTGGGGAGGGGTGTATGGGGTGAAAATGACGACAACTGTAAAAACTCTAACCACCGGCAATGGCAGACAATTTGCATAATTAACAAGATGCAAAGTAAATGCGGAATGCTGCCGCCACTGAGGAGACAAACGAAGCTGTCCCACCTCCCTCCACCCACCCACCACTCAGGCAAACAAACAAACCAAATTCAGATAACTACAACAACAAAGCGACAACAAATTGCATAATTTCTATTATTTTTGTTGTTGAATTTCAACAAAAGAAAACAACAAAACAAAACAAAAAAAACACTGACTGACTTGACTGACTAACAGAAACAAAAATTGTCGTCGTCGTTTCTTTGTTGTCTTTGGCTGTTTAAGAGGCTGTGAAATTTTTGTCGGTTTTCGAAAAAAAAAAAAAAACGAAATTGTTAAGGTGCGCTCTTTTGTGTTAATTTTCCTTTTTCCTTATTTAATTAAAATAATTACAATTTAAATATATATGTGTGCCCACAACACATTCGCATTCGCATTCAATTTGTGTTTTTATTGTTTTTAAATCCATGTTTTGTTTTGTTTGGTTTGGGTGTTTTTTTGTTTTTTTTTTTCGAAAAAGAATTTCGATTTTAATTGTTCTCTAACCGGGCATTTTAGCGCAACAAAGAATTCTCGGTGTGAATTATTCGAAATCTGGCATTCATTTCAGCACAATTGTATCGCCTTGTCGTCTGTTGCGATGATTTTGAAGTTGGAATTTAGTTGTTTGTTTTTGTTTGCCAACAATTTTGATTGGATGATAAGTGCAGAACTTCCTTTGTTTTGTTTAATTCTGTTTTTCTTTTGCGGCACTGCGCGAAATTATTGTATTATTTGAAGTTTATGAAATAATAAGTTTGTTGTTTTTTTCAAAAAAAAACAAAAAAAACACAGTTGTATTCTTTGGTTGATTGGCATCAATGTCAATGTGTTTAGGAATTTTTTGGACTCGACAACAAACAACATAAATATGTCTTATTGCTTAGTTTGTAGTACAGTGGAACCTGTACATTAGGGTGGAGTGAAAACATGTTTTTTTTTAAATTTGAAAAAGTTTACCTCGGAAAGAGGAAAGATAATGAGGAGAAAAATAAAGAAAAAATTTTCAAAAAATTTTTAGGGGGCGCGCCACTACCTCGAAATTTGGAAATTATCGCTATTTTGGCGTTGATTTTAGAAAAATCCTAAAGTTTGAGCTTGTTCAGTGCCCAAACAAAAGTATTTGAGGCAAATATGAGGATAATCGACTAATATTTGTAGCTTTGGTGGCGATTTCATTGTTCAGTCAATTTTCTGAAGAAGGGACGATTTGACTTATTATACTTTGTGAAATTTTTGAACAATGAGAAAATTTTTTTTAAATTTTTTCATGCCCTTATTTCATTGTTTACGCTATTGCAAACATTTATTGACATACAACTTTTTAGGATTTTTCTAAAATCAACGCCAAAATAGCGATAATTTCCAAATTTCGAGGGAGTGGGGCGACCCCTAAAAATTTGTTAAAATTGTTGTCTTTATTTTTCCCCTTATTAGGACCCCAGACTACATCTCTTTCCGAGGTTAACTTTTTTTTTTTGAATTTCACTCCACCCTTCTGTACATTGTCCGACTGCCCTTCAGACCATATTCGACAATTCTGTTTATTCATGTACCCACTGAGCCAAAAATATGCCAGAAGATACTTATAATTGATTTGGTTTTTTTCATTTGAACTAGTCGAAGACTTACTGCCTGTTTCCATAAAACGAATTTGTTCGTTCGGTACGAATCGTCAATTTGAAAGCCTTATAAAATGAGTTTCAGAGATTCAGGCATGTCACAGAAACCCAAATCGAAAAATTATGAAACCAAAACGTTTTTAGCTTCTCCAGAAAAAGGAAATCGAAAAAAATTTTCGATTTGAAACCCATGACAAAATCTGAAGTGAAATTGATATTTTAAGTAACTTAAACTCCAAATTGAAAAGAAATTCTGTTCAAAATTAATTATGAATATTGTTTTTATTAAAAAATATACTAAATACGTTGAGTATGATAATTTTAACATCTTTTTTAACGTATAAAGTATCAGGCATGTCAAAGAATTGCCATCGCCTCAATTGTGTGATCTTGTCACATATAAAATTGGCAGTCTTAACCAAAAACAAAACATAAACCCAAAAAAAAAATATCTGAAGGAAACTCCGCAAAGAAATGTAAGTATTTGTTTTAATATTAAAATTAATTTTTACATATTTAAAGGGGTAAGCACAAGAACATCGCTCAGGCAAATTTTTTTATAAATTTTATGGAATGCCACCAAGATATTGCGAGAGGTTACGTGAAAGGAGACAAGGTGGTCGGACAAAGGATCCGATGCATCCCTTAGACGTCGGCGATCTAATTTAATTTGAGAATGTGTTTTCTCTCTTCTTCCATCACAGCAAAAATCGAAACACAAGGCATATTTTTGTTTGTTTGTTTACTTTTTTTTAATTAAAATCGCAGTCAAAGTTTGGAGACGTATCGAAATTGTTGACGGCGGTATGTAAACCAGCTGTTTCTAATTTCAATGCTACCATATTTTTTTTATAGAAATATTCGATTTCCATTTTTTTTCGATTTCATCAAACCCAGGAATTTTTGGAGAAGCAAAATTAAAATGTTAGGGTTTTGAAACACGAATTCAAATGGATTTCGTAACATTTCTGTGACATGCCTGATTATTCAATTCAGATATATGTTAGATATCGTGCTGAAAATTTTGATTTTAAGATTTGGTTGTTTGTGAAAACCACACCCTAAGTGGGGATTATGTAAAATTGTGGATGCTCATTTCTAATCATGCTTGAACAACAACTACCACCAAGTTCTGTCGACTGAAAAAAACTAAATATTTCTAAACAATATTTTATTTGGTGTAGTTGGTCTGACTAGTGGAGAGGCGTGGTAATTTTCACCTGCCTTTGAGGGAGCCTAAATGAGTTGGGAAGCCCTGCACTGGAGTCATTATTTCGCCATACTTCCTGTTCTTTTTTCATTCAATCATTATCAAATTTTGTTCGATCTCATTGTGATAAATAGAAAAAACAATGCAAATAATTCACCAGACATTTCGTCGGCATGCAGCAAAAAGATCTCAAGTCACATAATTGCGTTTCCAAGTTATTGCTGATTTACAGTTACAATAACTACAAAACTACTTTAAATAGACATTTGTTTCTTTTTCTTTTTGTGCAGGGCAAAGACTGTGACATTTTGGGACACGTTTGCATCTTTTTGCCGAACACCGACGATTTGTGCTTTATTGGTTCATTAATTTGTTTTTGTTTTTATAACTATAGTGGAGTCTATAATTATATTTGCTTAACAATGCGCTGGCGATGATTCTGCTTCGTATTCATTTCATCCTCTTTTGTGAAGATGCTGATGGTCGTCCATCCATCTATTTATTACGTTATCATAAGTATGGTCTGCTGTATCTGTCTTCTTCTTCTTCGCCTGCTTTTCTTATTCATGACTTTATCATTATTTTTGTATAATTTGCTCTAGTTTATGGGTAATTTTGCTTGAAATTAGTACGCCCAGCAGTTGTCGCTGATTGTGACTTGTTTGTGGTTTATTAAAACCAAAAAAAAAAAAACAAAAACAAAAACTCAATATTGCTCTCAATGATGTAACCTAGTTCGAAAGAATCAATGGAGAAAAAAAATCAATAATAAATCTTCGACTAGTTCAAAAGAAAGAAAAATCAATTATAAGTACAGGGTTCTCCAACAAGAGATGTTATTTTGGTATTCAAAGAAAAATTCAATTTTTTTGAGATAAATAATCGGATGTTTATTTCATAATGAAGAAGAAGGTATGTCGTTAATAATGAAAAACAACATCAGCCAAATGGCCAGCACGACCACGCTGACAGGACAACATACTTTTCATAAAATAAATGATATAAAAAAATTTAATACTTTTCATAAAATAAATGATATAAAAAAATTTAATTTTACAAAAAAATTACAAAAAAATTAAGTTTTTTTTTTATAAAAATTACATTTTTTTTGAATTAAATTTGTTTTTTTTAAAATAAAATTTAAATATTTTTAAATAAATAAAATTTTTTTTATAAAAATTAATTTTTTTTTTAAAAATTTAATTTTTTTTATAGAAATTAAATTTAATTTTTTAAAAATAAAAGTAAAATTTTTCTATAAAAATTAATTTTTTAAAAAAAAAAAAATTTTTATAAAAAAAAATGTATTTTTTTATATTTTTATAAAAAAAAATTAATTTTTATAAAAAAAAAGTTTATAAAACAAAAATATAAAACAAATCAAAAAAATTTAATTATTATAAAAAAAAGAAAATAAAAAAAAAAATGCATTTTAAATAAAAATTTAATTATTATAAAAAAAAAAGATTTTATAATGTCTGTCTATTAATTATGTCCACGTGTGCCCTTGGAACCAACATTACAATATAAATTTATAAATAAAAAATTGCATTTTAATAAAAAAAAATTAATTTTCATAAAAAAAATGTATTTTCATAAAAAAAATTAATTTTTATAATAAAAAAATTTTATAAAAAAATTTAATTTTTATAAAAAAAAATAACCCTTGGACTCGAAACTACAATATAAATTTACTTTGTACCGTAATAAATAATAATTAAATAAAAACAAAATTGAAACTAAAAAATTAATTTTTTTTTGGAACAAATGACCCCTTGACAAGTGAAATCCGCTTCAATGTTTGTTATCCAGCTTATTTTGTGTCCATCAGTTGTTCTATTATTTGGTTCTGACAACAAATGAAATCAGAATCAATTTACAAATGAAATTCTTTGTTAAATGCCGAAATCTATTCATCTGCTTTCTCGACGATGGACCTTTTGTTTGTTGCAAATCCTTGTCGAATTTTTGACATATTTCAATTTGTTTGTTTGCGTGTGTTTTCTTTCTGGCCAATAACAATTTTCTACATAAAATACTGTTGGAAATATCGAAATTTGAAACATTCGGGCGTTAGTGTTTTAAATTAAATCTTGTCGACAATTTAAATGAAAGTTAGCACATCCCTTGCAAAATGTTTGTTGGATGAGTTCAATCATTTCAGGCAGATGAGCTGTACCGGTCATGTACCACCACTTATATTATTACACAGCAAAAATAAAGGTGGTTACGTAAATTCATAATGAAAAGTTTAACCAAATTCAGCTTTAGTCCACCTTTAGCCCAAAATAAGCAACAATCATCTTAACATCCAGCCGTCCAGCCATCCTCCACCACCAACATCACCCATCGATGTAATGAAATTATACGCTTAATCGCCTTTTTACAAAACATCATCGAACAATCGGGAAGACAAAAACTCGTCATCCCCGGCCACTACCAAACTACAACTTAACTGAACTGGTAGGAAAACCAAAACAACGAAAAAAATCAATTAATGCTACTTGCCGGCTTTTTTTTTTATGGCTTGTAATTTGTTAACCGAAATTTCTGCATATTTAAAAGGGCGTTTAATTTCCATTCAAATGAGGCAATAATCGCCGCAACAACTGTGATCAAATTAATTCACCGCTTAAGGGTACACAGCCAACACGTCTAATACGAATATTCACTCACTCACCCGACTCATACATCCGATTTTAATTGAAAATTATTAGTTATTTCTTCATTACGGGGGTTTTTCTTCTCCTTCCTCTTCTTCTTTCCGTTTGAAATACATAAAAACCACTTTTGTAAAAAGCAGTCAACACATGGGATTTTGAAGAGCCGATCATTAAATTTTAATATTTTACAGCACGTATTAAATGACATTGACCAAAATTGCAGCAATGTAAGATGAACAAGACAAAAAAAAAAAAAAAAAAGAGTGTATTTACGTTCCCAACCCCCCTCCCCACGCATTCCATTATGAATGATTGTGTGGCATCACGAATTTGTTGGAGTTGATGTTCTGCGGCATGTTTTACATTATTGAAATGTAATTTTGTGTTCAGATGCGATTGATGGCACTCTACGGCAGGCAGAGACACAGCAATGAACAATTGGTGGCCGTAAACAAAGAGTAGTGTGTAATAGCGTGGCACAAAAAACGTACAGCCATAACTGGTAGAAATGTTCGTCTTACGGAGACGGATGGGAGTAACTTAAGGGAATTTGTCGCCTTAGCTGCCAGTAGAAGTGATTCGACTTAAAGAAAATTCCACTTATGGAAGTTTCACTGCAACTATATACAATAGGGTGGAGTGAAAACATGCTTTTTTTTAATTTGAAAAAGTTAACCTCGGAAAGAGATGTAGTCTGGGGTCCTAATGAGGGGAAAAATAAAGAAAAACATTTTAAAAAATTTTTAGGGGTCGCGCCACTCCCTCGAAATTTGGAAATTATCGCTATTTTGGGGTTGATTTTAGAAAAATCCTAAAAATTAACGACTTAACTTATTCGAAATTTAAAAGTTTGAGCTTGTTCAGTGCCCAAACAAAAGTATTTGAGGCAAATATGAGGATAATCGACTAATATTTGTAGTTTTGGTGGCGATTTCATTGTTCAGTCAATTTTCTGAAGAAGGGACGATTTGACTTATTTTACTTTTTGAAATTTTTGAACAATGAGAAATTTTTTTTTAAATTTGTTCATGCCCTTATTTCATTGTTTACGCTATTGCAAACATTTATTGACATAAAACTTTTTAGGATTTTTCTAAAATCAACGCCAAAATAGCGATAATTTCCCCTAAAAATTTTTTAAAATTTTTTTCTTTATTTTTCCCCTCATTAGGACCCCAGACTACATCTCTTTCCGAGGTTAACTTTTTTTTTTTGAATTTCACTCCACCCTAATATACAAATCAAACACGAAGCCACACGCAGTTGAACTGCATACTCGGTTTTTAATTTCGTGATGATTTGTCCATTTGAAAGGACTTTTAATTCGCAAAGGATGTACTTGCCAAAAAATGCACAAGTCCATTTTTCACTTTTCTGACCTTTCTCCGACGATTATCCACTTGTTTTTGCCAACAATCTGTTTCAGTCGTTTTTAATGTTTTTCTCCCCTTTTTTGGTCCCTTTTTTATCTTTAACAAAAACATTGATGTATCACACTTTAAGATCCTACTGTAAATAAGGAGAAGATCGGCCAAAAAAATACAAAAAACATTTTTGAAACTGTAACATGTTTTTTACCGTTAACGCTCTAATGTGCCTGCCGGAAATTGTATGAAACACTTCGTTGAGCTGGCTTTTTTACTACCTACGACCGTGTAGGGTCTTCTCCGCAATCGTTTATGCCAACTGGAATTATTTATTTTATGTTTGCCTTCGTCGCGTCTTCGATTTTATTTTATTCTGTCCCACCTTTGTGGTTATTGTTGTCATTATATTTTTATTTTAATTTTTTCCTCCGTATGAACCGAATATATTTTGTAGATTTATGGTAGAGAGAAACACAAGACTTTTGTGCAATTCGTGTTTAAAATATAAATTCTTAATTGCTATTTAAACGGCTGTGCAGGGTATTTGTCTTTGTGCGGGGCTGGAACATTCAGATATTCTCATTTGGGCAACTTTGTTGCAAATGGAATTCGAAGAAGCAAGAGAGATCCGAACAAATTCTTATGCGGCGTTTCGGTTTCGGTATTTTTTTTACAATTTCAACATTTATGGGAAAATTCTCGATAATAATAATGACGACAATAGAACACCAGACATTTGATGAACATTTTCGTTGTTAATAAAGTCATAAATCGATTAATTCGACATGATTTGATAAGAACAAAAATGTAAACGATTCATTAATCATTTTGCTGCTGTTGTTGTTGTTAATTGTAAACAACATCGCACAGAAATTCGTGCTTATGTTTGTGATGGAGGATTTTTTTGTTGTTAACCGATCTCTATTGAAATCAGTAAATTACCGGTCCTCCCTCAGTAAGGGAGAACATGAAAATATGGGAGACATAATTTTGAATGAGGAGTTTAAACAGAGTTTACAGAAAAGTGATGAGACCTCAGACGAGATCGGTTTACTGAAATTGGATTCGATTATCTAAGCTGAGCTTATGATTTTTGTTTTTTTCTAAATTCAAAATCATATTTGTTGAAACGTTTTTTTAGTTCTGCGAAAAGTCGTAGAATTTCTGGCATTTCAGTAAAGCCTTTCAACAGGTGAAATCCTTTTTGAGTAAATAATTTCGATAATGTTTTCAACAATGAATTTGTTTACAAATTTGTTTTGTCTAAGAAATTTCCGAAAATTGCCAATCAAATGCAATGTAGCAGGGTAAGAGCTGTCACCCATATCGAGGATTCTTAAGGAATAGCTTGCTTGTCTGCAAAGACGTTCGAAAATATTTTAAAATCAGGAATCATCAGATACACACATATTACAAAACCTGTTACAAAACCCAAAGACCAAATGAATAAACATTAGGGTGGAGTGAAATAAAAAAAAAATGTCACACACTCGGGAAGATATGTTGTTTCTGATCCTTAGTAAGGGGAAAAATAAGGAAAAAGCTTTTTTTTTTTTTATTTTTAGAGTTTCCCAATAAATATTTGCAAGGTAAATGGAAAATTAAAAAAAATGATGGTCGAAAAAGTAAAATAACCCAAACTGTCCTTTCTTCAAAAAATATCAGAAAATAAACACTGGCGTGAAAGAAAAAAAAATGTCACACACGGCAAGAGTTTTTTTTTTTTGATACTTTGTAAAATTGGAAAATTTTAAATGGACTTGGGGAATTTTTGAAATTCTGATGTGGATTTCAAAATCTTTTTTATATTTAAAGGTTCCGGTCAATAATGATCCGGTAAATTATCAAAAAAAAAAAAAAAAAAAAATGGTCGAAAAATATCAGAAAATTTTAAATTTAAATTTTTAAAATTTTCATTTTTTTTTTTAATTTTTCCCCCTTTTTGTTTAAATTATTAAGGATCCCAAAATAAATATCTTCCCGAGTGTAAAATCTTCAGATTTCAAAATCCTTTCTTATATTTTTAGAGTTTCCGGCCAATAAATGATTCGGTAAAATAAAATAAAAATTATGGTCGAAAAATTACAAAAAGTGAAATAAATAAAAAAATTAACCAGAATATCAGAAATTTTAAAATTTTAAATTTGTTTTTAATGTTTCTCCCTCTTTTTTTCCCATATTAAGGATCACAAACTAAATCTGTTTCCGATTGTGAAATTTTCAAATAAAAAAAAAAATATGTTTTCACTCCAACCTAACGTTTTTAAAAACAAATTAGAAAAAAAATAATGGTCGAAAAATTTAAAAAAGAAAAGTAACCTAAGAAATATTAGAACACTAAAGATTTAACATTTTTAATTTTTAATTTTTTTTTTTATTTTTTCTCCCTCTTTGTTGACCTAAGGATCCCAAATTAAATCTGCCCGGAGTGTGCAGTTTTCAAATTAAAAAAAATTTGTTTTCAATCAACCCTAACATACATCAGGTATTTAAAAAACAAATTAGAGGTCGCGCCACGTCCTTGGAATTTTGGAAATTTTCACAATTTTCGTGTTGATTTCAAAAGTATTATTTTAATTTTAATACCAACATGAACAGTTAATGGAAAATAAAAAAAAAAAATAATGGTCGAAAAATTGCAAAAAGAAAAGTAACCCAAGAAATATTAGAAAATTAAAGATTTAAAATTTTTACAATTTTAATTTTTTTGTTTTACTTTTTCTCCCTTTTTGTTTACCTTATTAAGGATCCCAAATTAAATCTTTTCCGGAGTGTGTAATTTTTAAATTCCAAAAATCAGGTTTTTAAAACAAAATTTAGAGGTCGCGCCATGTTCTTGCAATTTGATAATTTTCGAAATTTTGATTTTAGTTTGGTGTTCATTTCGAAAATATTATTTTTTTTCTTTTCAATAAATGTCAACGGAAATTCAAAAAAAAAATTGTTGGTCAAAAATTGCAAGAAATGGCATAAACCAAACAGGCGCTTCTGCAAAAAATTAACTTAACATTTAAATCTCTACCAAACAGTCGCATCTGCAAAATATTGACTTAACATTTAAATCGGTACCAAAAAAATTAGAAATTTAAAATTTTTTAATTTTTAAAAATGTTAAAATTTTAATTTTTCTCCCTCTTTGTTTACCTTATTAAGGATCCCAAATTAAATCTTTTCCGGAGTGTGTAACTTTAAATTAAAAAAAATATATATTTTCACTCCACACTAATATACATCGACATCAGTTTTTTTAAAAAAAAATTTAGAGGTCACGGGTTGCTCTTGGAATTTTTTCATAAATTTTTTTATATTTTTGGAGTTTCTGTTCTGTAAATGTTCATAATTTTAATAATTGGTCCAGAAATTGCAAAATGTAAAATAATCCAAACTTAATATATAAATATATAAAAATATATAAAAAAATAAAAAAATATCCAAAAAAATTGCTTATGTATTCTCCCTCTTTTTTCCAATATTATGATCTCCAACTCTTCCCGAGTGAAACATTTCCAAATTTAAAAAATGGTTAAGTTTTCACTCCAGCCTAATATACAGGGTCCGCCAAATAACTTTTTTTTTTTGAAAATTCTATAAAAAAAAACTACTGGATATTTTCTCAAAATTCTTTTTTTATTTGAAAGTACAATCCTTCCGGTTAATAATGGAAAATAATTGCATTCAAATGGCTGCCTCGGCTGGCCATGCAGTAGCATAACGACATCAGCTCTGCGGTAACAAAAAAGAAATAAGCACTAGTTGAAAAAAAACCGTTAGATGGCGGACCCTTTACAGTCTTCCAATCCTCTGGGGGATCATACAAATATTATCTTAACAATTACAAATTATTTGATCTCATTCAGCGACATTGTTTTGAAATGCCATGATATATGTGCCCCTCAATTTAAATTGTCTCCATTATACGACGATAATCCACAAATAATCCAAACTAGATCCCAACGTCGATGCGTAATTATCGCAAAAATTCATTCATACAATCTTTGGAATACGTCAAGAACATGATATTTACGTTTTCAAAACAAACAAATTATAAATGGACGACCAAGAAACGGCATCAACGTCCCACACAATAATTAAATGACAATTTGTTAATACAATTGCAAATGAGCTTGGAATTATTTTTGCCTTCGCCGACGGAAACTATTTTATTGGGAGATCATTCTAATTTTAAGAGGAGTAGATAATTTGAAATACTTGTGTTGGAGGTGATTTGTTAGACCGTCTTATGTAGGATTCGAGGTGGAAGGCAAGTGTGGATTAAGAAATTAGTTGGCTCAATTAAAAGCGAATTAATTTCAAGTCAGTGAAGTTATTCAATTAATGCATTTCGTGGTTTCAAAAGTATGGGGGCTGGAATTCGACATCTGTCAAACTAAGTTGTTAAACGATTTTTTTTTCCTTTCAGTTGGAAGTGTGACATTGACGAAAATGGATCGCTTAACTATCAAACAACGTGTACAAATTATTAAAACCTACTACAAAAATTGTGATTCTGTCACAGCCACATATCGTGCTTGAAGAGGTCGAAATTTCTTTTCTACGACAGGTACTTTTTTCCCTAAATTAAAAAAAAAATTTTTGTTTTTTTACTTTTAAATTAATTTTTTTAAATATTAAATTGTCATAACCCGAAAACGTCTTGTCCGATAAATTTTAAAAAATTAATCACCAAATTATTTGGCATCTTCTGATTTTGCTCAGCTGAATCCTAAAACAGTTTTGGAGTTACAAATTTTTTTTCGTACATTTTTTGGTTCATACAAAATTTAAAATGGCCAGTAGTAAACATTTTGAATGGTTTATCAAGAAACCCCATACATTTTTTTAGGGTCTTCACTAAATTGACAACAAAAGCGAAAATCCTCCATAGATTTTAATAGATTTTATGGGGTTTCTTGATAAAATGTTTACTATTGGTCATTTTCAATTTTTTTTTATGAATTTATATACACAATAAATTGTACGAACAATAAAATCGGCATTAATTTGTGTGTAACTCTGAGACTGTCCTTAAGATTAAACGGCACCAATGGCAAAGATTATAGACAATTTAGTGATTAATTTTTTAAAATTTATTTCATCCTAAACGGACAAGCCGTTTCCAGCAAATTTGCGAGTAAGAGTAAATTTCGGTCGTTTTTGCACTACAATGATTCCGGAATATATAATAATGTAGTGATAAATTTAATTTTTTTTAAATTTTAAATTTTTTTTTAATATTTTTTTAAAAAATAACTTTAACAAAAAAAAATGTCATAACTCGTGTCCGATTTTCCGAAAATAAATTTGAAAAAATTAAGTAGTTTTTGAAAATTAAATTTTTTGAGACCCAGTCACAGAAAAAATAAGTTCTTAATTTCAATTCATTTTTTAATTTTTTTTTTTTTGTTAAATATTTTTATTTTTTTTAATTTCTTTTTTTTTTTTTAAAAAAACTTATCCACAGCTAGAAAATAGTGGTATTTTTCTGTTACATATTTTTATTTAATTACAAGTACATTGAAAATCATTCATTTAAAATCATTTAACAGATATGACATGAGAGTGTGAGGGATATTTTTTTATATGCGTAAAAAGACAACAGGTATGCCGATTTTTTTTTTTTTTGACTCAGAGCGCCACAAAATGTGATTAATGTGATTAATTTTTTAAAAAGTATTTCAAGTAAATGGGGCAAGTCGTTACCGAGTTATGACAATTTATGCATAAAAAAAATGTTTGTTAAAATATTTTTTTTTTTTTTAAAAAATCTTTAAACCTTTTTTTTATAAATTTTTTTTTAAATATTTTTCTTTAAAAAGATTTTTTCAAAATATTTTTTTTTGTAAAAATGTTTTTATAAATACTTTTTTTGTGGTATTTTTTTAAAATATTTTTTAAAAAAAGAACTTATCCACAGAAGCAAATGTTGTCCGAATAATAAATAATGTAGTGATTAATTTTTTAAAATTTATTTCAGGCAAATCTGACATGTCATTACCGAGCTAAGACAATTTATGCATAAAAAAAAAGACTTTTAAAATATTTTTTTAAAAAAAAAAAAAAATTAAATCTTTTTTTTAAATATTTATTTTTAAAATATTTTTTTTTGATATTTTTTTAAAATATTTTTAATAGTTTTTTTAAAAAAAAAAACTTATCCACAGAAACAAATGTTGTCCAAATAATAAATAATGTAGTGATTAATTTTTGTAAATTTATTTCAGGCAAATCGGGCAAGTCGTTACCAAGTTATGATAATTTATTTATACAAGTCGTTACCGAGTTAAGACAATTTATGCATAAACAAATTATTTTTAAAAAATATTTTTTTTTTTAAAAAAATTTAAGTCTTTTTTTTAAAAACATTTTTTTAATTTTTTTTTTTATATATTTTATTTTGTAAAATTTGTTTTTTATATATTTTGTTTTTAAGTATTTTTTTTAATATTTATTTAGAAAAAAAACTTATCCACAGAAACAAATGTTGTCGGAATAATAAATAATGTAGTGATTAATTTTTTAAAATTTATTTCAGACAAATCGGACAAGTCGTTACCAAGTTATGACAATTGAAGCATAAAAAAAATGTTTTTTTTTTAAAAAAATTTCTAAACTTTTTTTTTAAAAGTTTTTTTAAATATTTTTTTTTCATAGTTTTTTCTTTGTAAAATATTTCTTTTTTAAATATTTTTTTTGATGTTTTTTTTTAATTTTTTTCGTTACCGAGTTATGAAAATTTATGCTTAAAAAAAAATGTGTATATTTTTTTTAGAAAGATTTTTTTAAATATTATTTTTTAAGAAATGTTTTTAAAAAAAAAACTTGTCCACAGAAACAAATGTTGGCCATTAACGCATAGTGATACTTTTTGTTGCACAGTGTTATTTAATTAAAAGTACATTGAAATGCATTCAATTGAGTTTAACAGAATCATTTAACAGACATGACATGAGAGTGAGAGGGATATTTGTTTATGTGCTTAACAAAACTTCGGGAAAGACAATTTTGTTAAAGTAAATAGTTCCGGAGGAGACCTTGTTAACGTTGAAAATTTATCCGATTTCTAAGAAAAGTGTCACAAAATACATTCCAATGAAATATCGTACAAAGAAGTCCATGACTTAATCCACGTTAAACGACACACCAAATGTTTTCCGTTCTTGAGACTTGCATTTGCCTTTTATAAACAATTACTCAGGTTTGTTTTCTTTTTTTTTTCTCCTTTGGAATTTTTGCCAAAGAACAAAATTGATGGCCACTTAATTTCAAAGTTTTATGTAGTCATGAAAGTAATTATTTCGCCATTGCCTATAAATGGCTAATTAGATAGATTCGATGGCTGTTGGTCTTTTTTCGCTTGAAGAATTTTGTGCTTAACACGTTTTGGTTGAGCGCAGGTTTATTTTAGAAAAGAAAAAAACCGAATGGTATTTTAAAAATTGTCCTAATGTGGGTTAGGCAGCTGAGAAGAAATAATTCATAAACTTTTTCAATGAGAGGTTCAACAGGTTTCCAAACTAATTGTTAATAATACTCTTAACCCACTGGACCCACTCTAATGTCTACAAATATGTTTTAAAAGAACATGTTTAACAAAAAAAAACTGGATTTTTTTTTTTGTATAAATTACTGGAGAAATTTCTAAAGACCGGAACAAAAATCTGATTATGCAATGCTGTATTATGCATAACTGTAGTTCGGTCGAAAAGAAATGATTTTTTGTTGTTGTTGTTGTTCATGTCTAAGCGACAGGTTTTGCCTCGAATGCATGTTGTGTTTGGTATTTAAAATCCATTTTAGAGAAGAAATTTTTGTTGAAAATATTTCGGCAAAATTACCACCACAGAAACTTTACACGCATCGACACTGCCATCCATTGTACATACATTGTACATTCCAATTCTATTTTCTTGAAATTTGCGACAGTAATCTAAAACATGTTGATGTTGATACACGGTCAGTATTACAAATATACACAAAATATACACGAATGCTGTCGCAAACTCCATTTCCAATGAAGACATAAATGATTGGATATTTGACAATTTAAATTAAAATTTCATCCAAGTCAAGTAGAAGAAATCTGCTATACCGTAAACATAAATTCTGTAAGGAAAACTCTTTTAATAATCATTCGCCTGAGATCATAGACTTTATTCACAGAATATTTCTAAAATATTCTGTGGCTTGCATTGCGTGTCTGTCCGAGGGGTAAATATTCTCACCGAGTTGACAATCGTGCGCTTAATGTTATCATTGACGTCTTTTTTCTCTTGCCATTATGATTTAATTAAATCCGAAATATGTTTTCGAAATCTACAAAATAAAAAGTTAGCAACAGATACGGATCTTGTGGCAAAACAAAAGACTTAAGCGACAAACTGGATTTGCATTGATTATGATATGAAGAGAAAAGGGAAAGAAAGAAAGAAAGATCTAATTAAATTTGTAGACAATGAACGCAATTATCTGCATGATAAATTTCTTTATTGGTCCCGACAGACCAGCATGCAAATTAGTTAGCCAACATCGATCGCAGAGACAAAGAGCAGCTTGTTTTTTTTTATTTTCTCAATGATCAATGAAACAATTTCGAGAATATTTTGTGGATTGGCGGTGTTTTAAGTTAAACTAAATATCACAGAGGCTCGTGGCAGTGAAGAGATTTGTAGATAAAATAAAATAAAATAAAATAAAATAAAATAAAATAAAATAAAATAAAATAAAATAAAATAAAATAAAATAAAATAAAATAAAATAAAATAAAATAAAATAAAATAAAATAAAATAAAATAAAATAAAATAAAATAAAATAAAATAAAATAAAATAAAATAAAATAAAATAAAATAAAATAAAATAAAATAAAATAAAATAAAATAAATAAAATGAAATAAAATAAAATAAAATAAAATAAAATAAAATAAAATAAAATAAAATAAAATAAAATAAAATAAAATAAAATAAAATAAAATAAAATAAAATAAAATAAAATGAAATAAAATAAAATAAAATAAAATAAAATAAAATAAAATAAAATAAAATAAAATAAAATAAAATAAAATAAAATAAAATAAAATAAAATAAAATAAAATAAAATAAAATAAAATAAAATAAAATAAAATAAAATAAAATAAAATAAAATAAAATAAAATAAAATAAAATAAAATAAAATAAAATAAAAATAACTGTAGCCATTGGGTTTGATTTACTCTCCCTCACGTCCAGTACTTCTATCGTAAACGCTCTTAACTCACTGTTTCATAAACTGCCTGAAAATATCACTATGCTTTCCTTTTTTTTTTGGGGGGGACTTAGCACCACTTCATCACCACACCATCATGACGCTTTATTTTTGAAGTCTAAGTTAACACCGGCCCCTTAATTATACTACTCTAACATTGAAGCCCCCACGTCTTTGCGCTAAAACTACTGCCGGCAGCTTTGGCTTGGCGCTAAGCACCGCTATTAACGCCAGTCAGCCAGCCAGTAAATTGGTAACAATTTCACATTCGTTCCAAATGGCTTCAACACATTTGACAATGAATTTGAAATATCAATCAGTGTCAATTGGCAAATCACACATACACACACACACACTGTGAGTTGAGAAACAGCCAAAATAAAAATGCAAAAAAAAGATATGCCCAGCGGACGGGACAGGGCATGGAAGCCAGGAAATGGCTGAGAGAAGAAATAAAACAACCCATTACAGGGCAATAAAATGCAATCAAAGTCTAGCCGATCATTGGTTGAGATTAATCTACAGACATTACGATCCACACACACACACACACATGTGGCTGCCTCAAATTCAGAGTAATTGCAGATGAATTCCAAGAAAAATATGGTCTAGGGGCCGCAGATAAATGGATGGGGAAAACACTTGTCGCCTGCTGTGATCTCTGTGAGCCACACCGATACTCCAACACGTTCGTTGCCTAAGTCTTTCGTTTTTATTTCAGTGGCCGCCCCACAACACTGGAAGCAGCAACGCATATCTGCATAATCTCAATTTGATTGATTATTTTTTCTAATCCTAATCCGTTTGTGTGTCGTCTGTTGAAATTCCGAAATGTCGTCTCGTTTGTTTTTGGTTTTTTTATTTTTTGCCTGCTCTTATGTCAACATTATTTATAGCAAAGTTCTCACCCCGACTGTCGGGTGTGACAAGTCGTTTTTCTTCTTCTTTTTTTATTTCGTATTTCCCCCCCCCCATACATTCGTATTTAATGGATGTTCTTTGGCATGATTCGTGTTTATGTCGTTTAAATTGCATTTAATTAAACATTTGCTTATTTAGACGTTTGTTTGGTGGAACGGGAAGTTCGGGTTCAATCATTAAATGTTAATACACTTGTGAGCTACCTAACAATCAATGGACAAGTTTGCCCTGATGTGTGTTGATAATATTTTCATATCAAGTGTATTAAACCCGTGAGAAATAGATTATTTCATTTCAGTTCGATGTCAGAGGGATGTCAGGCAACTGGTGATAAATTATACTCGCAGGTGGTTTTTTAATTTGGCCCAGTTTAGGAGATTTATTCGAGATAAGAGGGTTGGTAGAATTTTATATTTTCCCATAACGAAATTATATATGCAATTTTGTTTATGAATAACCACTATATAATTCTGAAATACTGAGTTCAAAAATTACCGAAATTTATTTTTCCATGGATTGGTTTTTTTTAAATTTTTTTTTCCATGCCAGAAGTGTGAATTGCTACACCTTTAAGAATCATTTCTAGTAAGTTCATATGTTCTAGAAAGTTGTTTACTGAGATCTTAGGTATATTTTTGTCGTTGATTGTTTCCTTGAATTTTGAACGGTTGGCTAACTATGCACCTGAACAGGGGGAAAAATGGTTAAAAAATCTAATTTTTGGTAGATTTTTTGATTTAGAATTTTATATTTTAAGAATCATTTCTAGTAAGTTCATATGTTCTAGAAAGTTGTTTACTGAGATCTTAGGTACATTTTTGTCGTTGATTGTTTCCCTGAATTTTGAACGGTTTGCTAACTATGGACCTGAACAGGGGGAAAAATGGTTAAAAAATCTAATTTTGTGTACATTTTTTGATTTAGAATTTTATATTTGAAGACTCATTTCTAGTAAGTTCATATGTTTTAGAAAGTTGTTTACTGAGATCTTAGGTACATTTTTGTCCTTGATTGTTTCCCTGAATTTTGAACGGTTTGCTAACTATGCACCTGAACAGGGGGGAAAATGGTTAAAAAATCTAATTTTTTAAAGTTTTTTTGAGATTTTTTGATTTAGAATTTCATATTTGAAGACTCATTTCTAGTAAGTTCATATGTTCTAGAAAGTTATTTACCAAGATCTTAGGTACATTTTTGTCGTTGATTGTTTCCTTGATTTTTAAACGGTTGGCTAACTATGCACCTGAACAGGGGAAAAATGGTTAAAAACCCAAATTTTTTAAAGTTTTTTTGATTTCATATTTTATATGTTCTTTATGTTTGTCTCAGAGATTAAATCAAAATTCCAAACGTTTTGGAAGATATGAGCCTGTGATAATGATCACTTTTTTTTTTGCAAAAATGACACGGAGGCCCCACATCTTTGGGGGGGCACTTCAAAAAGAGTGCATGTCTTTGGGTATGATTTAAAAAATTACACACAGTGTAATTAGGAATCTGTATCAGTGTAATTAGGAATCTCGTCCTTTAGACGCTCTCGTAAAAAATCATCGCACAAACATTTTCACGGGTTAATTTCATTATTTGACCGATATACATTTTTCAACACGCTGTAAACCAAACAATTCGCGCTCAAATCACAAAATGTTCTGAGTGAAGATGTGCTACAAAATGTCATAGTTTCCATCGGAAGTTCCAGTATGCATCTGGCAACAACAATATTGCCCGGACACGGAATATAAATAGCAACCCTCGGAGCTGGTCAATGGGTAATACAAATTATATTGCACACAGATCACAGATTCGAGAGAAGTTCCACGTCTGTTCCTTCATTGAATGTTTGGGGAAATAACTAAAGAATTATATTAAAAAGTTAAATATGGACTCACCTCAGTGGTTTATATCTGTGTGTTAGGGGTTAGCATCTCCGCATAGTACCAAATTGGTAATTGGTTTCACCCATCTTGACCCTTTTCTTTTAATCGCCCATTTGCCATCCAGGTTTTTTTTCTCGTCCAGCAAGTAGAATGTTTGTCAAAACTTCTTGAATAGGACATTCGGTGTATTTCAGTCCATATCCGCATGTTCTCAATAAATAAAATGATCCCGCTCGAATGAGTCATCTTCTATATATTGAACGGTTGACCAAATTTTCATCTGATAGATCAGAGCTGTGTTGCTCCCAGTTATTGTCTATTTCAAATGTGAAAAAAGAAAAACAATCAAAATAAAAATGAATAATTTTTGAATTACTAAAGCATTTAAGTTATAGCGAGACGAAGCTGTAGGATTAAACGCATATAAAAAATATGATTTTCAATAAAAACCAAAAAAAATTGCCGATTTTCTTGTTCTTTCCATAAATCATAAACTAATTGAACTCTCTATATCAATGACCATAGAGACCACCAGACACTAATGGCAACAACACATGAAAACATTGTGTTAATCGAAACAAAGACAAAAAGTTTTAAACTAAAAAAAATCTAATCCTTGTTTTGTATTTCGGTATTTTATGGCTGGATTAGTATGTTTTTGTGTGTGTGTTTTTTTTCTTCTTCATGTTTTCTTGTTCATACTTTTGTTTGAAGATCTCGCAGTCAGGTGTGTGTGTACAAGCCATAAACAATTGCATAGCAAGTTCGTCGCTTAAGTCTTTTGTTTGACTTTAACCAACAATTTCTGTGTGCTTAACAAGTTCTGTGAGCACAAAACATCTCATTTTGCTAGATTTAACATTTCTTTAATGAAGACAAACGAAACTTACATTTCCAACCCAAATGATGACACGTGTGAGAAAACGGTTTTACTCCACACAACCGCCAAAGGAATAGTAAAACGTACAAAGCAACAAAAAAAAATACGATACAAAAATTTAAATTACGATTACATAATGTGCAATTAAGGAGATATTTATATGGCAGATTAACATAAAGATTAGCAAACTATTTTGTATGTTTGTTTTCTTTTTTGTTTGTTGCCAGGCAAAGGAAATGGAAATTTGTAGAGGAAATGTTCAAAAAATAAAAGCGATGACTAAGAAATATGAGTTTTTGTTTTCAGAGTCTCTTGGTACTCGAAGGCAAGCTAATATGATCAGCCTCTAGGGTGAAAGTCTTTCACCTTTTATGATGGACCGATTATTCCATTGAGCTTATGAAATCTCGACTTTGAAGAGATCTGGCTTAAATGTGAATGATTTCATTGTCTTAGAAGAAAGTACGTATTTTCGTCCATATTTCATTAGGGAACAGGCGGGTAATTTGTCTTTCTCAGTGGCAACTCTATGAAAAACTGTTTCTCACAAGCTAATGCTTTTTCTAGCTAAGGTTCACCCAAATTGATAGATCTCTTGTGTGTAATGTAATTTTGTCTACATTTACGAAGCGAGCCTTTGACAAATATCAAATTTTCTTCAGATGATCTTCAATTTGGAGTGACGGTCACACACCACTCGCTGTGATTGGACAACTTGATAAAAAAAAAACCCTCCGCGTACAGGCTGAACAGAATACAAGACATTTTTTTAATTAAAGCAAATCATGAAATAAATAAAATGGTGAAACAAATTTTTGGAAATAACAGGTGGGAATGAGTTATAGATGGGACGAAAAAGGGGCCAAAACATACCAAAATGCGATAAAAAAGGGACAAAAAGGGGAAATATTTTTAAAAAAGTGTAAAACAAATTCTGGGCAACAACAAATGGGTAAGAATTAGAAAAGGGACGAAAAAAAGGGCCCAAACGGGATAAAAAAGGTACAACAGGTACAAAAGGGAGAAAAACAAAAATGTGTGTGAAAAAATAGTGAATCTGCCGGAATGAGCCAAAAATTGCAACTAAAGAAAAGGCGGACTAAAAGGTCCATAGCGGGCCCAAAACAGGTATAATATAAATGAGAAATGGTCAAGATA
>OY282512.1:21512131-21560817 GCA_958296145.1 Hydrotaea cyrtoneurina
AATTTCATATTGGGTTTTGGTGACGATTTTCATTTATTTTGGGGAAGTCTTCATTTGGGGCATTCTTAATTTTTTTTTGGGGTATTTTTCATAGAGCCTAAACAACTGAATTTTTATATTTTTCATATGAAAAATGCCCCAAAAATGGGCAATGAAAAATTTGTAATTTTTTTATTTTTGGTGTATTTTTCATAAATTGTTTGGGGGATTTTTCAGAATTTTTAGGATTAATTTCATATTGGACTTTGGGGACGATTTTTCATTTTGGGAATTTTTCAAAGAGCATAAACATTCACAACTCAATTTTGCATATGAAAAATACCCCAAAAAATGGGCAATGAAAACTACCCCAATTTTTTATTTTTGGGAAATTATTTTGTTTTTTTTAGGATATTTTCTTATTTTCAGATACTATATTTTTGAGGTATTTTTCATAATATTTGGGGGATTTTCCATTGGGTAATTTTTCATAAATTGTTTGGGGGATTTTTCAGAATTTTTGGGAAAATGTTCATGTTGGGCTCTTGGGGTGATTTTTCATTGGGTAATTTTTCATAAATTGTTTGGGGGATTTTTCAGAATGTTTGGGAAAATGTTCATATTGGGCTCTTGGGGGATTTTTCATTTATTTTGGGGAATTTTTTATTTGGGACACTCATCATTTTTTTGGGGGCATTTTTCATAGAGCCTTTATTTACATAAGCATATGGTAGAATTTTGCCTCAAACATATTATATTTGTGTACAAACATAATATTTTTAAATGCAAATATATAAATGTTTGTATGTAAACGGACTCCTCATTAATTTTCTACGATTTTGTTTACTCAAAGGTAGCAATTCTTTATTTTTTTTAGAAATCCAGTGATTGTAATTTCTGTATACGCTGAATGCGATCTACAGTTTGAAGGCGGCTACGAGCGGTGTTTGTTGTTCTAAAAGAAATTTGCAATCACATGCAACATGATTTTCGATTTTATCTCGTTTTTTGTGTTTCTGTAACTTAGTGTATTTCTTTTCTCAATCTTTTGGCGTGGCTCTGGCATAAGCATCACGTTGGATGCTTCATTGGTAATTTTACGCTGTCATCGGTAAACTGGGGGTATATTTATGGTTTCCACACAAAAATAAATAACAGTTCAGCAGCAATTCATTTAGAAATACATAATTAAATGCAAAATATGAGCATTGCATGCATAGAACTTGGCATAGATCAAAGTGGGTTCATATTCTTGTTAATACCGTACATTTGCAAGGAAGTGTCAATGGTAATAAAGAAATAAAATATTTACTTGATTTGGAAAATAAATTACTTGCTTACCAGAGTTGATTCTACGAATTGTTGGTCTTGTTCAGGGAATTTGTCTACCACAACATCGCCCTCAAAAGATTGATGCAGGTCAGCATCGAATTAAATCAAAGGCTGGACTTGGTAAATACATGTCGCTTTGGGATATGAAAACAATTCAAGAACTCAGCCCACTATCGACAACCTAGAGAGAAACCGTACAGCTGTCCAGTTAAGGTTAGAGCTGGGCATGTTCCAGAGAAAAATCCTTCAGAAATTCCAACAGTTTGACAAAATTGAAAAATCCAATTATATGTATTTTTTTAAATTTATGAAAACTGAAAAAGGTGAAAATTTTAATACGAAAAAAGAGAATTTTTTAACTATTACGCCAAAATGTTAAAAAAAAAAACAAACAACAAGGAACATCAAAATTTTATTCCCCCTAAGATCGAAGAATACAAAAAAGTAGCCAACTTTGGAAATATTTACAAAATATTTTCAATTGTCCAATTTTGAATGTTAACACCTTAAAATAATCCCTCACTCCTTGCGGACAAACAATTTTTTACAGAACACACAATACTGGACCAGATCAAAAGTTACAGACTTTTGGCCGATGAAAAATGACTCTGGGCCACTTTGCGCCGTCGTAGCACCAATTTTTCTTTGGAGAAATTTTTCGTAAAAAATTTGAGGGATTTTCATATGTTTTAGGGAATTCTTTGTTTTTTGGATATTTTGTATTTGGACAAATAACCATTTTTTTGTTTACAATGTTTCTACTTCTAGACGTTATTTAAAATATGAAAAGTAGTCGACTTTGGATGAAAATGGACTGGGCCACTTTGCGCCGTCGTAGCACCAATTTTTCTTTGGGGAAATTTTTCATAAATAATTTGAGGGATTTTCATATGTTTTAGGGATAAAATAAAATTTTTTTTTTTAAAGCCATTCATTTCATTTCACGCAGATATGATTCTGACTTTGAGTCATGATTACTAGAGAATAATATATGAATTAAAAAAGAAAACACTAGAAAAATGTGATAAATCTCAAAAATGTCTAATATAAGCCATTGTAAAGTTTTGTATGGACCATATAAACCATTACGTCAAACAAAACAAAAAATAAAAAAATTGTTTTTCCTCTAAAAATCGAAGAATACAAAAAGTAGGCAAATTTGGAAATATTCATGACAAGGCAAAACATCAATATGGGATGACATTGTAACCCAACTACAGCCAGGTGTCTAATCATGTCTTCTAATGCCATCTTCCTTCGTTTACCCCGGAAACTCTTTGTTCTTCGATATCAGCAAATAATCTGTAAGTTAAATCGCTACCACATCCTCAGTACAACTTTCAGACAAATCATGGCCTGTGTCAGCAGTTTTCTAAATCGTTTACATTGTTGCACGATTTGTGTTCATTTTTTTGGGGGGAGGTGTATGTGTGTGTGTGTGTGAAACACTTGATAATTTATAAACCTTTAAATCGAACATAAACTGAAATCTAACCGAATGACCTTAAGCTGAAAACTCTCTCATGATATCTAAAACCATTCATCACTATCTGTGTATGAACACCATCTCCCCCCTTTCCACCACCACCAAAAACAAAACCTATTGTAACCCCTTCCCAACCGCTCCTCCATCCATTGGAATGTTGGCAGTGATGGTGACGATGACGGTACGGGCGATGATGAAAACCGAAAACAAACAAACATACCAAAAGACAATTGTTACCGAAAATGTATTCCCACAATTTAATTTTTCATTTAATTTTCTTGAAATCGTAAAATCCCCAACACGGAGACAAAGAAGCCGATAAAGAAGAAGACTACGACCAATCTTATGAATTATGTCTACCCAAAAGTCGTAACAGTTTTGTTGTTAATCCACCAAAAAAAAAAACAAACAAAAAATACAAAAAAAAATCGAAATACCGAAAAAATTAACTATTTTGTAATGTGAACAAAATTGATTTATGTTTAGGTCAAGTTTAGACTCAGTTTGACGTGTGAGTTCCCCTTGCAACAACATGTTGCCCATCAATGAATTGAATTCACATCGCATTCGCATTTCAACAGCAATTCGAAAATTAATGTTTGATTCTATTTCGGCAGACATTTGCCATGAGTTATTTGTTTTTTAGGAAAAGAGAACAGTTCAAAATGTACAACAGGATACCCTACGCCAGGCACTCTGGGGGGAAAATGTTTAGTTGAGACCAAAGGGCAATTTGGGGGCATTTTGTTAATTGCAAGGATTTCGTTTGGACTCGAAATATAAAAAAAAGTAAATTTGCAGATGGAGACCAAGACACTACTCATGGCTCGCCGGCATTTACGAGTTGGAAACGGCCACTGAAAAGTGTTTACGATGATCTTGCCAGCATGCGAACCTACGTTTGGTGCATAAGATTCGGCTTCAAAAAACATTTCACCCAAAATTCATATGATGCAATACTTCGACAAAAAAAAACCAACTGTTGTTATTGCGCTTAGTCCAAATGCAAAGAACCTTTTAGTCATGTGTGTTAGCCACTTATGACCATTAATAATTGTATATATACATTTGTTTTCCCCCACCCCACCCCCTCAGTTATTAACAACAACTTGTGTTCAAAACGTTAAGCGATTTTGAAATCTTCAAGTGGCTTTTGAAACCAATGTTGAGTACTTCATTCAGAAAGATATCATTAAAGTTCTTGTCTTAAAAATTATCTTAAATTCACGATTCCAACAATTTCACAGAGAGAACTCATTAATTAATGTGAACTTAAAGATGAGTTTAAAGGGGAGTAAGGGGGAATCCATCAAGTGGTTGTGTTAATACGAAGATCGTGTGCTCAAGTCAAATGTATTCGCACTGTGAACAATGAATAATTATGTGCAATTTATTATTGAGTTTTAATAAATTGTGTAGTTCATATTCTAGAAATTTGATAGACTTGTGAGTTGTGAAATCTCGAAGATGCGTTTTTTTGCGTTTTTTCGTGGCCAATTAAAAACTTAATTGAAACAATTTCAAACATAATTGAAACATTATTAAAAACTTAATTGAATGAACAAAAAAATCGTAATTTCAAAAATTACAAATTTAATTGAACGAATTAAAATCTTAACTGAAAAAAATTAAAAATCTACTTGAAGCAGTTAGAATTTAATGGACTCAACTAAAAACTTAATTGCATAAATTAATAAAACAAATATGTAAATGCATCAATGAAACAATTAAAAACTTAATTGCAACAATTAAAAACTTAATTGAATCAGTTAAAACTTAATTAAAACAATAAAAAACCATAATTGAAAAAATTCAAAACTTAATTAAAACAATTAAAAATGTAAGTGCATTAATTAAAGACTTAATTGAATTAACAAAAAACTTAATTTAATCAATTAAAAATTTAATTGAATGATTTAAATTCTTAATTGAAAAAAATTAAAAATCTACTTGAATCAGTTAAAACTTAATTGAGTCAACTAAAAACTTAATTGCATAAATTAAAAACTTAATTGCTTAAATTAATAAACTAAATATGTAAATGCATCAATTAAACATTTAAATGAAACAATTAAAACCTTAATTGAACAATTAAAAACTTAATTGAAACAATTAAAAACTTAATTGAAGCAATTAAAAAAAATTAAAACAATTAATTGCATCAAATAATAACTTAATTGAATCAAATAAAGAAAAATAATTTAATCAATTGAGTTAATTAAAAAATTAATTGACTAAAAAACCATAATTAAAACAAAAAAAATTCAAATCATTTAAAAAACTTAATTGAATCATTTAAAAAACTTAATTGAATCAATTAAAAACTTAATTGAATCAATTTAAAACTTAATTCAACTTAATGGTCTGCTGAGGGTGAACCAATAAACAAGTAGATGGCAAGGTCTCCGCCTACACTGAAAAAAAAATCAATCAATCAATGAAAAAGATTCTTCAATAGGTCTACATCAAATTGATGAATAAATGAATTAAAATCTTAATTGAAAAAAAATAAAAATCTACTTGAATAAGTTAAAACTTAATTGAATCAACTAAAAACTTAATTGAAACAATTAAAATTATAATTGAGAAAATTCAAAACTTAATTGAATCAATTAAAAAATTAATTAAAACTATTAATTGCATCAAATAAAAACTTAATTGAATCAAATAAAAACTTAAATGAATAAATTAAAAACTTAATTGAACAAATAAAAAAAAAATAATTTAATCAATTGAGTTAATTAAAAAATTAATTGACTAAAAAACCATAATTAAAACAAAAAACAAATTCAAATCATTTAAAAAACTTAATTGAATCATTTAAAAAACTTAATTGAATCATTTAAAAAACTTAATTGAATCAATTTAAAACTTAATTGAATCAATTAAAAACTTAATTGAATCAATTTAAAACTTTATTGAACTTAATGGTCAAAAAAAAAGGTTCATTAACTTGATGTACAATTTTCATTAAATTGATGTACAATGTTCATCAAATTGATGTAAAATTTTCATGAAATTTATGCACAATGTTCTTCAAATTGATGTAAAATTTTCATCAAATTGATGTACAGTGTCCGTCAAGTTAATGTACAATGTTCATCAAATTGATGTATAATGTTCATCAAATTGATGTAAAATTTTCATTAAATTTATGTGTAATATACATCAAATTGATGTACAATGTCCATCAAATTGATGTACAATGTCCGTCAAGTAGATGTACAACGTTCATCAAGTTGATGTACAATGTTCATCAAATTGATGTACAATGTCCATCAAATTGATGCACAATGTTCATCAAATTGATGTATAGTGTGCATCAAATTGATGTGAAATTTTCATTAAATTGATGTACAATGTTCATCAAATTGATGTACAATTTTGATCAAATTGATGTAGGGAATTGAAGAAAAATTAATGAAACGTTCTAAGCCAAATTGAAGAACTCTTCATTTTCAGCTGATTTTCTGGTTCTATGTCGCATTTAGGGCACGCCAATGAAGTTTAGGGTTCTACATTTGCCGGCCACTCCAAGACATTAGACTTAGCTTACATCTTTCATTTCTATTGTTGGCAAATGTTGCCTTTCAAGGAAATGTTTGCTTATCTACAAAGGAAACAAAATTGTGGACCTACCTGCTGCAAACGCAGGTCATTTTGGTTAAGACGACGCTGTGGACTTTGCACTTAAGGAAACAGCGTAACAGACCGTTAAACACGAAAATTCCATTCAAGTTAAAGGAAAAAAAAAACATACGCTCTGCCTCGGTGTCGGTCGTTATCTTTATGCTGGTGTCGGCTAAAAGATACATACATTAAATCGCAAACAGTTTAGCCAAAAAAATATACCTACACAGCTTAGGAAAATCAAAAGAAGAAGCAGAAAAAACGGCCACCATCACAAAATGAAAAATCATGTCTTCCCCTCCAAAAATAAAATGAGATGAAAAAAAAAAGAAATATTATTAACCACATCATTTAAGTGCACTAATTTGCTGCTCATGATGGTAATTGTCGGAACAATTACATTACTTAACGTAATGTTTTGCTGCTGCTGCTGCTGCTGCTTCTTCTTCGACGTCTTTGTCGTCAGCGTCTGCTTCTCATCCCGTCTTACGTTTTTCACCTTCTGTGTTGTGTGAGTGTTTTTTTTCTTAGGAGACTTTTGGATGTGCCGATTCATTACAGCTCAGACAGATTGAACGTCCACCACTCGTCGCCCGACATCATCAACGTCGTCATCGCCACACCAACTAGCGGCTTGAATGGACAAATGAACGGACAGACGGACGGACGGACGGAAAGAAAAGTAATAGTCTTGAGCTTAGTGGGCGGTGTTATACATAAGCAAATTCGTGAGTATTTAACCAACTTAAATTTCACCGCAACGAAAGATGCTCTGGCGCATGGTCAGGCGAACCGTGGTAGGGGACGGGGCGGGACGGGAACAATTGTCGTGAAACACATTATTCACTGGCCGTATTTCCCCGAAACTATACAATTTCAGCAGTTGCCAAGAGCTGACATGCAACAACCGGCCAAATTAGTTGATTCAACGATTCGTTACCCACATTCCTTGTAGTCGAATCAATTGGGTTCTACAAAGTCTGGTAAATCAAGAATTGCTGGATAAAATCTAAAAAAAAATCTTCCGAAAATACACACTTATTCGCACTCAAATGTTGTACAGTAGGGTGGAGTGAAATTAAAAAAAAAAAAGTTAACCTCGGAAAGAGATGTAGTCTGGGGTCCTAATGAGGGGAAAAATAAAGAAAAAAAATTTAAAAAATTTTTAGGGGTCGCGCCACTCCCTCGAAATTTGGAAATTATCGCTATTTTGGCGTTGATTTTAGAAAAATCCTAAAAAATTGTATGTCAATAAATGTTTGCAATAGCGTAAACAATGAAATAAGGGCATGAAAAAATTTAATAAAAATTTTCTCATTGTTCAAAAATTTCAAAAAGTAAAATAAGTCAAATCGTCCCTTCTTCAGAAAATTGACTGAACAATGAAATCGCCACCAAAGCTACAAATATTAGTCGATTATCCTCATATTTGCCTCAAATACTTTTGTTTGGGCATTGAACAAGCTCAAACTCAAATTTCGAATAAGTTAAGTTGTTAATTTTTAGGATTTTTCTAAAATCAACGCCAAAATAGCGATAATTTCCAAATTTCGAGGGAGTGGCGCGACCCCTAAACATTTTTTAAATTTTTTTTCTTTATTTTTCCCCTCATTAGGACCCCAGACTACATCTCTTTCCGAGGTTAACTTTTTCAAATTAAAAAAAAAACATGTTTTCACTCCACCCTATTGTACAGTCGAACTTCCATAGCTCGATCCACAATTATCCCGTAGAAGAGTTCGACTTTTGGAGATTTTGAGTTAGGGAATTACTTATAAAATTGTTTAAGGGAATGTGTCTTCTTAACTAGAGAAAATTCGACTTATGGAAGTTCCACTGTACAGTCAAATTCGGATAAGCACACCCCTTTTAATTGAAAAAATCGTTTAATTGTAAAAACAAATATTAGTAACTATTGCTTTGAATGATTTTCCATGCACTGTACTTCGCTTAAACGACAATGCGCTTTATTGCAAAATCGTTTATGTGAACACACATTTTTAATGATACGAACATCGCTTAAGAGAAATATTATGAAAAAAAAACGGGCAAAACAAATGATCTCAAAAAATTATGTGTCAACCACATTTTAGAGAACTCAATCAAATGAAAATAAGTGACTATTTCCATCCAAGCTCATTAATATAGAACAACAATTGATAGAACAATTTAAAAAATACATGCGTCAGTTCGTTTAAATGAAAGAAGGTTCAATTAACCGAAGTCCTTTTTAGTGAAAATCCCGGATAAGTGAACAAATTTTTTAAATCCGCTTAACCGAATTTGACAGTAATAAATTCAGAGCGTGTTTTTCCCACGCTAAGGCTTCTGCCCAAATACCTAATCATAATTGCAAATGAGTTATATTTGCAGGCAAATAAACTTTGTTTAGAAGCAAATAAGCTTTACTTGTGACCAAACATGCGATTTGTTAGTGTGGAAAACATTTTAAAAAAAACAGACAGATTTTTGAGCGAGTTCGTATGTAGCGTTCAATGCAGTCGTTATCCACTTTTCCACCCCTACACACTCGTACGTCGGTTTCTATACCGATGACGATTTATTGCGATGAGACCAGTAATTGTCTGAAAGATTATGCTTTTGAAAATTTCAACAAAACCAAGACGACGTCCGTCTTGATTTTTGCATAAATAATTAATTGATTGCAAACCACCACATTTAGCCCAATAAGTTTGCGTTGGGTTCCCAGTCTGCGGCCCAAACCACAAAAAGAAAGAAGACCGCAAACAGGAAAACGTTTAATTTATGACCCAATCTAAGGTTAAACTTAAAGACACTCGCACGTACGTACACGCCAACTGAATTGATAGACGACGGTGACGGTGATGATGATATTTTTTGTTTGAAATCAAAACGTTTGTTTGTTGGCTGATTTGGTCTGGAAAAACTATAGCGGGTCAGTACAATTAAACTGGAAGTTTGGAAATTGGGAAATTTTGGTTAAAAGGCCCTTGTTCGAGTAATTAATGATTGTGTGTTTGGGCTTCTGCCGATGCTGATAATTGTGACGCTTCTCTTGGTTTGTTGGTGTCTCGATTTAATCGTGTACTTTGTCTTTTGGTTGGATGTGATTTCCTAAGTCGCATTATGGGCGGATGTTTGTTGTTGCTGAAAGGGGTGCATTCGTGTGATGAAATTGTTAATGTTCATTGTTTTGCAATGTGTTTCCGTTTTTTCCGCCTGAACAGCTTTAACAAGTATTCGTTTGAACAATGCAAAGAATTAATATTTACGTTAAGGGAAGGAGGGGGTCCCAGTAATGTAGGCTTTAGTCGGTAGGCTTTACTCATCAAGTGGATAGAGGAAGACAGTCATTCGACAAACAAAGGCGACATTATCATTGTAATGCCGTATATAATGTTATCCGGTCATTGACGATTTCATGAAATGGTAATTTCGATTCAGTCTGGAACATGGCACAAATCGCGCATTGACTTCAATAGTGTCATAATTCAAAATACACTTTGCTCAAGAAAAAACTGTAAAACTCTTATTTGAGTTGACTTCTGTTCTGTCTGTATTATTGCGTGACTGACTGACTGACTGGCTGATTAAACAGCTGAAGGTAGAATCATAACATTTGGAGAGTATGTAGCCCTAAGAACGGATTTTTGGACACTCGAATTCGGCTGGCAACAACAGCTGGACATGAGGTAGAGATGGGACGAAAAGGGGGAAAAAATAGTAATCGAGAGAAATGTTTATATTTTTCTAAGAAATAAAAGCGTCTAAAACAGGTAAACTATATAAATTAATAATTATCGAGAAGTAGAAATATGCAGGGCAACTTTAGTTCGAATTGTGTTGTAAAGGAGATACAAGTTAACAATGACAGAGCCATATAAAATATGAAAAGTTATAGAAATGGCCAAAAAGGTCCGAAACGTAGCAAGACGGGATAAAAAACGTACAAAAGGGGAAAAAACAAAAATGTGTGAAAAAAAATGTTATCGGAAGGAATGAGCCAAAAATTGGCAGTAATGAAAAGGGGGACTAAAGGGGGATAAGAGCCAAGTCAGATAAAATATAAAAAGTTATAGAAATGGCCAAAAAGGTCCGAAACGTACCAAGACGGGACAAAACAGATACAAAAGGGGAAAAAACAGTGAAAAAAATTGTAATCGAATGGAATGAGCCAAAAAGTGGCAGTAATGAAAAGGGGGACTAAAAGGGTCCAAAACGGGCCCAAAACTGGTATATAATATAAATGGAAAAAGATACGTATATATACAATTCTTGCGTGGCTGACTGAATGATTCATTACATCAAACAGCTGAAGTTTGGGAAGTATGTAGTCCTTGCAGCGAAGACACCAACTAGGTGGGGATTTTTGAAAATTTTCATTGAAAGCGAATAAAAATGGGGGAAAACGCTTAGAAATACGCAAAAATGCAAAGTAATAAAATATTGTGATTTTTGTTAGAAAATTGGCCCACAACTACGCTTGGCAACAGGTGGAAAGGGGTTTACAAAATAATCACAAGTAGAAATATGCATGACAACTGCAGTCAAAGACCATACAGAGGGCAGACGTCCCAAATTGTTTTTTGGACACCCTAATTCGGCTACACAATTACTGACATCTAGTTATTGGCGTTATTTCGAAAATTAAAAATTTACAAAACAAAAAAATGGTTTTGACTGAAATTTGTTTATAACTTTGAAACCATCATTCAGATTGAAGGGCTCCAAAGGAGAAGAATAAAAACTAAAATGATAAATAATTGAAAATGGACACCTTTGTCATTTTCGATTTTTTTCAAAAAAATTTTAAAACAAAAAAAATTATGGGAATCACCTGTATTTGACTTAAATTTTTGTGTATATCTCTGAAAAAGTCAGTCACATTCAAAGGAAGATTACACAAATATGTATTGAACAATTTTTTGAAATTTATTTCAACCAAAGTCATTTTCGAAATTAAATATGTAAAACAAAAATCAATTTTTTAAAAAAAAAAATATTTTTCTAAAAAGAAAAGTTTTTATAAAAAAAAATGTTTTTTTTAAAAAAAATTTATTTTTATTAAAAAAAAATTCAGTTTAAAAAAAAACATATTTTTATAAAAAAAATAAATTTTTATAAAAAATATTATTTCAACCAGTCATTTTCAAAATTAAAATGTATAACAAAAAATAATTTTTAGAAAAAAAAAATATTTTTCTAAAAAGAAAAGTTTTTATAAAACAAAAATGTTTTTTTTTAAAAAAGTTATTATTAGAAAAAAAAATCCAGTTTTAAAAAATAATATTTTTATAAAAATATTTTTTTTATCAAAAACAAATGAATTGTTTTATAAAAAAACTTGAATTATTTTATAAAAAAAAAATAATTATTATAAAAAATTTAATTTTTATAAAAAAAAAATCTATCGCCCATGTGCTGCATTTCGAGTTTGCTCGAATGTGAAACATTTTCCCACATTTGGTGTGCTCCATTCCGAATACCCAAAAAAATATTGGGAATATAATTCGAGCACATATAGCCTTGTGGATCGAAAAAGAAATGAGATTGTACGTGTTTTTCTGAGCACATACAAGTTAATAAAGAACGCAGAGTTAATATATAACTTGTTTTTACAACATTTAATTAAAAAAGACAGTATTCAGATTTGCTTTTCTAGTAAAATTAAAGAAAATAAAAAGGCTCCTTTTATCAAGAACAACTTTTGACGAAATTTACCCAGAGTGTTCTACTTGTTGAAAAGGTTTCTTCAAATAAACATAAATTTTATACTTTGGTGGACATATTCATTAAAAAATTAACAACACGAATGATGATTACACCAGCTAATCAATCTGGCAACTCGTTTAACACGTTCCAGTATCATTAGTCTTCTTTTAGTAGAAACCAGGGCAATTAACAAGCCAGCAGGCATTTTTTTTTATTAATTTTGTTGTTAAATTTGCAAATAGAACATATCGAGGGCTTATATTCAATAACCTCTATCTACAAAAACACAATTTTTCAGGAAAGCCAAAAAACTGTTTTATTCGCAAATTAGCAATAATTTTAATGAACTCATCTTCCACAATATTAACAAAATGTGTCTTACAAACACCTTAACTAAAAATTTTGTTGAAATTCGAGTTATTTTAGCTTCTTTGGTAGATAGAGGGTATTGACTCACAAATGAAATCATTGCGTAGGAAAATAATATGTAGATAGAGGGTATTGCCTTATTTTAAAATTAAGTTTGTTTTACGGTTTTTGTATGGGGATCCACAAAAAGGTGGGAGATAGGGGGTAGATATGTTCACAAGAAATGTTGGGGATGGAAAAATGGCAGGACCTGTTCTAACATTTGCACCCTACACAGAAAAAAAAACTTGTGTAATTATAATTTTGTAGTGAAAGCTATATTAAAGGATTATAATACATTTTCAGAATTTTTACTGCGCCTGGCTGAGATTATCATAGAAATAGTGATACTCCTCTGGAATTACCACCTTTAGATCCTGTAAATGTTTCCATTTGTTTTGCTGGATTGGGAGTCGACCGGTATGCAATAGCTTTGGTTCTATGTGACCTTCATATTGCTTGATTCTAATAGGTAGTTCAGTGTAATTATGATCAAAATTCACTTTAAACTGAATGCTACCACTTGGCGAATATAAGAGAGATCTTAGGTGGGATACTGTCGGATCATTTTTTGCTCGACCAGGTCTAATACTTGAAAATCGAATAAGGTTAGTGTCCTTATAGTTTTTAAAAAAAACTATAATCTAAATATAATGCATCAAATGGCTTTTTATTGATTTTATTGTTGATTTTGACTGTTTTGCGGGCATCTTTGGTTACTCTGACGTAGTCGTATGACAATAGGTCAGTTAGATTTTAATTCGAGGGGAAGTGGTAAATTTCAAATCAGTACTATTAATTTAACTAAAAAATAGCCTGAAATTAAATAAAACGAAACAATTATATGATGTAGATAGAGGGTTTTGCCTTTATAAAATTCATAAACAAGTATCTTTGTAGATAGACAAATGATAAAATACAGCATATGTATATAGTACTAAAAATAGGTTTTTTCAATTGAAATTTTTACAGTAGATGCAGACGGGGTCAGTGATGAGTTTGGCATAAAAAAAAAATTTCGTCAAAATGTAGATAGAGGTTATTGAATATAAGCCCTCGATATGTTTTTTGTTGATAGTTATTGAACACAGTTCGTAACATATTGAACAAAGCTATTCTTTCGAACCACACTTTCGCTCGGAATTGAGCACACCATTTTGAAAAAAATGGGAATCTAAAAAAGTATGGGAATTCAAAAACTCTCGGAACATGGCACATGGGCGTATATATATAAAAATGGATGTGTGTATGTATGTAACGTATGGACTCGAAAACGGCTAGACCGATTTTGATGAAATTTTCAGGGAATCTTCCGAATAACCCCGCGAGTAACATAGGCTACACATTGTTTGGATTTATCTACATTTAGGGGGTGAAAATGGCAAAAGGGATAAAAACTCCCCTTTCCTATATAAATATGTGTAATACAACACTAATGTTTGCTTAGGGCCAGCAACGCGGACCGGGTCAGCTAGTTGTTTATAAAAAAAAGAATTTTCTTACAGTACATCAAAATCGTATTACAGTTAATCAAAACCAAAAAAACAAAAAATTCTATATAAAAAAAAGTATTTTTATAAAAAAAATTGAATTTTTATCAAAGAAGTGAATTAAAAAAATGTTATGATTTTATAAAAAAAATTTAATTATTTTTTAAAAAAATTGTATCTTTATAAAAAAAATTAATTTTCTTACAGTATATCAAAATCCTATTACAGTTAATCATCACCAAAAAAAATGTATTTTTATAAAAAAAAAAATTCCGTTATAAAAAAAATGCATTTCTATAAAAAAAAAATTATTTTTATAAAAAAAAATTATTTTTATAAAAAAAAGTTATTTTTATAAAAAAAAATTATTTTTATAAAAAAATTATTTTTATAAAAAAAAATTATTTTTATAAAAAAAAATTCCATTATTATAAAAAAAAGAATTATTTGTAAAAAATTTAATTATTTTATAAACAATTATTTTTTAAAAAATCAAAAAAACTGAATTTTTATAAAAAAAAATTGTATCTTTATAAAAAAAATAATTTTCTTACAGTACATCAAAAACATTAAAGTTAATCATCAACAAAAAAAAAATGTATTTTTATAAAAAAAAATTTAATTATTTGGAAACAAATTTAATTTCTAAAATAAAAAAAAAAATTTTGTTAAAAAAAATATTTTTATAAAAAAAATGTATATTTAAAAATGTCTAAAAATAAAAAAAAAATTAATTATTTTTAAAAAAAAAATAATTATAAAAAAATCGCATTTTTATAAACAAAAAAATTGCATGATTGTCAAAAACAATTTAATTTTCATATAGTACATCGAAATCGTATATCAGTTAATCATCACAAAAAAAAAGTAAAATGTTGCATAAGGGACACCCTAGTATACAGCATTTGAATATATGACTCAATTATCATCGTCCACATAACTACTCAATAACTCGAATGCAGCTGAACGTACTTATGTACATATCATCCATTCGCATGTTGTAATTATTATATGCCAATCAAAAGACTTAAGGCACAAACATGTCTTATTTAACACTTTTTGACTCATGCCCTCAGCGCTGACTGCCGGCTGCCAGTTTCGAATATTTCTCGTCGTTTATTGTGCGTATGAGCCGAATTCATTCATGGTTTCTTTTTTTTTGCTGTTGTTGTTGTTGTATATTTTATGAATATCCATTAATCATCGCCTGGTTGGGCGACACTTTTAACCTCTTTGCATGGGATGCGGGTATTGTGACCCCCTTGAGCTTGGAGTATTTGCTGTTGTTATGACGTTTCAAGTAGATTCGTCACACTATTCGATACAAGCAGCCGCCAACAAATTATTGTCAACGTTATGGCTTTCGGGAATTACAGCGACAACAACAACAGCGTGTCACACACCAAAGCAGGAGCAGCTGTTATTCTGCATTTCTGTACAGTTCAAAACAAACGGTGGGAGTTGGGGGGTGTTCAACCTGAAACACACACACACACACACAGAAAGTGTCAAATTATTTTATACAATTTGTTGTACTGATAATACGAAAGAAAGATGACACAGAGAGAGATAGCGAGAGAGACAGAATGATAGAGATGTGACAGCTTTTGTCATTATTGTTTGGACAGCTCAGTAGGCACAGCATGGGCTGTATTGACTTGATTGTCATCGTCGTCCAAGTGTCCACAAGATCTGTGGTTATTGTGTGTAATGGACGCCCTCAATTTCCACTCACTTAACTTAAAACTCATCGGTGTTTTTTGTTGCTGTGCACATTTTGGGTCATCTCGTTTAAGCTTTTGGGGAGGTACAAGTCTTATAACACATGCAGAGATTACTTACGTCGTCGTCGTTTTTTTTTCTTGTGTCATCAATCACATTGGCGTAATGATATGCCGCAATTACGACAAAAGTACTTCACATTTCATATTTTCGCAACTGCTTTCGACGGATTGTTTGGTGTTTGGGCAAAGCAAATAATTTTAATTTTATTTCATAATAACTTATGAGGGGATATCGTTATTAATTCCTTTCAATGAAGTGCTTAATTTGAGGGATTTTTTTTTGTTGAAACCAAATGTTGCCAATGTCCTCCCCGTCAAATTTTGTAAACAAAAATTCGTTCAACATGGCCCGATAACGAAAATAGCCAACACGAAATAAGCCCTAGTTGAAAAAAAAGTTAAATGGCGGACCCTGATTGGGTCCTTGAAATGCATGAAAATAATCGGGAATTCCATCGAAAAATCATATTGACTGATAAGGCCCAAATGGAGTGGAAATCCGCATCGGTGGACATGGACTTTGGGGACCACGTGATAGATAGAATTCGTGAGGCTGTCGGAGGACATAGGACAGCTACTTTGCGATTTGGTTATGGACAAATTTCATGAAAATGATATGGTCCTGTCGACGTTGTCGTGTTGGCCATTTGGCTGATCTTTAACATTATTAACGGCATACCCTCCTCTTCATTATGAAATAAACATCCGATCATTTATCTCAAAAAATTGAAATTTTTCTTTGAATACCAAAAAATAAAACCTCTTGTTGGAGAAACCTGTAATTTTTTTCCCATTTTTGTTTTCTCTCCCTTTTGTATTTTTTGTATCCGTTTTTGGTGCCTTGTCTAACTATTATCCACCTGCTTTATACCATTTCGGCCCCATTTTTGTTCCATCTCTATCTCATCTCCACCAGTTGTTGCAAAACATCCGCTTTACCTTTTTTTCTTTTTATCCCGTTTGGCCCTATTTACGTCCCATCTCTAACTCATTTCCACCTGTTGTTGCCAAACATTTGTTTTTTTTTCTTTTTATCCCGTTTTGGCCCCATTTTTATCTCATCTTTAACTCATTTCCACCTGGGTTTGGCAGAACTTTATTTCAACTTTTTTTTAATTTTTCCCCTTTTTAATCTCGTTTTGGCCCCAACTCTAACTACTATCCACATATTGTAGCCTTAAATTAGTTTACATTATTTTTTAATTTTTTCCCCTCTTTGTTCCCTTTTAATCCCTTTTCGGCCCCATTTTTGTTCCATCTCTATCTCATTTCCACCAGTTGTAGCGAAACATTTGTTTTAACTCTTTTTATTCCGTTTTGGCCCTATTTACGTCCCATCTCTAACTCTTTTCCACCTGTTGTTGCCAAAAATTTGTTCACAATTTTTTTATTCCCCTTTTTTTTCCCTTTTAATCCCTTTTCGGCCCCATTTTCGTCCCGTCTCTAACTCATTTCCAACTGTTGTTGCCAGAACTTTGTTTCGCCTTTTCCCCTTTTTTATCTCGTTTTGGCCCCATCTCTAACTACTATCCACATATTAATGCCTACAATTAGTTTACCTTCTTTTTTATTTTTTCCCCTTTTTGTTCCTTTTTAATCCCTTTTCGCTCCGATTTGCATCCCGTCTTTAAGTCATTTCCACCTGTGGATCCAAAAATGTGTTTTAAGTTTTTTCCCGTTTTGTCCTTTTTTTATCCCGTGTTGGCCCCATTTTCGTCCCATCTCCAACTACCAACTATCTAATTGTTGTTGACAAACATTTTTTTCCCCTTTTTGTCCCTTTTTTTATCCAGTTTTGGTACGTTTTGGCCCCCTTCTCTAACTCATTTCCACCAGTTGTTGCCAACGCGTTTGCGCATCAAATTCCCCAAAAAAAAAAATAGCGATATTTAATTATTTTGTAAGAATTCGCCTATACAATTGTAAATTTCGGATATGGAAGCGTGAAATTCATGTATTTTAAACCATTTTACATGAATCAATCAACAACACAATTGTGGGTCTTTGTGATGTTCGGCCAGTTGAAGATGTTTGGATAAGGCCCACACAATTTCTTTTCAAACATCCACATATAGAATTTAAATTCTAAATAATTCAATGTCTACTGGTGAAATTAAAAAAATATATATATTTTTATTAAAATAATTTCACCTTGAAATTATATGGTCAAATATTCACCGCTCCCCTCCCCTCATCCGGAAAACGAAAATTCCTTTGATCCGTGTGAGACAAACATACGAGTCTTTCCGCATCATCGAAACTGCTAATATTTAATTACCATCGGCATGAGTTGGAGACACAAATTGCAAATGAAACAATTAACTCATGTACCCAGTTCGAACAGCATTAGCTAATATCCAATGGAATTTCATTGAACTGGTCGGGTGGGTTTTGTTTGTTTAAATTTAACTTTATTTAAATGCGATGCAAATGACAAATCGAACGGTACAAGAAACTCTTGGACCGCATTCAATATTTCATGTTTTCGAATGTGATTTTTTTTCAATTCACTTTCACTAGAAAGTGGTTTCGGTTGAGGGGTCGTAAATAAAATCCGAAAAAGTTCTGAACGTACGAACATTGAGAGAGAATGAGTAAAATAATGATCAGTGGTGAATTGGATATATATATATATTTTTATTTATTTATTTACTTGAGTCTATGGAAAAAATCCTTGCAGACTTCATAACGAAAAAGTATTCATGATATTAAAATTATATTTATTTATCTTTATTTTGGTTGGGGATCTCTTCAACTCACAATGGGGGAATTTGTAAAATTGTTCGAAATACATCTGTCTTTTGGTTTATCCGATTCGAATGAAATCTCACACAGACCTAGACAAAGTGTGTTCGAGCTTATGTGCGGCAAATAGAAACAGTAGCTGCACTCAGAGATGAGCTACAGGGATCCGAAGCTGGAAACGTCGGTTCTTAAAAAAATATAAACTTTCACCAAATTTGTATTTGTAATCCAAAATGTCTGAGTATTTCTGTTGACATCAAATGTCTTATCAAATTATGTTTTGACTTTGTGGTTGTCTCTCATAGCAGGCGAGATATGCAGATTTTCAATGAAAAGGATTTTTTTTAACTAAACTAAACTATTTGTGGTACGATTTCAGTCCAGTAAAGAGAATTAGTTTGGAAACAGAATTGTTAAAAAATCCTGCTCAATCAGCAAAATGTTATAGTCGTTGGAACTAGAAAATTTAAAAAAAAAATATAGAATATTTGCTTAAAAAAAACAAAAAAAAACCTCCAGAATGAGCAAAATGTTATTGCTTAAAAAAAAACAAAAAAAAACCTCCAGAATGAGCAAAATGTCGTTGGAACTAGAAAATTTTTAAAAAAAAAAATGGAATTTTTGCTAAAAAAAAAAAATGGAATTTTTGCTTAAAAAAAGGCTGAATTTTCTGAAATTTACCAAACTAAATCAATATACCAAAAAAAATATAGTATTCGACAAATTTTGGCACTTACCCGGAACATCAACAAAAATCTTGTGATTTTCTCAACGTAAATAAATTTAGCCAAAAAAAAAAATATCCAAGTCGACGGATTTTTGGGAAATTATGATTCGCCGAACAAAAAAATTGTATTTTGATTTTCGAAAACCTAAATAACTTTAGCTTTAAAAAATATAGAAGTCGACGAATTTTTCTTTTTTTTTCTAAAAAAAGGCACCAAAATTATGTTTCTCCGAACAAAAAAAAATATCTTTGGATTTTCTGAAACATTTTGAAATGTAAATAAATTTAGGAAAAAAAAAATTAGAAAAAATCAAAGTCTACGAATTTTTGCTATTTTTTGCTAAAAAAAAAAACACACACTCACCAAAAATCTAAACGTAGATAAATTTAACAAAAAGCAAAATCTTGGGTTAACCCTTTACTTGCCCCATCCCTCTAGTCCCTTCCGCAGTGAGCATTTTTTTTTTTTTTTTTTTGTAAGACAATTCTCATTTTCAGCCTCGATTTTTGCAATCGCATAGCTTAATAAAAAAAAAAAATCTCCATTTTGGGAATTTTTTCTCACGTTTTAGGAATTCACTTATGATTCACTCCCCTCCAGAATTATGGAAATTACAGCAAACTTAGTAAATCAAAAATCCCCATTTTGGGAATTTTTCTTGCGTTTGAGGAATTTACTTATCAGCTCGGCCTCCTCTAGAATTGTGGAAATTACAACAAAATTGACTTAAAAAAATCCCCATGTTGGGCATTTTCCCTCTCGTTTGAGGAATTCACTTATCAGCTCAGCCTCCCTCTAGAATTGTGGAAATTACAACAAAATTTACTTTGAAAAATCACAATTTTTAGGATTTTTTCCTCTCGTTTGAGGAATTTACTTATCAGCTCAGAATTGTGGAAATTACAGCAAAATTGACTATAAAAAATCACAATTTTGAGGATTTTTTTTCCTTTCGTTTTGGGAGATTCCCGTGTAATAAATAACATTTTCCATAAAATAAATGATATGTATTGAAAACAAGTTAATCTGTAAATATTTTTTAAAATTTGAAATATTTTGGATTATATGAACTTTTTTTATCTTTAAGACACAAACGCACCTCAGTATAGGAATAGTGAATGGAAATACAATTTTCCTGGGAGTCAAACTATTTAAAAAGGCTGAAGTCGATGTCGAGCTATTTTGGCTCCAAACCAAAGTCACAACTGATTCGTTGATTGTTAATGCATGTTATCGAATTGCAAAAATTGCATTATCGATACATATATCGCATTGCTCGATACGCCATTGACCTGTAGTGCTCGCCGTTGATGATGATGGCCGGGTGGTGAAGCGATAACGAACTTACTTATTTCCCTTGACATTCCATTGAAGGAACAGACGGGGGGAAACTTCTCTTGAATAAGTGAGCTGTGCACGATATAATTTTGTACAGAACACTCACTTTTGATAAAAACAAAAAAAACAATTTCATCTAATACACGTGTTGTCGGCGGATATTGCGATGGTGATTTGGCAAAGCATACAAACTTTCTGTCTGCTTCTTACAATCTATGACCCACATAACAGCGTGGGCATAGTCGATTATCTTAATAATTCTTTAGGCCTTTTGTTTTCTATTAATATTTATGCTTCTGTTTTTCTTAACAAACATCCAAACAAAACAAAATTGAATTTCCTACGGAAACCGTTAAATAACATAAAAGTATTTCTCTTGAAATTTGTAAATGAATTAACATGAACTTGACTCGTTTTCATGTGTTTCTGCTGCTGCTGCTTCTTCCACTCCGGTTAGCTCGCTAAAGATTCTAACGATTTCGCTTGATTTGATCTTTAACGACTTATTGTTTAATTATTTCAAGGTTGAAAACTTCCATTGAATCGAATTATTTCGGTGGCCGTTATTCTCAACAGCACCCGAACGGCGGATTGTGTGTGAATTTCTTTTCGTTTGCATTCAATTAATCGCAAAACATCGGCGGCACCATCAGCTGCGCTCGATAACGTCACTCAATCATCAACAGCGGCGGCCGAAGCTCCGCCACCACAAATGTGCCGTCTCGACAACGAGTCCATGATTCATAAATAAACGAATTTTTTTTTGGGTTTTTTTTTGGCTAAATGTTTAGATGTGTGCCAAATGAAATCTTCCTGATTTCTTGAATAAAAGTGCAATAATCGAAACAGAAGAAGAAGAAGAATAAGAAAATCAACCAAACAATAGAATAATTTATTTGGAGTTTTTGGTGGCGGCGCTGAAGACAGCTGAAGAATAATGAAATTCTATTAATTAAAGTTCTCTGATGGTGAGGCCAAAAGTATTTAAGCGTGTGTACCTAACTCTGCAGTCTAATGATAATAATGATCCCACGATTTCCCGTGCCGCTACAGTCTGCCGCTGTAGTCTTTTAATGTTTTTTAATGTTAGTTTGCTTTAAAATCATTATTATTAAATCGAATTCTTTACGGTCATACATACGGTTTAATTAAATTAATTAATGACACTAAGCAATAGAAGAATATTTGATTTGATGCACTGTGGTCCCCCCTGAGTATAAAAATGGTTGAAAAAAAAATTTTTATTAAAAAATATAAAAATGGACTAGTCCGATTTTGCTAAAAAATACATTTTAGAATTTTTTTGCATACATCTTTAATCTTCTCCTTTGGCGCTTTTGAATTGGAATGACAGCTTCAGAGTTATAGAGAAATTTCAAACAAAATAATTTTTTTTTTGGGTTTAAGAAAAATTATAAAAATTCTAGATTGACAAAAATTGTCCTTTTTTATAATTATTGATTGATTTAAGTCAAAATATTTTTTTGTTGTTTTAGAAAAATTATAAAAATTCGAGATTTAACAAAAATTGTCCTTTTTTATAATTATTGATTGATTTAAGTCAAAATATTTTTTTTTGTTTTAGAAAAATTATAAAAATCCGAGATTGACAAAAATTGTCCTTTTTTATAATTACTGATTGATTTAAGTCAAAATAATTTTTTTTTGTTTTAGAAAAATTATAAAAATTCGAGATTGACAAAAATTGTCCTTTTTTATAATTATTGATTTAAGTCAAAATAATTTTTTTCTTCTATTTTTTTTTGTGTTTTAGAAAAATTATAAAAATCCGAGATTGACAAAAATTGTCCTTTTTTATAATTACTGATTGATTTAAGTCAAAATAATTTTTTTTTGTTTTAGAAAAATTATAAAAATTCGAGATTGACAAATATTGTCCTTTTTATAATTATTGATTGATTTAAGTCAAAATAATTTTTTTTTTAATTTTTTTTTGTTTTAGAAAATTTATAAAAATTCGAGATTGACAAAAATTTCCCTTTTGTATAATTATTGATCATTTTAATTTTAAATCTTCTCCTTTAAAGCCTTTGAATCTAATGGGCAGTTTCATTTGTGGTTAAACAAATTTAAAACGAAAACCATTTTTTTCGTAAATTTGTTTATTTAAAGAAAAATTATAAAATTTCAAAAATAGCAAAAACTGCTTATTTTTATATTATTTTAATTTTTTTTATTTTAAAAAAATCATCGAAATTTTAAAATGACAAAGTATCCACATTTTATTACTTATCTGAATGACAGTTTCAGAGTTATAAATAAATTTAAGCCAAAAATAATTTTTTTTTTCGTAAATTTTTTCTTTAAACAAAATCATAAAAATTTGAAAATAATTTTTTTGTTTTAAAAAAAATCATAAAAATTTTAAAATAACACAAAATGTTCATTTTCTATTATTTTAATTTTTAATCTTCTCCTTTAAAGCCTTTGAATCTGAATGGCAGTTTCAGAGTTATAAACTAATCTAAGGGATAAAAAAATCATAAAAATTTTGGAATGACAAATTATCCACTTTTAATTAATTACCATTTTATTTTTAATCTTCACCTTTAAAGCCTTGGCAGTTTCAGAGTTATAAACAAATTGAAGTCAAAATAATTTTTGTAAACTTTTTGTTTTTGAAAAAATTCATAAAAATTAGATAATGGCAAAAACTTAATTTTAAATTATTTTAATTTTTAATCTTCTCCTTTAGAGCCTTTGAATCTGAACGACAGCTTTACTTCTGGTTAAACAAATTTAAAACAAACATTTTTTTCCTACATTTTTTTTTTAAATTTATAAAAATTAGAAAATGGCAAAAACTTAATTTTCAATTTTTTTAATTTTTAATCTTCTCCTTTAGAGACTTTGAATCTGAACGACAGCTACACGTCTGGTTAAACAAGTTTAAAACAAAACAATTTTTTTCAATTTTTTTTTTTTTTTAAATGACAAAAACTTCGTTTTCAATAATTTTAATTTTTAATCTTCTCCTTTAGAGACTTTGAATCTGAACGACAGCTTTACTTCGGGTTAAACAAATTTAAAACAAAAATTTTTTTTTATAAATTTTTTTTAAAAAAAATTCATAGTATTTATGGCACAGATTCAAAATAATGTTTTGTTAATTTTTTTAAAATTTATTTCAGCAAAACATCGGACTAGTCTTTTTCGAGTTATGACAATTTATGTATCGAAAAATTTGCATTAACCGCAATTGCAAGAAACAAAGGCTCGAATACACAAAACCACAACAAAAGACTTAGGCAACAAACTTTCTTAAACCTTTTCGATGGGCAAACTTTAAGGACAATGGGTGGATCACTAATCGGAGATTTAAGAACATAATCGATATGAATGGAAAATAAAATCAACAGATTTAATCTTTCGTAGCATTTTATTACAGTGAGAATTTGCCTGAGTGGATATTCAAGGGAGAATTGGGGTCAGTTCAATAAGAACTACCAAAAAGGCTGGAAGTCAAATAAGGATCTTAGCCAATGGCACAGCAACTGTAGCCACAATTATTGTGGAGGGCTAAAATGGAAATAATTTTGAGCTTACGAAATTAAGTTGTAAGCAATTTAATTTAACCCGAAGTTTCCATTAGGAGCGTTTCTAGAGTTTCGATGTTTCTATTGTCTTTTATAGACATTTGGATCTTACTCCCCAGGTGAGTGCGTCGACGTTCCTGTAAATCTGGACAGTGGCATAACAAATATTCTACTAATTCGCCCCCTCTCTATCCTACCAAGCTGTCAAATCAGATGAATAGGTTGTTACTGTGGTTTGAAGGTCATAACTTTGAAACGCCATAAGTAAAATCAATATTTTTTTGTGTGCAAATTACTTCAAATTTTACTCATTCTTGCTTTCAAACATAGACATAACCCCAACAAACAGAAATTACAGCCAACTAGTATAAATGAGACATATGCATGCTAGACTTACCGTTTGCTGCCTTGATTGACTCCGAAAGATTAGAGGAGCCGATTGAACAATTCCTAGTAATTTGCTCGCACTTCTGGTTAACCATTCGCTTGACTCTCTTTAAATCATCTTTAACCCTTTAACCAATGACATCAAACCCGTTTACCATTAGAAATGGCTGTAAGCGATGACCGTCTGTAGACGGTCCTAATGGTTACAGGGTTAAGTCATAACCTCTCGGTTTGTATTGCAATGGATATTGCCTTGTATCGATGGGCTTAGAACCACAAAGCATTTCCGTCTAACATTCTGCCAGTCCAGTCCAACAGTGGATTCTACAAGAAAAAAAGAAATTTTTATTAAATACTGAACTTCAATGTGAAAAGTTTGTCGAGAAGCTGTATAGGGTTTAGAAAAGCTAATTAGTGATCAAGGTCTGTATGAGTTAAACCATTCCATAAACCATAACCAATTTTTGCTTAAAAAAAATACTTTGATGTCTCCGATGTCATTCAAAATTTCAGTACGTATTCTTCATTGAAAATTTGTTCACCGGTATTTTCAAAAAAAAACTAAACATTTGTTTTTCAAAAAGTTATGTCTGTTGAACATCGAAAGAATCGTGAAAAGTCATCCAACAGGACAGCATTTAAACTGATGTTTTTCTAAAAATAATGAATGGATTTTAAAGTTTAATAACTTATTTGAAACTTCTGTTTCACAATTAATTTAAATTTTTTTTAGAAATATTTTTTTTTTTTAAATTATTTTTTTACTAAAAAAATATTTAAAAAAAAAAAAAAAATTCTTTATTAAAAATATATTTTTTTCTTCTTTCACAAATAATTTTTTTAAAAAATAATATTTTTTCGTTATTTTTCAAAAAAAATATTTCTTTTTTTAATAAAAAAATATTTCTTTTTTTAAAAATAATTTTATTACTAAAAAATTATTTTTTTTAAAATTTTTTAAAAAAAAAATAATTTAAAAAAATGTTATTTTTTTGTTATTTTTAAAATTTCAACATTTTACAGGTAAGAAACGTTAAAGAAGCAATACTGTTGCGGAAAGGTGAAAGGGTTCCCCGTTTTTGGGTTCATTTTACGAACCCAAAAAAAGCAACAAAAACAAATTTAACAACTTCAAAATTCTGATACAAATGGTGTAAAATTTTTTTTTTTTTAAATTATTTTCTTTTCATAAATAATTTTTTTAAAAAAAATTTTTTTTCGTTATTTTTCAAAAAAATATATTTTTTTAAATAAATTATTTTTTTTTAAAAATATTTTTTTTTTTAAAAAAATTGTTTTTCTTTAAAAAATTATTTTTTTTTGTTTATTCTTAAAATTTGCAAAATTAATTTGATTTTGGACCAAAAGGACATTTTACAGTTAAGAGATGTTAAAGAAAGAAGTGCTGATTATTTTTTTTTAAATCTATTTTTTTTTTCTAATATTCTTTTTTAATTTTTTTTTTAAATGTATTTTTTCGTTATTTTTAAAATTTTAAAAATGATTTTGACTTTGGACCAACAGAACATTTTACAAGTAAAACATGTTAAAGAAAGCAATACTGATGGGGAAAGGTGAAAGGGTTCACCAAAAAAATTTAATAACTAACCACTATATAATTCTGATGTACTGTGGTCCCCTTATTTTAATGGGATTTTAAACTTCCTTTTTTTTAAATAAAAAATAATTTTTATAAAAAATTTTAAAATAATTTAAAAAAAAATATTTTTTTGTTATTTTTCAAATTTGAACATTTTACAGGTAAGAGACGTTAAAGAAGCAACGGAAAGGTGAAAGGGTTCCCCGTTTTTGGGTTCATTTTACGAACCAAAAAAAGCAACAACAACAAAATTTAACAACTTCAAAATTCTGACACAAATGCTGTACAAATATGACCGACATTTTTTCTCAATGGATTGTATTTTTTTTTTTCAATGCAATTATTCGAAACATAAATCGTCCTAAATTTTAAAAATTGTATCACAGATTTACACCGAATCGTTGCCTTAAGTGCATTTCAACAAGAAGTTGATTTATTTACAAAGTCAAGACGAAAATTTTTTTTTTTGAAAAATGTACTGTGGTTCCCTGAGTACAAATGTGGACGAACTTTTCTCTCAAAGGATTGTTTTTTTATTTTTTTCAATGCAATTGTTCGTAAGTCGTCGTAACATGAAAACGAATTATCCTGTGTCTTTGAAAGAAATTTTAAAAAAATGTATCACAGAATTATCCCGAATCTTTGCCTTTAATGCATTTTAATAGGAATTATTGTTTCAGATTTATTTACAAAGTGAAGCCGGATTTAATAAATTCTCATCTTACGAGGAAGTTGGAAATCTTTTATTTGCATTGGAACTTGGAAGTGACCTTGAAAGAGCGATTAGGTAGAACCTAATGAAAATCTAAAAAATAGGAATATTTTTAAAAAATCTAAAATCACACTGTTATGTAACAATTAAAATGAGTTAGAGATTATTAAAATCGAAGGAGTACTTTCGATTTTATTCGCAATTTTTTACAAATTGTTGGTTATGTATGATGTCGGCAAAAAAGTAAATCTGGCAAATCCCATACATTTGTATGGCCCTTTACTGAAGTGTGAATAATGATCTATATTGAGTTTTGTAAAAAAATGCTTGTAGATAAGGAGTGAGGGATAAGGTATTAACATTAAAAATCAGACTGGCTCTATTTTAGAAATTTTATTTATTTATTTATTATTAATTACAATACAAAGTAAATTTATATTCTAATTTTTGGGTCCAAGGGTAAACCGGGTGACACAGACCATATGTTTAGATTTTTGCAGCGACAGACCAAAGCCTCTGGTGGGAATCGAACCCACAACCCCCACGCTGATAGGCAAGCACGCTACCAACTCGCCTACCGGGGCGCTTATTTTAGAAATATTTCCAAAGTTCACTACTGTTTGAATTTTTATATTTTTGGTTTTTTTTGGGATTTTAAAGACCCTTCCATTTTAACACCAGCCTGGCTCCAGAAAAAAAAGAACACATTCCAAAGGGTATCACTTTCATGTCACTTTCATAAACTTCTAATGCCAAATAACTTTGTGTCTTAAGGCTTTGGTGTTTACTCAATGCTTCGCATTACAGCCGACCCACTGTTATAATATTTTTAACTAACAGCATTTCTCGAGTGAACTCCGTCGAATACCAGAAATATGTTAGTATTTGAACAGTAAACCAACATTCTGTTAACAACGGTGTGCTGTTAAACAACAGGGAGCTCTGTTCTCTTAGCTCAGCCCGTTTGCTCAATTCTCTTAAGCAAACACAGCGGCCAACATACAGACACACACATGCTAGATGCTACCACAAACAAGACGCGGCATCAAGCCGAGACAATAAAAATAAATGTTCAAATGCTTTTGTGTTTGTTTCTCTTTGGTTTGAAAAACAAAACAAAAACATCATCGTCATGATGATAATGAGGCTGTAAATGATGATGTTGTTGAGGAAGTCATAATCATCATTGTTGTTGGGTTGTGTGTACTTTGTGGTGTGGTGTATTCCGATGAACCACGACCATAGACAACACCGCCGACGACGATGCATCCATTGTCCGAAGACAGCCGGTCATCAGACAATGAACAGAAATCCACAGCACCACAACCATCGCCACCACCATCATTTCTCATCATGGGTGTGAGCGAAATAAGTGTGCCCGCTTGATGCTACGAGGGTGGTATGAATATGTGTTTAAGGTTCTGTAGAAAAGAAGAGACGATTCAGGTAAAATAAAATGTATATAGAAGGAGTAATTTCAATAGTGACCCGGAGTCACTGCCTACTACGAATAGGATTGAAATGGACGCAACTAGCGAACACATTTGTCACAGAGCATGGAGGTGGCTTCCTCTCGGTAAAGTGATTTTTTACTAAAATAAAATAATATGGGTGTTAATAAAGAATGGCAAGCGTGACAATGACATCGCCAGAAGGACAGAGCGAGATGTAACTGGCAAGTTTTCTAGAATCGAAAAGGAATCGGCGAAGATGGGTCTGATGGTAAACGAGGACAAGACAAATCGTATGCTTGCAAAGGCCAGGCAATCGTCGCAACGAAAAAAGGCGACCTAGTGAAGACTGGCAGTCTAGGTAGTGGACGAATTTATAAGCCTTGACTCCGCCATTAATCGAAAGAAAGCGAAGCGTCATGCTGGCAAATAGATGTTATTTCGGGCTTAACAAACAATTCAGGAACAGAGACCTCTCGCGTCGAATGTTTGTTTGCTCTCTCTTTTGGTTGACAAAAAAAGTCAAATATTTGCCCAAAAGGATTTCTTGTTACGAGCAATTTTAGTTTCTCTTGTTTCTCAATTTTAGTTAAATATTTCCCCAATGGGAACCTGGCAAAGGTTAGGCATTTTATGGCAAATAATTTTATTTGTCAACAATCCACACGCTGAGTGTTCACACTTGTCGAATGTTTATTTGCTCTCTCTTTTGGTTACGATTTTTTGAGCAACTAATTGACCCTTTTTTTTGTCAAATATTTGCCCAAAAGGATTTTTTGTTGCGAGCAAATGTTTCTCAATTTTAGTTAAATATTTGCCCCATGGGAACCTGGCAAATGTTAGTCATTTTATGTGAAATATTTGCCCTATTTGACCACCTAGCAAATGTTTGATTTTTTATGTCAAATATTTGCCTACCTAGAAAATGTTGGAGATTTTATGTGAAATATTTGCCATTATACCAAATGTTTGACATTTTATATAGAACAAAAAAGATTTAATATTTTATGTCAAATATTTGACAACCTGTTTGACATTTGATGACAAAATGTGTGACATTTGAAGTCAAATATTTGCCCACCTAGCAAATGTTTCACATTTTATGACAAATATTTGAACACCTAGCAAATGTTTGACATTTTACCACAAATATTTGCCCACTTAGAAAATGTTTGACATTTTATGGCAAATATTTGCCCACCTAGCAAATGTTTCACATTTTATGACAAATATTTGAACACCTAACTAATGTTTGACATTTTACCACAAATTTTTGCCCACTTAGAAAATGTTTGAGATTTTATGTATGTACGAAATATTTGCCCTTATACCAAATGTTTGACATTTTATATCAAATAAAAAATATTTAATATTTTATGTCAAATACTTGTTAACGTGTTTGACATTTGATGACAAAATGTTTGACATTTAATTTTTGACACTTGATGTCAAATATTTGCCCACCTAGAAAATGTTTGACATTTGATGTCAAATATTTGCCCACCTAGAAAATGTTTGACATTTGATGTTAAATATTTGCCCACCTAGAAAATGTTTGACATTTGATGTCAAATATTTGCCCACCTAGAAAATATTTGACATTTTATGTCAAATATTTGCTTACCTACTGAATGTTTGACATTTTATGTCACACATTTGTTCAACTAGCAAATTTTTGTCATTTTATGTCAAATATTTCCGCAATATGACCCTAACAAAACTTGATATAAAAACGTAATGATCGGCGTAAATGTTCAACCCTGAACTCACCCCCACTTGCCACACATTCTAATCATTTCAATAACTTTCAAGTTCTTGTCGGCACCTGTGATTTTTCGACATGTGAAAATTGCCGAAGGTCAATATATTTTTGAATTTATTTCCATGTAACCCTGGCATCCCTAGCCTCTCAACAGAGATAGTAAAAAAATAATATTAGAAACATTCAATGAAAATTAAAAGTTTCATATAAATTGTATTTTAGTTTTAGAGCAGTTGAGACGCATTCAAATTCACATGAATTAGAATAAATGCCTACATTTTCTAAGGGCAATAAATCATTGAACTTGGCTAGCGCACCTCGCACACCAACCCCAATAGCAACAATAACAATAACACAATAACCCTACGCCCAGTGGCGTCATCATTATTAGCACCACGATAATCATGATGATGATCGTCAGCATCATTATCGCAATGCTAGCATTGGCGAGTTCATAATGTTTCTGAAGCGCTTTTAAAGCTTTCAAGCAGACCATCTTCTTCTTCTTCTTCATTTTCGAATGCAGCCTGCTGATGGGGAAGATGATCAACAGCTTCTTCGCCAATACCGACACCAGCACCACTAACACCACCGTAGTCTTCTTCTCATGGCACAAAGTTGGCTGTTTTGCCCCATTGTTTTGTTTTGTCTGTTGTCTAGATGTTGCTTTTATTCATCTTCTTGTATTGTTATTATCGGTCCGTCCCTCTGTCTGTCTGCCTGTTGTATTTTTTTTCTCTTGTATTTTCGACAAAAATAATCACAACAACAAAAGTTCGAAAAAGCCAGCCAACGGCAGAGGCAACAACAAAGCACACAGTCGTACAATTTCTTTGCACAAAAACGAGGTTTGAAAAATCACCTAAAGTTGGATGATGTTTTTGCCAAATGATACATTCAAACGCGAATAACGAACGTGTGCGGACGTCTCCACAGAAACAGAAACTTCTACTCTCGGGATAAACTTTTTGCATATTTTTTTTTTTTTTGTGTTGTAAAAATTCAAATAATAAAAAATACATATATTTTTTTTTGGAATCAAAGTATGAGGAAAAGTTTTGAAAAAAACTTTTTTTAAAACAAAAAAAATACCCCCAACATATGAAATCGAACAAAAACCAAAAATAAATAAACAAAAATTGAAAAAAAAAAAAAATGTAAACCAAAGTAGGGGGAAACCCCTAGAGCAAATTGTGTTGAAATAAACAAAAAACAAACGAAAAATATAAATAAGAATATTTGAAGAAAAAAAAAAAACAACAAAAAATCCAAATTTTGAAAAGAAACAACGATTCATGTGATATTTTCGCAAGTGCGTGTGTTTGGTGGCATAAAAAGGTTTCACAGTGTTTTGGGGTGGTAACAGAAATTCAAAATTAAAACCAATAATGAGTTAATGAACAAATGTTAAATTATCTTTAGAGTGTTTAAATCACCACCCCTGACAAGGGTGAGGGTGGCCCAAAGGGCAAAGAAACATAAAGTTTGTTTCTTAAGTCTTTTGTTTGCGAAAAACAAAATTGACTGCTGTCCCTGCCGTTTGTCTCTCAAGTCTATGGTTTTATTAATTCCTGCTGGATGTGGTTCATTGCATGGCTGTGCAGTCGAGGGAAAATTGCTCGACTCCGTCTCCAGCTGATCAATAAGAAATTCTCAAAAATTATATTTCCATCTAGGGCAATGGTGCGTGTCTGTATCGAAAAGAAACATACGTAATCGAAAATATTACAAATTTTAAAACATATTAACTTTTGTTTTTAATTTCATTTTCATTTTATGGCAAATGAAAGTAAATAAAACTCGGTAGTCAATGTCGAGCACATTTTGCTACACCAGATATCAGACTCCGACTCCGAATCCACAGTTCTTGTCAATTATGACCCTTATCAACGTGTGTCACTAAGCAATGTTTTGGCTGTTTGTCGCTTAAGTCTTTTGTTTTACCAGCAAAGAACAAAAATGACTGATTCCGACTCCGCAGCCCTGATCCATTACGACCCTTAGCAACTTTTGTCACTCAGCAATGTTTTGGCTGTTCTCTATAAAGTTTGTCGCTTAAGTCTTTTGTTTTTATCAATTTCCAGCCAAGCACAAAATTGACTGAAGTTGTATTTGGTTGACGGGCCACTTGGACAAGTGATTATTAAGGAAATTTAATAAAAAAAGTAACTTCTTTTTGCCTGTTGTCCCCACAGTTTGTTGCTTAAGTCTTTGGTTTCGCCTACCTTTTTTGCCTGCATGCACAGAGTTGGGTATAGTTCATCAAGTTTGTCGCTTAAGTTTTTTTTCATGTGTTTCTTCCAGGCCAAATTGTTGTGACCACTCTCACAATATTCAAATCGGTTCTCATGACTCTTCCTGCATAAATCCGTAATCGTAGAAAAATTACCCCAAACCAAATTTATAAATATTTTTTGGAAAATTTTGATTTATGCTAAATGGCCTGAAATTCAAAAAGAAGAAATATTTCAAAATTAGAAATCTGGAGGTAATTTTGTTTGAATGAATAACCACCAATGAGTGTCGGGAAAAATAACCCCAAGTGAGGGAGAGAAATGTTCGTGTTGCTGTCAAATTTGGTGTCATTTTCCATTTTCGCTTAAAAAACAAATAAAAAAAATTTAAATAAAATAAATTCCCACGTCTCAGATATAGCTGTTGAAACTCCCAAAAAAACGGCCAAAAAAAGGCAGCCCTATTACCGAATATGGGCAAAATTCCATTACCTGCCAGGCAAATGTTCCCAATTGGAAATTTCCTTTCCGAGTGTGAAATTTCCAATCCACCTAATAACAATCCGCCCTAATCTACATTACATTCGTTGGTGGCACAGACAAGAGCGTTACTTTTTCTGGACATTGGTTGTTTCACATTTATTGCGGGAAAAATATTTCACTCTTAAACTGTCGACCCATTCGGAAACCCTAATATGCATGCATGGGCAAAATATAAGCTGTCCTTCATGAACGGGCACTTCAGTGTGACTTTACCGACAAACTGAAATGTAGGGATTATCTTGAAATAAAATGACCAGAGATTCCACATTTGTTAGTCGCCGAGAATGTCCTGGGCCTATTAAAAAGTAAGCGCTCCAAACGAAATGCCCCCACCCCCACAACAAATAAGTAATGCTCCAAATGAGGGATACCCAAAAACTAAATTACAAATTCCCCAAATACAATGTTGAAACTTATTCCCAAAAAACCCCGGAAAATACTCAAATAATTTATGAAAAAATTTTCTAATGCAAAATGCCAAAAAAAAAAAAAAAATAACAAATTGCCCAAATGAAGAATTCCCAAAAATAGAAACAACATGAAACTGTTCCCAAAAACTCTGGAAAATCCCCCAAACAATTTATGAGAAATGCCCCAACAATAAAATAAAAAAATGCCTCAAATGAAGAATTCCCAAAAATAAATGAACAATTTCGCCAAAAAGACCAAAAGGAAAATTTCCCCAAAAATGTTAACAAAATTATGAAAAATGCCCCAAATGAAGAATTCCCAAAAATAAATGAACAATTTCGCCAAAATCAAAATTTCCCCTTAAATTTCAAGAAAATCATAAAAAATTCTCTGGATTATGAAAAATGCCCCCAAATGAAGAATTGCCAAAAATAAATGAAAAATTTCGCAAAAAAAACCCCATCATGAAAATGTTTCCAAAAATTCCGAACAATCCACCACATAATTTATGAAAAATTCCCCGGATCTATGAAAAATTCCACCAAAAATGAACCCAAAAATTTCGGGAAAAATCCCCCAAATAATTTATGTCAAATTCCCCGCCTCTACACAAAATGCCCCAAAAATAAAATGAAAAATTCTCCCAAAATTCCGGAAACTCCAACAAACAATGTATGAACAATTCCACGGCTCCACAAAAATAAATGGAAAATTTCCCAAAAACCAAAATGAAAATGCCCCCAAATATAAAAAAAAATTCCCCAAAAGATGAATTCCCAAAAAAAAAAATAGACCAAAAAGAAAATGTCCCCGAAAATTCTGAAAAATCTACCAAATAATTTATGGAAATTTAAGCGCCCCGGTAGGCGAGTTGGTAGCGTGCTTGCCTATCAGTGTGGGGGTTGTGGGTTCGATTCCCACCAGAGTCTTTGGTCTGTGGCTGCAAAAATCTTTGCCAAATGGTTTGTGTCACCCGGTTTACCCTTGGACCCAACATTAGAATATACATTTAGTTTGTATAGTAATAAATAAATAAATAAATAAATTTATGGAAAATTTCCCGGAATTACCAAAAATATATAAAACATTTACCAAAGACTAACATGAAAATGTCCACAAAAATTCCGGGAAAATCTTTCAAATTTTATGAAAAACTTCCCGGTTCTATGCAAGACTTCTGGAAAATGCAAGACGCCCCAAATGAAAAATTCCCAAAAAATAAATTAAAACTATCCCCCAAAAACCACAATGTCCCCGAAAAATTCCCCGAAATAATTTATAAAAATTCCCCGGTTCTATAAAACATGCTGTAAAAATGACCCAAATGAAAAATTCCCAAAAAATAAATTAAAACTCCCCCCCCAAAAACCACAATGTCCCCAAAAATTCCGGAAATCTCCCGAAATAATTTATGAAAAATTCACCGGCTCTATAAAACATGCTCGAAAATGAAAAATGCCCCAAATGAAAAATTCCCAAAAAATAAATTAAAACTATCCCCCCAAAAACACCATCCCCCCCTGAAAATGTGAGAAATATTACCCACTTGTATGAGTTTTTTTTTTTTGACCTTCTTTCGTTTTTATTTGTTGCCGACATTTTGCATTTGTGGGATTGTTCGTAGAGCCGTGGAATTTTTCACAAACTATTTGGGGTTTCTGGTATTTTCGGGGACATAGAGCCAAATTCTCCAATGAAAAAGCGGCAGTAGGACAGGGGAAGTGGGGCCGCCCTCATTGCTAAGATTTTGGTTTATTTTACATATGAAAAATTACCCGAAAACGAAAATAATTATGAAAAATCACCAGTTTTCTAGAGGGATGAAAAATTGTCCAATTTTTTGTGGGATTTTTTTCCAGCCCATTATTTTTTTTTTATTTTTGGTGGGCTTTTGACATTTGTGTGACTTTTCATTGAACCCATTTTTTATTGAACCCATTTGGGTCACTTTTCATAGAGCTTTTTGCATTTTGGGCCACTTTTCATTGAACCCCCTAAGACTTAACAAATTATGGAAAATCCATTTGGGGATTATTTCATATTTTTGGGTGTTATTTCAGTTTGTTATTGAATATCTCCCAAATGAAACGAAACCGACACAGTTGTCTTTGGACAATTTTTGAAATTCTGCAATGTTTCATTTCTTGTTTGGCGATTATTTCATAACGTTTGGGCTTTTTTATGTTTTTTTCTTGTTTTTGGGGTATTTTTTTTTTGCTTTAATTCATTTGACCTAACAATGTTCCCAATGGACTCAGAATCAAAGTATTCACACTAAGAGACTAATGTGTTCGACTATCACACAGCAAACCCAGGCTCGTATACTGATAAGAACTTGAACAATTTTTCAGCGGCCGTAAATGCCACATCGAAAATATTTATTTCCGTTTTGTAATCATAGGCCACCAAAAAAAAAACCCCAACCCCTTAAGTTAATAACAAATAGAACACACATCGTTATGTTTTAATTACAAGCGGAAATGGGCGGAAACTCATTAAGCTGCCCAATAACTGTAACCCCGACAATCAAACCTTTTATAAACCAAAAAAAAAAAAACGCCAGCCAAACAAAACATATCACAATGATTGATAATCGTATGATTGATTTTCAAAAACACCAAATATTCAGCTAATAAAAACTCATTAAAATAAACTGAGCCATAAGAAAAACAAAAAAAAACCATTAACTATTCGTTACATGAGCCTAACAAGACAAATAAACGAGAGTGGAAATAAACGCCAAATTCATCAATAAAAATTTGAACAGATTTTTGTTAATGAACTAAACAATATTAATATTTTGCAGATCTTTCAAAAATATATATATATATATGAAAATTGAAGAAAAAGAAAAAAAAATCCAACACGAGAGTAGCGGCTTAACCAAGAGAAACAAAAACAAACACAAAATAGACGTTCACTAAAACTGAACTCTAACTAGAGAAAAAAAAGAAGAAGCAGACAAAAAGACAACAACAAAAACTACATGAAAATCAAAAACTCGCAGAAATCTGCTCTTTGCAACTGAAGAAGAATAAAAAGTCAAACTTGGCAAACAAACGGAAAAACAAAAATATTATTGCAACCAAAGTTTCTAAAAAAAAAATAAAAATAATCACGAATTTTGGTAGATTTTCGTTTTGTTTATTTGTTGCCTGTCTACCTTTCCAACAAAACTGTAACACATCATCAGCAGCAGCAGTATCGGCATCGACAACAGCGTCTTCGTGGCCGTCGCAGCCGCCGTTTGGAGTGCAGACCCCAGTCTACAAATCATTGCCAAGAAGTGGAAGACATCATTTGTGAAATATCAAAACGATTTGTTGTTTTTTTTCGTCAAACATTGAGACAACAAAATGCGGCTTTTTACAAGTAAGTCACACACCATACATACACATGTCTTAGGAAATTAAGAGATAATTACAAAATTTCAACAGTCATCTGGCTTTAAAAGATTTTAGTAGACTCAGGAGTATAAGAATAGTACTTGCATTTCGTAAAGAAAAAATTTAAACAAATCATAAACGAAGAAACCAATACAAGCAAACAAATTCAAAGACCTACAGGTCTTAGTAACTTCAATATTTTTTACTTTCAAATTTAAGTATGATTTAAGCTAATGATCCTCCTGAATAAATTCCTTGATCAAATTAAATTCAGGTCAAACCCCCCAAATGCAAAATGTCCCAAAAAAATATGAAGAATTCCCTAAAATAGATGAAAACTCAACGAAATAATTTAAGAAAAATTCAAAATAAATTCTTTGATCAAATTCCGTGTGGAAATAGACTAAAAAGTAAACCAAAAAAAGGATAATTTCAACAGGAAGACGATCTCAAAAAAAATGAAAAATCCCTAAAATAATTTTGAAAAATTTCCCGAATAAAAAACTAGCTCGGTGGAAACCCTACTGTCAAGAAAATGCAAACTGTCCCAAAAAAAAATGAAGAATTCCCAAAAATAGATGAAAAATACCCCAAATAATTTATGAAAATTTTAAGATGTTAAACTAAATAAATTCTTTGATCAAATACCGTCTGGAAATAAAATAAAAAGTAAACCAAAAAAGCAACATTTTGAAGGAAGACGTTCTGTAGAAAGAATTCTCCAAAGGCAAAATGGTCCCAAAAAAAAATTTAAAAAATCCCCAAAATAATTTATGAAAAATCTCCCCCATGAAAAATCGGTGCTACGACGGCGAAAAAGACGCGAGCGCAATTTTTTTCGAAACTCGTTTTTTAATTAAATTCGATAGAAAATTGTCCAACGTTTTTAATCCCAAAATATTGGAAATTAAAAATTCATATCTACAAAGATATGTGAAATTCAATTGTACAATTAACAAAAACTGTCTTTTTGGCGCTTACGTCTTTTTCGTGTTTAATACTCGCTATGTTTGCAAATCGTCCATTGTGTTGGAGAAGGATACGGCGCACAGTGGCCCACAGACCATTTGCATCGGCCAAAAGTCTGTAACTTCGGAACAAGTAAACATTTTTGAGTTCTGTAAAAAATTGTTTGTAGACAAGGAGTGGGGGATTATTTTAAGGCTTTTTCACTTTGAAAATAGAACAATTGGCTATATTTTAGAAATATTTCCCAAATGGACTAAGAAATTTAATGAATTTTGTTTTTTCAACAAAAAATTTATGAAAATACAATTGTGATTTGAGATTGTTTGTAACTCTGAAACTGTCATTCAGAAGGAAAGGCTCTGAAGGCAAGAATTTTGAATAATTTATAATAATTTTGTGGCAAAATTTTTAAAATTTATTTCAAAGAAATCGCACAATTCGTTGTTAAGTTGTGAAAAATCGTATTAAAAAAGAATATTTTGAAATTTGAAAAAAAAAACGTAATTTTTTTTTTTTAATTAGTCGAACTGTATCTAATGCACTTAAAGAGCTGTGGCACTAAAATTATATTTTGTATTACAAAGTGTGTTTTCTTGTCTTTCTTCAGAAGTCACCATTTTCATTCTACCGCATGCGTTTTGGTTGTAGCAACTATTTCAAAAAATATTGATATGAAAAAAACAATCGACCTAAGATGGTTTATAACTCTGGAACTATCATTCAGAAGAAAAGGCTCACACGGCAATGATTTCAAATAATTTTGTGGCAAAAGTTTCAAAATTTATTCCAAAAAATTTGGACAATTCGTTGTCAAGCTAAGACAATTTAGATCTCGAAAAATTTCACATAAAAAAACAGGAAAAACTAATTAATTTGATTTTTCGACTTTGTCAAACACAAAATGTTGCAGTTTAAGAAAGCAATATTTAAAAAAAAAAAAATCAATTTTTTTCAAATTCAATATGATTGATTACGTCGAAATGTGTAAAAAAAAACGTAACAACAAAAAATACACAAAATTTGCTCCACCTAAATCGAAAACTACAAACAGTTGTCCACTTGGGAAATATTTCTAAAATATAGCCAATTGTCCGATTTTCAATGTTAAGACCTTAAAACAATCTCTTACTCCTGGCCTGCAAACAATTTTTTACCCAACTCAAAAATGTTTACTCGATCAAAAGTTACAGACTTTTGGCCGTGGGAAACGATTTTTTTCCCCTTTATTTGCTCAGTACGCAATTGAAAACTTCAAACGGTTCTCCTGGAAAAAATTTACTTTTGCGTTGTGACACTATTGAAGTAAATGAGCGATATGTCTTTCGAGTTTGAAGCTTAAGTCTTTTGTTTATATTTTATTAGATACAATTGCATTTAGGACGAGACAAATCAATAATTCGCAAGCGTCACAATTTCAAAATTGGCATTCTGATATTTGAAAGAAAGTCACATCTCCATTTTGGATAGTTTTTACAAATTTTAGCTTTTATGTTTCACGTTTCTAACGCGCCTTATAATGGAATATTTTTTAAAAATTTCAGAAATTATTTTAGCATAAATACAAAAGGGTGACAACTCAAAATTTTCCAAAACTGACTTTTTTCCATAAATCACTTCAGAGTACATGTCTCTAATGGAAAAAATTCTTTTACAATGCTATCTTCTTTAACTGGAAAAATTTCAGAAATGATTTTAGCATAAACACAAAAGGGTGACAACTCAAAATTTCCCAAAACTGACTTTTTTCCATAAATCACTTTAGAGTGCATATCTCTAATGGAAAAAATTCTTTTACAATACTATCTTCTTTAACTGGAAAAATTTCAGAAATGATTTTAGCATAAACACAAAAGTGTCACAACTCAAAATTTTCCAAAACTGACTTTTTTCCATAAATCACTTCAGAGTACATGTCTGTAATGGAAAAAATTCTTTTACAATACTATCTTCTTTAACTGGAAAAATTTCAGAAATGATTTTAGCATAAACACAAAAGTGTCACAACTCAAAATTTTCCAAAACTGACTTTTTTCCATAAATCACTTCAGTGTACATGTCTGTAATGGAAAAAATTCTTTTACAATAATATCTTCTTTAACTGGAAAAATTTCAGAAATGATTTTAGCATAAACACAAAAGGGTGACAACTCAAAATTTCCCAAAACTGACTTTTTTCCATAAATCACTTCAGAGTACATGTCTCTAATGGAAAAAATTACTTTCACAATAATATCTTCTTTAACAGGAAAAATACGACTATTTTTATGTCAATTCTTTAACAATTATTTAATTTTTTTATTTTTGCCAAAACATTTTCTTCTCTCTCCTGAAAATTTTCGAATTTTGACTTGTTACCCTTTTGTATTTAGGGTGCCATATATGCTGAAATCATTTCTGAAATTTTTCAAAAATATTTCATTTTTGATATAAAATCTAAATTTGTAAAAACTACCCAAAATGAAGATGTGACTTTCTATCTAAGGAGGACAGACTAAGGCCAACGTTCTTGAGGGTAGAAATATAACCGGGCCCTTCTTAAGGGAATGTTGAGCGAAATACCTACGATCATGACTTTCTCCTTTTAAGAATCTTTTCTAAATCACAAAATCTCTTAACAAGTCAAACCATAAACTTAAATCAATTGTCCAATTAAATATTAGTTAATACTAAGGCAGAGCCAATTATGGCAGAGCATTGTCTGTCTCTGTCTCCGTTTCGGTTTCGTTGGGTTTCAACATAATCCTCTCACATTGGACCAGCTCTTGATTGAGGCGATTAAACACACACATACACACACACACAAATTAAGCATAATCGACAAATCTCACCAAACAAAATGTACAACTCACTTAATCAATTAATCATTCCTCGGTGCGCCATAACCTTTAGAAATGATATTTTTACATGAAACAACAGCACAGCAACAACTAAAACAACAAAATCCACAGAAGATGCAGACAGTCACACTCACTTTATGTTACATTCGTCCGGGCAAGGGGTGAGTGTGGGGATTTTGAAAGCGCGTTTATTTTGCGTTTTTTTTTCTTGTGTTTGTTTTTTTTTTTCTTTTACTCTTTGGATGTTGGATGCGAATGAGTGCGATGGACATGACATTTATAAAGGCAATAACAAAACGATGGAACAAGATTTTTATATCCAAAAAAAAAAACAACAAAAACAAACAAAAAACCAACAAGAGCGACCACACTAAATTAATGAAAAAAAATCCATTCAACTGCATGTGAAAGGTTAAGCCAAAACGTAAACGACTGCGAAATTCGAAATCGTCTTACATTTGTTCCGATTGAACAGCCAACACACAAGGAGAAAAATCAACAAACACACACACACACACACACACACGCTCAATTATCGATAGACTGCGTTTCCAAGCTGTCGCTGTGTTTGTTTGTATTTTCATACAAAAAAAAAGAAACAACAACAACTGACCATATCAAATTGTCGAATTGAATTGAATTGAATTGAATATTTTTAGCACTTGTCGAATTAGTGGCCTAATGACGGTTAAACATAACGTCGACAAGGACAGATTCTTGGCATCGTCTAAGGAAGATAAAGTTCGCTCGGCTTAAAGGCATAATCATTGGCAGGGGAATGGGGGGGGGGGGGGTTAAGCAAATATTTCAAGTGAGTTCGTTGTTAAATCGTTGTTCAAATAAAACTGAGTTTAAACGAGTGGTCAGTCAAATGAAAACCCTCTAACAAAACATATGGAGTCCATAATGCGAAAAATACATAAGTGGCAATTTTTCAGAAATTCGCTTTTTTAATGAAATTCAATGGAACAGTGGCCAACGCTCTTAATTCCAAAATATTAAAAATTAAAAAATTCCATTTACAAAGATATGGCAAATTCAATTGCATCGTAAGCGTCAGACGCCACAAAACCACCTTTTCCTGTATGGATTTCTTCGGTAGGACTTCTTAATGGAATTCGTTAGAAAATTCTCCAATGTTTTTAATTGCAAAATATTAAAAAATTCCATTTACAAAGATATGGCAAATTCAATTGCATCGTAGGCATCACACGTCTCTTTGCTTGACCACAAAAAAAAACAGACCCCTCTCCTGTATAGATTTTTTTGAATTGTATTTGTAATGAAATTCGTTAGAAAATTCTCCAAAGTTTTTAATTGCAAAATATTAAAAAATTCTATTTACAAAGATATGGGAAATTCAATTGTACCCTCTACTGTATTGATATCTTTTATTTAATCGGGCGAACTATTTCATTACACCAGCGCATTATCGGAAGGCTCAATTTTCCACAGCGAACGTTTTTGGGAACAATTCCCGTCTGTTACTTCTTGGAAGGTCAAGCGATATACCTGGGTTGTGTCCAGAAGTCATCTTCTTAATTCAAAATTAATTCTCAATTGATGTTGCAATTTCTTTGTTAAAATAATGTTTTTTTAAATATTTTACACTTATCCATCAAATTTCATTAAAAAACGGGTTCCGAAAAAAATTTAAATTACGTCTTTTTCCCAATAATTGCTGGTACGCAATTGGATGGTACATTTTGGATGGACTTCCAAGTTTTTGTCCATAACTTTGTCTAGCTATAAATTTACTAATTACAAAAATTGGGCAAGATCGCATTGGGCATATTGATATTATTGCACGATTTCTAAAGTGAGTGGAATGGTACATTTGTATGTTTTTTCTCGATGAATTTTTTAAAATTTATTTCAACCAAATCTCTGGAAAATCATTATTCATCCATCTGTAAAAGAGATCAGGTTCGGCTTAGGATTTCTTTTGTAACTCTGAAACTCTGATACTGTCATTCGGATTAAAAGGCTCTTAAAGCAAAGATTATAAATAATTTAGTGATGAATTTTCTAAAATTTATTTCAACCAAATCTCTTGAATAATGATTATCAATTTTAACCAAATCTCTTGAAAAATGATTATCCATTCGAGGCCATCTTTAAAACAGATTCGGTTTGATTTAAGATTTTTTTTGTAACTCTGAAACTCTGCAACTGTCATTCGGATTAAAAGGCTCTTAAAGCAAAGATTACAAATAATTTAGTGATGAATTTTCTAAAATTTATTTCAACCAAATCTCTTGAATAATGATTATCAATTCGAGATCATCTTTGAAACAGATACGAAAATCAGAACTCAATTTTTTTTGTATATTGTCCCTCCATCTTTACTTTCTACTATGAAGTCTGTGGTCTGACGGTTACCCAGGTGACACCTAAGTTAATCTCCGAGTTCAGTTTACACCTGAGATCAGGGATTACCAAGAGAATAGAATTTCTGGGCAGACAGGTGTTAGAGTATTAGAATAACTTGTTTTGGGCCAAGTTCCATAGCGACAACATGACTGCAATTGCCGCCCGACAACATTCTGTCCTAATAAACAATTTAGCACGACTTATGATTTTTTTTTTTATAACCGAATGACGTTATTTTTTCTTTGTAAAGTGACCTGGCCCTATTGAGTCACATCGTCTTCGGCGGAAAGGATTTGGCAAAAGAATTATGTGTTGTGAATCATCAGCATGCAACAAGAATGTATGACATCAGTTACAGGTTTGGCGCTTAAGTCTTTTGTTTAGACAAAAAGACCGCCTCAACACTTCCTGCGTGAAACACACTCACACACACACCCAACATAAATCTTAATTATTTAATTTGTTAGATATATTTTAAAGAGAATTTCATCAATATCCACTTAGTTATTTCTATTTGATATTTAAATAGAAAAAACAGCACACACACCGCAAAGCGCGCATGACAAATCCAAGTGTTACTGGACCACAAATTAATATTTATTACTAAGATCTACCGGTTGTCCAGGCCATTGTTAATATCTCTTTATTTACGATATTATCGCTTATGTTAATCAAATTCTAACTCCCCAAGTGAAAAAAAAAACAAAATTAACAAATGTATGTAGAAATATTTCACAAAAAGCACACACACACACATCATAAATTTAAACGCGCAAAAACAAAGTGTGGATCAAAACAAAATTTTTGGGGTTTTTTTTTTTGTCCGAGGAGCCCCACATAAAACGAAACTTGTTTCTTTAGAATTAGCAAAAGAGAAGAAGATTGTGCAAACCCAAATGTCTGCATGAGGGGTGTGTATGCGGTTATACCACAAAAAAAAAGCCTTTCTTATGTCATACGTTAGGAGGAGAACGAAGTTCTATTACGAAATTCTCCGGCAATTTTTATTTTTAGACCACAAATGACATCACAACACCCAATACAACTGGATGTGGTGACAAAAGTCACCAGGAATTCTTTAAACATTCATTTTTTATGGGCGAGTTGTTTATTCCTCTAGTCAGCGGAATTATGAAGAAAAAGATTTATCGTTTGGTTTTCATAGTAAGAAGAAAAATGTAACCTCTTCTTGTGATGACCGGCTGGCTGGCTGGCTGGCTGTTTCTATTGTTTTTCGGTTGTATAATAAATTTGTTGGCCTGTCAGGCTGGTGGCTACTTAAACGGCGGCATTGTGGGCAATCTGATCGCCAGCATTAAAAGTTCGCCAGCCTAACCAATCCATATGACAAAACCAACGCCACCAGGAAATACCATGAAAATGCTGGTAAAACAAAACCAAAAAAATAAAAAAAAATAACTGATGATTGTCGGAGAGAAGGAGGACGGTTTGGGGATTTTCAAAGTAGCCAGGCATTTTTATCAGCCAAGACTTTGTCCGTAGTGCTTTAACGTTTTTTTTTATGACTGTACAGATTTACCGCCCAAAGTTATTAAATTCGCCGAATGTCTATGAGGGAAATTAAAAAATAGTTTTTTAAAAAATATTTAAAAACGCAATTAAGGAAAAGAGATAAAAATTTAAGGTACGGCACAATCGTAAACGGATTTCCAACAAATTGAGGTTATGTGTGTGAGACTAAAACACATGAATTGCAGGTTTGCATCCCGCTAAGAATCATCAAGCAGTTTTAGTGGTCGTTACCCAATAATGTTTAGCAAATTATTTGTTCTTGCCTTGAAAAACAAATCCGTGTTCGATTTATCGAACGCTGGCTCAATATGGGTTAAGGGAAATACGTACATACATACGACTTGAGAGAAATTTCCCCTTTGTATATTTAGGGAAAAATGTAGCCCCAAAAAATGGGGAACGCTTCCTTCCACGTTTCCAAATCGGTTTTGCTTTTGTTAATATCTCGTAAATGTGTCATTTTGTGGGAATTCAAATTCAAATTGTTTTTTAAAATAGTTGCTGCCACCAAACTATGTAATAAAGACAAGAAAACTCACTCTAAAATAATAAAAAAAAATGAATACAATAGCTATTAAAATATATGAGATACAGTTCGACAAAGGCGAAAAATCTTATTAAAATTTTCTAAAATTTCAAAATTCGAATTTAATTTTTTCTTTTAATTTAATTTTTTTTTTTTGTAAAATAAGAAGAAAATAGAAAAAGTTTGTATTCCCCCTAAAATTTAAAAAAAAAAACGAAAACTGTTCAACTTTGGAAATATTTTTTTTTTAACTGAAATTTTGTTACAAATGAAAACGAACTATACGATTTCTTTGAAATAAATTTTAAAAAATTTATCACTAAATTACTTGAAATCTTTGCCTTTAGTGCCTTGTAATCGAAATAACAGTTTTGGAGTTATAAACCATCTAAAGTCGACAATCTTTTTCATAAATTTTTTGTTGGAAACATTTTATTTGGAAATACTACGCCTTAACCAGTTTTTTTTTAGCAAAACTAAAAAATGTTTATCAGATCAAACGTTACCGAGTTTTGGGCAGATGGAAATGGATTCTGGGCCAATGGGGGTGGCGCTACCTGGCTTATCCGCCGTCGTAGTCGTTTGCTACGTCTTTTAGGCGGTCTCATCGATCCATATTTCTCGGAGAACGTCATGGGCCAGGCCATCACAACAGTTGCTGTATTTAAATTCAAAGCTAGCCCACATTAACCTCTGACTTAAATACATGATGATTGGCGGCTATCAGCCATGTCCTGTCTTGTAACTCTCCCAACAAACTGATCTCAACATGATTAGAAAATAAGGAACGCTCTTTCCATGGGTGCGTATTGATGTTAAGACGCCAATGGTGTACGAATTTTAGCATGCAGTTTACTATCTGAAGCAAGTGACTTCTTTTCAAATGCTTGACTTCCTCCTTTCGCTGACGATTCACAACAATCACCTCCAAACAAAGACCAGGCATCTTTTCCTTTTTCCTTTTTTTTGAACAATTGACAAACGTCTTCGACTCGTACCACTCCCGTTTTGACTTTCCCAAAAACAAAAACAAAAAATTACTAAATTTTATAGCATCTCTTTTTTTGTTTGGTGTGTTTCTCAATAATCAAAATGTAAAATGTAAATATTTACAACTTAAAAGAAACGACACAAAAATCTCCTCGCTCTCTGACAAAACATAATTAACTGTGCAATCGTCTACGATTTGTATTTTATATTTTATGCTTCGGCTACGAACTACATACACACACACACCCAAAAAACGTCTTCAATTTAGATGACTATAATTAGTGGAGTGCAGGCCTCTTTTTTTTCACACGATTGTATAAGAACAACGACAGCAGAGCACATAGCAACAATAATGGAGATTTTAAATAATGTGTAGTTGCAATGAGTGGTTTGTTGCTTAAGTCTTTTGTTTCCAATAATTTCGGCTGTCTGTTTGTTTTTGTTTTATAGAAGAATTAAGAAATTTTATGAAATTTGTTAAAACTCATCATGTGAGCTCTTAGGGGGAAAACGCAGTACGTCATAACGCCAAAATGAAATTATCGACATATTTAATACTTTAGAGATATCGTTTACATCAAATTTTGTTTTCCAAAAAAGATTTAAATTTCATAATAAGCCTGTTCTTGAACGATCATGTTGTGGTGACATTTAATTGAGTAATTCGCAAAACATTTGTAAATTATTGCAGAATTTCTAATTGTGATGGAAAGATCTTGGGAAATTCACAAACTAGAGACTTGAGAGGGTGGACCACTTTCTAATGAAGTAAATGTATTTTATTATCGCACTGAACTCTTTAATAGACTGCTTATATTTCCCATACCTTATTTCAGGGGTAAACTGAATGACGAGAATAGCTTAGGTGCCATATCGGTAGCTGTCTGGCAACAGCCCTAATAGTAGAGAGCATTGTCCCAGGAAATATTACAAAAAAATATAAAAAAAAAAATAAATAAAAATAAAAAAAAAAAAAGTTGTGATGCTCATATGGACTTGTCATATCTCGACAACCACTCGTCCGATTTGGATGAAATAAATTTTAAAAAATTCATCACCAAATTAATCAGATTATTTGCAATGTTTGCTTTTAGAGCCTTTCAATCCCAATGAAAGTTTCTGACTTTAGAGCCTTTTAATTCGAATGACAGTTTCAGAGTTACAAAAAAAATCTTGAGTCGAACCGAATATGTTTTAAAGATGGTCCCAAATGAATAATGACTTTTCCAGAGATTCGGTTAAAATAAATTTTAAAAAATTCATTTCCAAATTATTTGTAATCTTTGCTTTTAGAGCCCATTAATTCGTATGACAGTTTCAGAGTTACAAAAAAAAATCTGAGTTCGAATCGGATCTGTTTAAAAGATGGCCCCAAATGAATAATGATTTTTCCAGAGATTTGGTTGAAATAAATTTTAGAAAATTCATCACCAAATTATTTGTAATCTTTGCCTTTGGAGCCTATTAATTCGATTGACAGTTTTAGAGTTTCAGAGTTACAAGAAAATCCAAAGTCGAACCGAATCTGTTTTGAACGATGCCTCCAAATGATAAATTTACTTTGTATTGTTATTAATAAATAAATAAATCTTTAACAATTATGTTTGGGTGTGATGAAATATTCTTCAAATAAATCATGAACACACACACACGCCCAAAAAAAAACCGAATTGTAATCACAATAATATTCCTGTTTGTGTCTTAAGTCTTTCGTATTGCTGCTTTCAACAACAACATCCGAACAAGAAAGAAAGAAAGATGCGGACATTGCGGATGAGTTGTTTAAGTGTTTTTTTTTTTGGTTTTTTGCTTATTACCTCATCGAATTTGTTGTTGGTGTCGGTTGAATTTCTTTTAAAACAGTCATTGTTGGCAGTCTTGTGATAATTGTCCGTGGTCGATGTTATCTAATTGTTGATACTTTCCGAGAGATCTATTCCAGTTGGGCTGCTTATGAGTGTCTCTCTAATTTGAATCTGATGGTAGTGATGGTGAGGATGGTGAGGAGGGTGAGGCATGGAAAGGGTTGGCGATTTTTCGTGTTCATTTTAAACCGTAGCATTAGTTTGTTTGTAACCTTCAGTCAACTCCTCCAAAGATCTCTGTCTTTTTTTTTTTTTTTTTTGGTCTGCACATCCACAAATAACCTTAACGATAAACTTGCGAAATTAACATTTCACCTAATCTCACTTTATTATCACCATCTCTAATGAAATTTCACAAAAACGAACAGAAAAACAAAACGCTATCAAAGAAAATGTAACTCTTTTTTTTTCTCCCCTCCGTGTCTGCAAAGGTGTTTGCGGGATTAGCTGAAGGGGCTGTAGGGGGTGGTAAACTACAAAAAAAAAAAACATCTTCAAAAACCAAAACAAACCGAAACCAATGATATCGAGTTGTGTTGTAGTCAATAAATTAAAAAGTAATTCAAGCACAACAACAACAGCAAATGCGTTGTTTTTTTTTGGCATGAACGTGGATGCTGAGGAGGCGGTGGCCGGGAGGTTTTCTCTTGTTATTGTGTGTGAACTGTGTGGAATGGGTCGGGGATGGGGATGGTTGGATGGGAGCGGAGCGGAGGGGGAGCCTTTGACTAGACTTTGTTTAATATTGCGTGCGGTAATAACTAATGAAGCTGCAAATCCCTCGGTGTCGGTTACACGTTGTACATGAATGAATGCCCCACAGCCAAACTGGTGAACACACTGATGTAGCACAGACAGGATGTGGCTTCTTTCTTTTGAATATTCGTTGTGTCCGAGATTCGAAATATTTTTGTTAACAAACGCCTCTGCTATTCT